>WBMV01005884.1:1432431-1618411 GCA_013396655.1 Campylorhamphus procurvoides | reverse complement strand
CCCCCCCCCCCCCGCCCAATTTGGCTAAAGGGGTGTTATACTTAAAACTTACTTCTAGTAACTTCAAAATGTAGATATTTCTTGTTCTCTCTTTCATTTGATTCTGAGAGGCAACTGCTGTACTGCCTGCTCCACAAGGGTACAGAAAAGATATTTAAAAGAAAATCATCTGCTTGTTCCTTTGCCCTTTCTCACTGAACAGCAAAATCCTACTGAAATGCCCACATTGATCTGAAAAATAAAACAGTGAACTCTGCCTTTTTCTAACCCAGCTATATAGCCCAGTGGTCATACCTGTTTTCTCTGCAATCTAAAGAAATATTTCACATAGCAGCTTTTCAAAAAAGAACACCCAAAGGGTTTGATGGAATAGACTATGGTCTGGGTAGGTAATTTTGCATCTCTAGAATTGAATTAAAATTGACAGTGAGCATATTCAGTCTTTTGTCTATAAACAAATGTTTATTTGGTGTTTTGTTCCAAGATTTCATTTTGACAGCAGCATCAGATGCACTGTTTAACTTTTTATCAAGCAGAAGAAAACATGTAGTAATTGCCATATTGGATTGTGCTTGTGGTCTGCCTAATGTACTACTGTTTCTCTGATGACCATACCAGATGCCTGAGATGAGGATGGTAGACCCCATAGGAATTAGAGGCTTCTATGAAAATTTCATTCTAATCCCTTCTAATGAGAAATTGAACTAAAACTGAAGCAGGAGCTTTTATCCTTTCCAACGGTCTTCTTAGGTTGGTGACTCTAACTCCTATAAAATATTCTTATCTGTGTCCAGATTTGATCTGCCTTTGGATGTAGTAGTGTTTGGTTTTGTTTTATTTTATTTAACTCGTGGCAGATGATTTTAGAGTCTACTGCATAAATGGTGGTAAACACAGTGTAAAATCTTCTAATGTAACTGAAGATCCTTTCCTTTTGTATCAGTCTTCTCAAGTGTATTGCAAATTTAATGGTTCATAGAGTAATCATTATGTAGAGGACAGCTATTCTCTCCATGTTTGCTCACTGAGGACAGTCCAATTATGGTGATTACCTAACTGTTGTTTGTATATACAGTCTGAGAGGTTCAGTATCTCCTGACATCTATCTTCTCAAAATCCTGTCTCTTGAGTTTTTGAAATTGGGACCCCAAATCACTGATTTCAAAACTTCCATTGATTCTGTGACTTCTTTGGTGAGTATTGGCTTAATCAGGATCACAGGTTATTTTAGACTTATAGGCTATATTACAGCAAAAAGGTCTTTTCACTACTTGTTTGGATAAGGCATGGATTGATAAGTGGGTCATATCTCAAGATATATCTTATTGTTTATGTATCTATGGCATGTGAATAGATGCCCTTATTCCCAGGTGAAATCTTAGATGTAGTTGTCAGTGAGGAAGATATTTCAAAATGCATGTTTATGGGCTGTCTCTAACCCATCTTTCCTGGCAGGGGATAACCTGTTTTTCTATATCTGTGATATACCCAGTTGTGTCATATAAACTACTAATGGCTTAGATTGGAGCAATGTAATCTCCTTGAAGAGAAGTAGTAGTCTGATTTCAGCTACATTTATGTAAGTTTGGATTTTCCCCCTTTGTTCTCAAAGAAATTACTCAGTATCATTCAGGATGCAGTTGGGACTGTAACTGAAGTGGTTGGCTGTGTACTGTCAAGAGTGAGTATCTGCTGGGTTGGAGCTTGCTGGAATTTACCTTTTCCCTGGGACTGGAAATGCCCTCATGTGCTTCAAGAAGTTATAGGCTGGAAAATATCTCTATTTGCAAAAACCTTTTGATTGTGGTAGGGCTTTGACTGACACTAGTATCAGCAGCATGTGTATGCTAGTTGAGAACCTAATGAGCAGAAGATAGTGACTTCATAGGATTGGAAAGAGTTTATTCAAGAGACTGTAAATCTCTGCCAAGAAAGTTGTCTCTAAAGAAGGAGAACTGTAAGTTCCTTAATTACAGTAATCATCTCTTGAGTTTATCCTAGAGCTCTACACAAAGAGAACTTGACCATGATTTTTGAAAATGTAAATGCTATTAATCACCTACCTTTTCCAGTTTCTGGATTACCCTTCATTTTTTGTTAAACCCAGGCTGTCTCTTTATGTAATTAAAGAGCACATTCTTTATCCACCAATTAAATTGAATACATTGTATGAAGTATTAAACTGGACTGAATTTATTACTTTCAAGACCAGGGTATATCTTGGTACCATTAAAACCCATTCTTAATAGGATAAACCTTTCTAATGACTTCAGCACTGAAATGGCACTTATAATGAAGTCTCGGTGCATGAAATCCTACAACCTATTCCATCTCTTGTGGAAGTATCTGGCTGATTTTCACCCCTAGTCCCCTTTATTGTCTCCATTTCTAATTTATTTCCTGGTGGTTTCAGTGCTATTGGTTAAATATATTATTCATCTGAGTGATGGCCCTTTATGAAGCCTAGGAATCTATTACACTAGATTCTTCATGGATATATTTTTAAAAAAAAGGTGCAACAGGTCACAGTGGTTGCAATGAAAACTTAGTGAATGACAAGACTAGACTCAGATGTAAAATATGCACTTTCAGTGGCCTCAAAGTTGATTTCTTTTTAATGATGATTTTGGTCGAGGAGAGCTTTAGAAAGGGTTTTGGAGGGGAAAATTGTGGAGCATTGAGAATGGTTGAAGGTAACTTTCATTTAACAGGACACTGCTGTGTCCTTGGTAGCACCTCAGAAGAGTAATGCAGGTATTCAGCTCTGATTGGTTCCCCCCCTCCCGCCCCGCCAAGATATGCTGTGGTCATGGTCTCCTTATCCACAAATCAACGAGAAGTTAGTTTTAATGTCTTAAACTCAGGTGTCAAAATGCTGGGGAAATGAACACTGTGGAGGAATAAGTCTGGACAACTACTTATATCGTGATTTTTTTTCTATTTCTGTGCTTCAGAAACACATTTATATGGAGCCATTTTTTTCTTCACTGGAATTTCGTTTGTGCCTGGATATTAAAGATATTATAGAAAACGCAGAGTACTAGTGTAAGGCTATGTAACTATTTAAAATGTGAAAAAAAGTCAAAAAGACAACCACCCCTAAAAACCTTCCCAATGATTTTTTTTTGCATTTTCTGATTTGAAAAATGAAAAGCAAAAATATTGTGAACATTTAACAGAAACTTAACAGTCTTAGTGTATTTTAAGAAGATTTTTTTGTACTACAGCATTTGAAAACATAAATGCTACGTACTGGAGAATGTTTAAGCTATCCCAGAAATGCATGTATGTTGCATCTAAACAAAAAGGTGTCCTGATTAAATGTCAAGTTGGTTGAGAAGCAAATTAGTTGAGGCAAGCTCTGCTTGGACATCCCATTCATAATTTTCCAGGATTTAGGCTTAAGTTAATTGATTTAACCTGTACTAAAATGAGTTTGTTAATGCCAGAATGTCTTGGCACTAATCTTGGCAAAACCCAAAATTGTTACAGTACGTGAGTAACCAGTGCTGTTTTCTCTGTTGATACTGCTGAAGAGATAAATATTTGTGTTGGTTACAGAGCTGGGAGACTAAATTTGCTTAGGTTTTGGTTGTTACCCTAAAGAAAGGTTTGTAATCTTAATCTTCATGCCTATGTAAAGCTCTAGTATTTGTAACATTTGCAATTAGACTGATAAAAAAAAACATCTGTTTTCCATCCTGTGTTCTTTCAGCCACTGGAAGACATAAAAAAATGAGTTCTGTTCAAATGTTTTATTTTTGTACTTTAAGAAATTACTGCATCTACTAGAAAACTAATTTTATTAAAGTGATGGTTGGTTTTTTTAGACAAAATATTTCACTGAATTTGGATCTAAACTTCTGTGAAAGCCTTAGAAACTAGCATCTTTTTTTCATTCTTTGAAACAATCACATGCTCCAAAAGGGAGAAACACCTTTTCTAGGCTTTTTTAATATTTTGGGTTCATGCTTGCTTTATAGTTAGACTGGTTATTTTTCAACCTCATTGCAAAGCAAATAACAAAATACCTTAGAAAAACTGCTGACACTCCAGGTCTTCTTTGAAGGTTGCATAACTCTGGGACTGTTTGGTCTCTACACAGAAGTAGAGCTGGATCTCAACAAACTCCAACTGGTATTATCCCTTCCACTTGGGCAGGTGTTGTGATGGACATCTTGACACAGCATAGATGCAGATGGAAGTGGGACACACAAAAAAAAAAAGAGTGGGAGAAAAAAACCATGCTGTGGAAGAGAGATGAAGGATAAGGAGGCCAAAATCATGTTTACCTGTTTCTTGACTGAGTCTTCAAATCCCAAGGCAGTTTCACTGGTGATGTGGACAGGCTAATATAATCATTGCTCAGCATGAAAGAGAGGATGTCACTACCTCATACCTCACTGGTGAAGGTTGAGGGCCTTGTGCAGGTACTAAAAATCTTTACTGATTTCCTACCAGCTCACTTCCACACAGAATGCTGCAAGGTCCTCCTGTTTTCAAAACCTTCTGCAAGGGTTTGCCAGTGCTGCTTATAGCCAGGAGTAAATAATAAGCAAAGGCACACTGACAGTCTGTGAGTGCTTCCCAGTAAGGTTAATGATTTTCTAGATTATTGGTTTGAATTCTGAATGTACACTTGCTTGTAATGGAAAACATGCTGTTCCTCTCCTCCTGCAAGCCTCTAATGCTAGTGGATTTTAGTTACAAACAAATACTCTTCAGAGTAGAGATGGACTTAAGCAGCTCAATGAATATTTGGAGTGCATCCTACATCACACCCTCTTTAATATGTTGCTTATGGGTAAAATTTATACCTGTTCTAAATTTCATCATGAAAGACTGTGCAGCTCTGCATGCTTGACTATGCAGCCATGGGTGTATGGATTTCCTGATTTCAGTCAGGCATGGAGCATACTACACACATTTTTGAGAAATGCATCTTTAATTTTTTTTTTGGTAAATCAGATGTGGTGTGTCGAGAGCACCAAGGATGCATACCATGTAATCCTAGAAATCTACAAGAATCTTCAGACATTTCAAAATGCCAACAGTCTCCAGCATTTGCAAACCTGCTTGAGTTAGAAACAATAGATGAGCTGTGCTTGCAACTTTGCCCATTTCTTTTTTCTTTCTTGCTGATGGGACACTGTAGATTTTAGTAGTAATGACTTTCATATGAAATAACATTTAAGTAATTATCAAAAATTATTTGCAGAAACTGTCTAAAGCTGTAAAGTTAAACCAACAAATGCATTTCGGTAAAAACCACTTGGGTTCTATCAAAGGAATTGTCTTTTTCACAGCATACTTGCAGCTGACAATTCCTGAATATACAGCTCTCGGAAAAGCTGAAGGCAATCCCATCTGCAAAGGCCAGTTATATCATAAGATGTGAGGAATGGATATTTTCTACATGGGGCTTCAGAGAGAATACTTAAACATTTACATAATTTTCTGGGACACCTGGCATAGGTTTTTACTTGTAAGCAAGAGGCACTGACAAAGAATTCTTATAAATGCCAGAAAAACCCAAACCCACCTTTTATTCACTCAAGATCATTCACATCAGAGGAACCCACCATTTCTTTCATGCAAATGCTGTGGGGATTGCTTCACCCAGGACTGGAAAGCAGCCAGACTGCATAGCATGACAGCTACTCGGCAGTCCACAGCAATGCTATACACCACTAAGGAGCAGGAATGGATTGCTGGTTTTAAATCTGATACACATTTCCAGCAAATGTTCAGAAAGTACTTTATTTCTGTGTACTGCATCTTCACTAATGTACAGTGTCAAGAGCCTTATGGCATGGTCTCAAATCTCAAATTTTTTTTCTTGGGCTCTAAGTTAACGAAGCAGTCGTACAGAACTGTGTGTCTACTCCATCTCTTAACAGCTGCAAATTAACGTTGATTGCAAAAGTAGGATGTCAAAGTGTTGTCTCTGTTTGTTTACTAGACATTAGGTTGTATCCTAATAAAGCTAAAGTTTTTGTTGGTTTTCAGATTTTCTTACATCATCTCTAGCAGTTCTTAAAAATTTATTCTGATGTCTGACTTTCCAGATCTGCACATTGAGGAAAATGACTTAATTCTTCCAACCTGAAGTCTTTCTCTAATGCAGAGCAGTTAATTTTCAAGCACTTGAAATCCAACATTGTAACTCATTGTTAATTTCAAAATAACTTTTCTTAGAAGTAAAAATTCTACTGCATTTTTCCTCCAACATTTTTTCAACTGGCTTGAGGTAATGGATGTTCTGGCTTTCCAAATAAAAGGATCTCAGGTGCAGTGGTGTCCATGTCCCTCCTGCAGCCTGACATAGAAGTAGTAAGTGGTCTTCATAAAAGATCTTTCTACTGTGCATTGGTGAGCAAACCTGAAATCAGCTAGTGGGGTAGCTTCACCATTTATATTTTATATAAGAAAATTGAGCAGGATCTAAGGAATGAAGTCAAATAAAAATATATGCAGTCTCTTTCTTAGCAGGAAGAAAACTCTCTTTCAGGTAATGAAAAGTTAATCACGTACTTGTGTCCAAAACTTGAAGATGTAGCATCTCAGTTTTAGACTTCCATTTTTAAATATAAAAAATTACCCCTGCTACAGACTTGCATTGATGCATATTTGAATACTTATATATAACAAATAAAAAGAAAAAATCCCTACAAGACAAAACAGATGCAGAGGATTACTTCTCAAAGAAATGACAAAATGCAGGTAAACTCCCCCTTATCATGAGGTGTCTGTTTGCTTCTTGTCTTTTGAGTATCAGAGTATTTAAAGAATACACAGGGAGTAATACACCTTGTTCTGCAGAGCTTTTACAGACTGTTTAGAAATGTTGCTTTCAGGTTAAAGTAAAACCAGGCGGTCAAGATTTCATTTTTGTATTGTATGCAAGGAAATGGCATAGTACTAATGTATTGAATATGTACTTGTCATAGCAAAGACTTTTGCTAATTGGAAATATAGGACTGTTTCAGGTATGGCATCTGCTGTCTATCACTTCATGAGGCATTTGGATTTTTGAGAACTCTACTTACTGATGCTCTCTACATTTAAAAATAACTTTGTATTTCCAAATAATTGAGGCACTTTTCCAGATGTATTAGGGCAAGTCTATACCTTGTGTTTGCAATTACTTTTTCCAAAAGTGCTCTTTAACATGCAAGCTTCTAGTTTTGGCCATGAAATCTTCACAGTGTTTATATGTAGAATTATTGGTCAACAGGCTGAAAGCTAACCTGTTCTGCAAAGCAGTGCATGGCTTGGTTGTGGAGATCTGTGTCATGGAACTCTGCAAAGGATGCTTTCAGAGAGATTTGATGCATCAGGAAAAATAGAGACATGGGCAACTATTGGAGTGGCTGGACTGAAAACTCTTGTGTACTTCTGGAAACATTGAAACACTGGTATACATGGGGAAAAGGTTGTTCTCTTCAACCTTCTTTTTACTGCATCTTTTTTACTTGGTTGTGCACTTCACTATTAGCTCTTTATTTAGTTTGGTCTAGCTGCTCTTAGTTTCTCAATGCTTATAACTGGCTTGGATAAAAGACTACTGCTGGGCTCTACAGATGGCTGAAGCTACAAAGATCAGGTTTTTTTTCTTCTGTTTTGCTGTCTTTATAACATGAGAGTGTAGGATATATGGTATATTTGGAGACATCAGGTAACCTTAAAGCTTAACCAAATATATATTAGAGAAACAGCCTGAAAATAAGAACTAACCCCATGATCAAAACCAAACCAGCAGAAGAAGAACAAAATAAGATACATTTATGTACTTAACAGCTGTCTAAAATACTTGTGTAGAACTGTAGGTCATCTTAAATCTTCATGAGCCTAGAAAAGGAGAAAAATAGTATATGTTTGGTCATTTGCTTATTTCCTGAGAGCACAGTTGTCAAAGGTGCTTCTATTCTGCAACTAAGGATGGCAGATTAAAGTTAGTTACCACAGCCTGTCAGAGGAAGAGTGGATATCCTAGAGACAGACCTGGCATCTCTCACTCTTTCAAGGTTTGAGTAAAAAGGATCTGGAGAATAAATTGATTTGTAGTCACTTAGGAGCAGTTGTCCAGGTTGCTGCAGCGCTGTAGTTCATGGAAACCAGAAGGAAATTCCTCCCATGCCAGCAATGGAAACACACCAGTTATTCCTACTCAGCTGTGTCGTGTGGCTTACGGCTCTTTTATGCTGTTATCACTAGAACTGGTCACAGTTCTAGTTTTTGGAGGTACGAACAACACTGGTAGCAGTTATGAGGAGATTTTCTATCAGCTCACTTTGATCTTTACTGTTTCCTGTCAGTACTCAGGTACTCACATTACTAACAAATTAAATCACCCAGACTTCTATAAACACAAATTCTGTGCTGTGTTTGTTCCCCCCACCCCGGCCTCTGCATGTATAATGACTGAAGGACAAATGTTTTAGAAAGCATTGAAGTAGTATGTGGTGTGGTTTTTTTCCCCAAGTTGTTTCACTTGATTGCTCCTTTTCCATAGTTTCCTTTGCCACTCTGTCTCCCTTATCTTTGACAGGGAACTCATAAAGTTGCATCCCTTATAAAGATAGTTTTACTAATGTGCAGTTTCAGGTTGTAGTGACCTTTTCTTGAGGTGTTTCAGCACTGCCTGTGCAGGTCAGGATGTGTTTCCTTGTAGGAAACATTCTGTTGCAAATGGCTACTCTGAAGATGCTTGTTAATTTAGTTTCCCAGAAATTCTTTTTCCTGTAAAAGCTGATTGAGAGGGTTGATATGTTTAAACGTTTTGCTATTATGAATTTTAAGTTATATAAAAGCATTCCCTTTGGAAAATTAGTAATACACTTGTTATGTTCAGCTGTTTTGTAGATCAAAGTGTCTTACAGAGATAAAGATAATGAAAGAGTATTATGCTCCAGGCAGACTGTGCTAACTGAGCATTGCTGACTACAAATACAGGCCACATCTATTAGGCTGTATCCATAGCCCGTAGGTTTAGAAAGCTGGACTGTGTTCAGAGGACCAATGGTTGTTGTGGATTTGTATATTTTTAGCACTCTGTCATCTTAATTGATGGACATAGATTGGCATTATATATTGAGCTTGATTCCTGGGGTATATTTGGCTTATTTAACAACACTATCTTTAGAATATCATCAGCATGCTAATCCTCATTAGTTGTATGAATGGCATATCTTGGTGTCATTTAACCAGATTAATTGGTACTTCTGGCCTAGGCCACTGTAATTTTTTTTTTTTTGAAGCTGGCGTAATAGCCATTGAAAGTCTAATAGAGCTAAGAATTTGTTTGCAATATTTTTAAACCTGTAATGAAAAGGGGAAAATTTTTATTTTTTTTTTCTTTTGTCACAACTTTGTTCATTTACTGTCTCTGCGTTTATCTCTCATTGTGCAACTGTGACTTCTGTTGTGACTGAATATTATGTAGCTTTGGGATTAGCTTGATGTGTTGGACTGTAAGCACTGCAAGGAAAGATAAGTTCTGCTGCATATCAAGATCATCATACCAATTTGCAAAATGTGGCATGAAAAATTCTGACCAAAATAAGTTAGAGGAGCATCTTATTCTTCTGGTGATTCAACTCTTCAGGTGCTTAGTCTAACCTAAGGATGGGCATTATGGCCTAGAGGAAAGATATGTTTGGTACCTTGACATATCTCTGAGTTTGTTAAGCTGCAGCTAGGCAGAATCATAACAGTATAAATATTAAATGGATCCTGCCTGCTTTCTCAGAAACTATACCTTGAGCTCATACAATAGTCTTCTGTTTGTCTGCTTGTAATTTTCTAATAATTTTCAATTTCAGCTGATGCTTGGGAGAATGTTCTACAAGTGCCCCTAGATTTTTCTGAGTCACTATAGCAAACATAAAGCTTGTCTTGAAGTAGATGTGTTATTTTGCCACTGTTTTCTGGGCTATTTATTTACATGATGTGCATAACATTTTTTAGAAAATCTTGTAGGATTCCACAATGAAAGCTTATTAGTGATCTACTTACCCTGACTTTCTTAAAAAAAAAAAAAAGTCAAAAGTTCTAGACTGTAAGAGGACCTCTATAATTCTGTAATAATGTGGTTTCTTAAGAGCTGTTACAATAAGGGACATGAATGGCATATAGTTCTATGAGCCATTTACCTACAGATGTGTGACTAGGTGAACCCACCACTGGTAAGGTGTTTTGTTTCAATTTACCTGTGCTCTTTTAGCTACATCCTGCAGTCTAAATCACTGCAGTGTGGCACTGCTGTTCTCACTGAGGTAAATTTCAAACAGGTCAGTTTAGGATTTAATCCTAAGAGTTATGGAGTACCAAGATATTCAGGACAGGACTATGCTGAACGTCTGTTCACATGGGAGAGGAGTGTAGGAGATGAGTAATACAATGGGTTCATGGTGGTATTGACCTTACGGTCCTTTTTCCTTCTTTGTTCTGCAAAAAGGTAAATGTGAAATTGGTAAATCCAAAAAATTGTGACAAGGAATTGGATGAAAGTGTGGGTAAGATGATACTTACAGAAGTTGCATTGTTACCCCAGTACACTCTAACACCTTTGTTAAAGGGAACATAGACGTGGGGTTTGTTTGGTTGATTTTTTAATTTAATAGCACTTGAAATGCTTTCTTTAGTAACCAAATATAAAGGTAAGTTGTGACAGTGGAAGACTGTGATGATGCTAAATACTGAATGAGCTAACCAAAAATGTGACTGAGCAACTTGTGTGGCCAGTAGAGACTCTGTGTGATATAATATAATCTATTTGTTAGTGCAAGCGAGAAAATGCTTGGGAAATTAATTTGAAAAATAAGTGGAAAAAGGCATTTAAAGATGTTGTAGAGAAATTTAGGTTGAAAGGCATCTCTGAAAGTAGTCTGATCCAATCCTACTCTGAAGCAGAGCCAACTGTGGTTCTTGAAGTATTTCTCATAGTTGTGCTTATAACAAGCTGCTTAACCTGCCACATCAGAGAAAAACAATGGTTTTAATTTTAGTAATTCCAGAATAACTGGTAGAAATGGCCTTAGTAAACGTAAAGGGTATTCATGTGGGCAATGCCTAAATTTAATCTGACAGCTAACACCATGGTACCCTGAAGCCTGTAAAAGTAGTATAATCAAAGTGCCACTGTAGTACTGTTCCACATAATTTTGTTCTTTCAATGTAACTTTTTAGCAATATATTTTTAATTTTTTAAAATGAAATTGCATTTAAACTGCCTAATGAAGCCAGAGCCAGTGGAATGTTTTGAAAGGGAAGAATATGTTTTGGCAATTCTGCTTGATCCATGTCAGAATATTTAGAGCCTGATCTAGGATAGAATTGAAACCATATCCCCCTACTACCATGAAGTTATACATTGTTAGGGCTGCCTCCAAAAGCAAAATGTCTCTATCTGTTTTTGCTCTCTGTCCTGAGTGCTTAAACAAGCGGAGTAGGTTTTATATGTGAAAATAAATTAAGTTCCTTCCAAGTATAATTCCAAGATAATCACCCTGATAACTTTGCTTGATGTAATTTTTTGGGAGAATCCTAGAAGAAAAGGAATGGGGAAGAGAGGAATAACTGTGCTGTTGAAATGCTTGACTTCAGTGATGGCAGCTCAAAATGCTAATGAAAGTTCTAATGTCACTTGAAGAAATTAAGTATATTTGATGACCTTTTGATCATCAAATAAATGAAGAAATATAAATCCTACCTCCAGGCAGATGTGTTTACATAATAAAAGGTTTCTAGGACTGAACACCAAAACAGGCATTCTGAATGTCTATCTGGAGCAAATGACCTTGTCCTCAGTGATGATTTTTTTTTTTCTTCATTACACAGGCTATGCGCTAGCTTTTGAAATAAAACATGGGACATTGCCATATCTGTTGTTGTTGCCAAGTGTTTACACTGACCTGTTTCCATCACTTACTCAGAACATACTTTCAATCTAGCTAAGCACTGTGCAGATGTGGAACAGTTGGATATTCTTAAATATGATGTGGGGTTTTTTTTGTTGTTGTTTTTTTGAAGACACTGCTGTGAGGCTTATACAGTCTCTAACACAGATAATGAGGAATGAGATGTGTTGGCTGTTGAAAGTGAGAGCCTATTTCATTGTGAGAAGGAGACATCTTGAGTAAGAATTCCAAGGTACTGAAGTAGCCCTAAAGAGTCCTGAATATAATCAGTGAGAGAAGGACTGGATAAAAGTCAAAGCAAGATAATCAGCTGAAAAGGCCATTTTCCACCATTTTATGATTTTATTATATAAAGGAGTTTTAGTCCCTCTTCCTGTTTCCAGACACCTGCACATGATGAAAAAAAAATACTTTTTGGGTAAGAAGTAGGAAAAGGTTGTGTGGTGAAGTGGTTTTGGTGTTATGAAAGAAGGTCTCTCTCCTTGGTCTGCAGTCCTGCCCTTTTGAAACTGCAAAACCCACAGAGACACATTCCCCTGCAAGCTATTGAATCAGTGCAGGACAGACAACCCCTTCCTAAAGAAATGAAGGTTCAAAAGGCCAGAATTTTTTTAAACAGTGGATGTTGAAACAAATTTTCATGCTCACTACAGGGTCTGAGACAACCTAGTGTGAGGTGCCACAGAAGTAAGTGACACACCTGCAGTACAAATTTACAATTGGTATAAATATGATAGTGGGGAAGAACTATCCTCCAATTTTTCCTAGGAGCAATCAAAGAGGCCCAAAAAAAGTGATCTTCCCAAAGTCACACAGGAAGTCTCTGGTATAGGCAGAAATTGAATGCATGTTTCCCAAATGCTGATCCACTGCCTAAAGTGATCTAAAAATCAGATATTTGTACCAAACACATTGACTGAATTCTTCTAACCTAATAACGGTCCTTTTCAGAAGTGCAGTAGGTTGTGTAGCAGGGGGTTTCTTTCCTTTCAGGGTTGCTCTGCACTGGTCTATGGTATTGCTAGTCATGGTTCACCTTTTGTGGTGTTCCATAAATTAAGGGTGATTATGCAGTGAAAGTAGTACTTGTTTGCCTTCATAATAAAGAAGAACTGGTAATTTGGAGACCTTCAGCCTTCAACCCCAAAAAAAGCCCTGCCTGGCCAAGGTTTACAACTGCTGATGCCTAAATGAAAAAAACAGATGCCACAATAGAGCTAGACTGGAAGAATATTGCATATTCCTCTATAGTTTTTTAATACTTTCAGGGGTCTTTGTTAGCAAGCCTGTTGTGAGTATTCCACTGGGGGTATCCATAATTTGAGATACCCTCTTCCTGATTCCATGGCTTACTCCAAAACAGTCTCTGGAGAATGAAGCTTTCTCCTTAATAAGTACCATCTTTCAAGCTGATGGTGATTGGCATCATGCCATATTTTCCTCTCCTGGGCATATTTTGGTCTCTGGAATTTTGTTTTCATTGAGTTTTACTGCTTTAGCTTTTTTCACTTTTAAGTTATCTGATAATTTAAGCTCTCCTGTGATTCTGCCAGCCTTTTTCTACTTAAAACCAAGCTCAGTCACTTGGCAGATTTTCCCAAATGCCCAGGTTATGGTAATATCCCCCTGACTCTGAAGCACAATACATTGAGGAGGGTTTTTTCAAGTCACGTTTTATATTTCATCCCTTGGAATCACTTTCTGTTGCAAGTCAGTTACTTCAGTGGGTTGTTCAAAGAGCTCTGTCTAAGCATTGACTTCCTGTGGAGTAGAATGAGAGTAGGAATGAACAAAATGTTATGGAAATTTTACCTTGCTCCTTTGCTCAACTGGAATAGGCTGCTGCTGATATTCTGCAGGAGATCAGAGAACCATAGAAGGGCTTGGGTTGGAAGGTACTTTAAAGATCATCTAGTTCTGACCCCCCTATTGTGGACAGGGGCACTTTCTACTAGTACAGGCTGTTCAGAGCTCCACCCAACCTGGCCTTGAACACTTCAAGGGATGAGGTATGCACAACTTCTCTGAGCAAACTGTTCAGTGCCTGACCACCCTCACAGCCAAGAATGTCTTCCTTACATCTAGTCTAAAGCTGCTCTCTTTGAGTTTGAATCCATTCCTCTTTGTCCTGTCAGTACACACTCTTGTAAAAAGTCCCTCTCCACCTTTCTTGTAGGCTCCCTTCAGGTCCTAGAAGGCCACAACTAGGTCACCCAAAAGCCTTTCTTTTTAAGGCTGAACAAACCCAATTTTTTCAGCCTTTCTTCATAGGAGAGGTGCTCCATCCTTGTAATCATCTTGGTAGCCCTCCTCTGGACTTGCTCCAACATGTCCATGTCCTTCCTGTGCTGGGGTCACCGGAGTGTCACCAAAGTGGAGCAGAGGGGCAGAATCCCCTCCCTTGACCTGCTGGCCATGCTGCTTTTGACACAGCCCAGGACACATTTGACTTTCTGGGCTGTGAGTGCATGTTGCTGGGTCATGCCCAGCCTCTCATCCACTAACACCCCCAAGTCTTTCTTGACAGGGCTGCTCTCAGTCTCTTCATCCCCCAGACTGTGGTGAAATGCAATTTAGTCTGTAGGTGCACAGAGCCAATAGTACCTCCTTTATGTACATGCATAGGGACGATGATTCTAGTGACTAGGAAAAAAAATCTTATTCACATCTGTTTCAGTATAGTGAAGTAGGTTGCAATTAATTACGAAGTTTCTGCTGTGGTAAAAATCATCATATAGGAGGAATGCAAACACATGATTTACAAAGAGAAATTTAATTCCATATGTGTTGTGCCCTCTCCCAGCTAGGAATTAATTGCAACTTTAGAAGAAGATTTGATTGTCTGTTTAAAAATAAAAAAATAAAATCAGTGACAAAAACCCAACTCCCTCCTCTCTTTGCCGTGGATAGCCACATTTTCTATATTGAGGATATTTAAATTATTCTAATTTAAACTTTTCTTTCATTACTTTGCTCAAGTTGAGAGAGTGCTTTGATCAGCCTCTAAGTTATATAATTTATTGGAGTAAAGGGAAGAGGATAACCCTCAGATGTCTTCTGTGGTAAAGCACTGATGCTGAATATGTTAAATGTTTGCAGACTCACAGCATGCTTGGCTGGAAAGGTCAAAAAAGAATAAACAAAATGTGACATGTTTTATTTTGTTATTTGGTCCCTGGTAAAAATACAAAACAAAAGTAAAAATAAATCATATCTTATTCAAAACATGGGCATGAATTGTCTGGAATGCACCTCTTTGTGGTGGTATCTTCTCGTACCATATATGATGTCAAGACATATGCAGTTAGCTTTAAGGTTGTCAGTACAGCAATTTTGTTAAATCCCTCTAGCTTCTTAATATATACATTGTAAATCCTGTGAAGGCCACTTGTATATGCTTATTGACATGTCGGAGACTGCTGTTCTGTAGCAGTTCTGTACATCAGTGGCTCAGGTTGTAGTTTTCACAGCTTGGTATGTGCTACTTTCCTAAGGTGTTTCATTCAATTAACTCAGTTTTGCTTCTTTCAACTGTGGCATAAATCTGAGCACCTAAATCCATAATTCTTTGGCTGCTGGTGCTGACAGGATAATTAGGAACAAAAGCATTCAGATTTGCGTTTCTAATTCGTTGCGGGGGCACAAATTAAACCAGTTGAAAATGTCGTGTGCAAACGATGTATTAACTGACAGGGTGAGTAAGCACAAGGAAAATGGGCAGTATGCAACATGATAGTATGGGGCCTGGGGAAACCTCTGTGAGCTGCAAAAGCAACTATGTGGTATAACTGTCCTTTGAACAGCATTACCTTCTTGCTAAAGTCTAATGAGTGAACTCGGAGAAGAATAGCTGGCCTTCTCACAAGTGCTGCTGAGCATCAGTCAGGCTTACTGAAATGACACCTCCTGTAAAACTTAATGTTAGAGCCTGGCTGTTTTAGAGAGCAAATTAATATGCAAAACTGGAAATGCTGCGATAACTCTGTGAATAGCATATTTTAATGCACAGTTCTTGGAATTCAGTGTTAGCCTGTGCAAATATTAGCCCTGAAAGATGCTGACGGGCTTGCAGATGAGATGTTTATTGCTCATCTTGCTTATCATCCTCATTGTTTACTTGGTGGGGGAACATATCTACACCAGAGTTACTACTAAGAGTTCCAGCAAAAGCTTATGCTCTATTGTCTTCTGGGACTGAAATTATTGGGATGGCAGACTTCTTAATCATCTCTGTCAGACCTCTTCATGAAGTTAGGTGACTGCTTTGGTCTACTGACTGGTGTTCATTTACACCAGTTAGCAATCTAGTCCCCAACACTAACTTAATACTGTTCTTTCCTAGGTTAGTTACCTAGCAGTCTGTGGAGTCCCTTCTCTTTGTGTGTCTTAACAGTGCTTTAAACAGAACAGTTTCAGTGTACTTAGTCTTGTTTCAGTATTAAGTGTTTGCCAGGATGTTTTAATGCAGTCCTGATCTTGTGCTTCTGTGTACTGTAACTTCAAAAGCTAGATCCATATTAAGTTCCTAATAGTGGTTGAACCACATAGAAGCAGAGGGATAGGTGCAGGATGGTGTAATTCTATGCTAATATCTTTGTTTTCAGAGGGGAAAGATGTAAAACCTGTGGTAGTGCTATTTACAAAATAAAGAGCTGCATATGAAGAGTAAAGTGATGTTTGAATGGACAGTGGAAGATGGTAATATTTTATCTGCCTGTTGCAAGAAAGCGAGGAGAAAATTTAGTAAAACGTAGATTAGGCTTAGGCATAAGCATGAGTACGTGGAATATCTGTTTTGGAGTCTTATGGGACACACAAGCAGAACTGCAGACATAAGATGCAAAGGACTAAGAGCCAGGACAGATTATGTTATGATCTGGTTTGTCTATGTTGGTCAGGACAGAAAACTTGACAGAAACAATACACAGGCATTGATCCCAATTGCTTGTTTTTCGTTGAAACACATCTTTCCAAAATAGTCTTGACTTGAAACAATGAAAACTTTTCCACTTCTATTTTTAGTTGCTACTGTGGTTAATCAACTTCACTGTTCAAAACCCAAAACAATTCTACCTTATTTTGTCTGCATTTGCTGGTTTTACTTGCAAGATATTACTTGTAATTTTTAGCATTGGTTCAAAGAGGTCCTTTAGTATTAAGTAATTTTTATATGAAGATACCAGAATAGTCTGATTTAATAAATTAAACAGATAAAGCCTTCAAAGTCTGAACATTTTCTCCAATCCTTAAGATGTTTCTTTGGCTCTTTCCAGCACCTACTAAACTTTCAGCAAATTTTAAAAATAATCTGCGTCCCAGATCTTTATGCAGTATTTTTAATACTTTGGTTTCAACCAGAAAACACACCTTTCCCCCCTCCCTTCTTCTTCTTCTCTAAATCCATCAACTCTTTTTGAATTGGCAAAGTAGTTGTCCTCATAATCAATTAAACTCACTTGCAAATTCTCTGGGCTTTTCAATTTTCAATTGTAATTTCTGCCTTAATCTTTCCTTTCTATTAGGTTGCCTTAAAATTTTCTCAGTTTCAGCGAACTGGCCATTTTGAAACTTGGTAGGACTTTGCTTTGCTTAATTCTTCCTTCATATTTTATTTTCTCCACTGACCCCTGCTGCATTTTCTCTGCATGTGTGCCTTGCAACCTTAGCATTCTTCAGCCAGCTTCCAGCAGAGATGATCCACAAGAAATGGGATTTTCCATTCATGTAATCTCTTCAACAGGACTGTGATGTGAAGATCCAGACCTTCAGCTTCGCCAGCTGTGCTGCTCACCCCATTGCAGGTGAGTGGGAAATATTTCTTAGACAGAATTTTGGCTTGGTTTTTCCTCTTCAACTTTCTCATAGTCCGTGAAGTTCTTTAATATGTTATTCTGTAATGGAGTCTTTTCCATTTGATGAGATGCACTGGAAGAAATGATGTCACTATCAGAGATATGCAAGATAAAGAAAGGCTCAACAGGATTATGACTTGAATTTGACACAAACCCCAAAATTTTTTCCTGGCTGCCTATGTTTTTTTCTTCTCAGTTATCAAAATAATTTGAATTGTGTTCCAGTTTAGGATAGCTGATTACTGCTTTTTGTAAGAACCACAGAATCACATAATATGCTGAGTTGGAAAGGACACACAAGGATCACTGAGTCCAAAACTTAACCCTGCACAGGACAATCCCCAAGAGTTACACCATGTGCCCGAAAGTATCATCCAAATGCTTCTTGAACTTTGTCAGGCTTGGTGCTGTGACCACGTCTCTGGGGAGCCTGTTCCAGTGTCCAACCACCCTCTGGGGAAGAACTTTGAGAAAGATTGTGGAAAAATGTTTCATCAAACTTTCTTCTGGAATTTGTCTTAAACCTTATGGCATGTGATTTAATAACTTTCATTAGTTGTCAATGCTTGCTGTTTATCCACTTGTATATATCCAGCTACCTTATTCTATTGGAATAATTTCTGCAGCATGTGATTCCTTAGACTAGTGGTATAGTGCATGATAGTGTTTCTGTAGAGTGATTTTTGAATTTGCCAGGAGCTCTCAAGTTTGAACAAACCTCTTGATTTTGAATTGAGATAAGGAAAAAACAGTTGTTGTAACCATCTTCTGCATACCTCACTCCATAACCTTTTTCCTGTGTGCTGCCTTTCATTGTTTCTTGTCTGAAATATGTGCAACTGCTTCAGTTCTCAATCTTATCAAAGGTTCCTCACATTGTATTCCCTCACTCTTATCAACTTTGTACCCTCTGATTCTTGCAATGTCTTTTAAAAATAGAGGGATTGCATGTAAATAAACTGGAAATTAATTGTAAATTCAGAATATTATATGTCTACATGAGGAAGAAACAGGCCAAATGGAACTTAGGCTAAAACAAACAGTACACTTGGAAATTATATTTTTGTTCCAATTTTTAAATAAATGGGGGTAGGAGAAGTCAAAATCAGTTAAGTTGGAAGAAAGCAGTTGTTTGATTATTGGGGTGAATACAACACCAATAATTGGTGGATCACAAAGGAGAAAAGTAATATTTTGATTTGTAAAGGAAACAGAAAACCAGCTCCCCATGGATGTGGGGTCCTCCTTAGGTCTTTTGTCTTTCTTACTACATGGCTTAGTAAACTGGGCACTTTGGTATCTCTTGGGCAGTTTCTATTGACGATTGTGTTTGTGGTGGGGGAAGAAAGCAGTTATGGCAGTAGGGTGCAAATATGTAAGATTTGGGTCAAGTGGAGGAAAGCCAAAAGACTGAATCAGATCAGAGAATCACACATTGAGTATGTGTGACTTGACAGGTTGGAAGAAGAGGCTTGTTTTAGTTATAACCCTCCGCTTTTAAGACGTGCTGGGTGCGCACACAAATGTTCATGAAAGTGCATTCCTTTGCATGAAGTCTGCACAGCAGCTGGGCTTTGTCCCTGTGCATTGTCAGCATGCAGTGCTTAGTAGTCTTTCTGGGTAAAAGTCCTATATCACAGTGGTGTTTTGCTTTGAGAAGAAAAGGATTTAAGGTAAGTTGCACTGGGGGATGGATGATTCTCAGGCTGCCCTGTGTAGCTGGTTCCCCCTGTCGGGTGACTGATGGCAACCTCCTTCCCTCAGACATGCACACATGATGGCAATATGAAGTGACTTGCTTTGCCTTGTATGGGACCAGGATTTTGTGCTTGGTGAGTGTCAATCCCCCATTTCAGGCAGTGAAATGTGAAGGCAGAGCATTTGGAAGAAAAGATCATGTAACCTTTATGATTTGGGGCTTTTTAGAACTCTGTAGTGCATGATTTGCTATGCTGCATTGACTTGCTGAGTCCTTGAATGCTTTCCACAAGCTCTTGTGCAGTCACTAAAGGAGCCTTCCCCTTCCCCCCTCTCCCGCCGCCCCCAACCTATGTATCTTTGAAGCACTGAAAACTGGACCGAGTTGAAGCAAGTGTTCAGACAAACTGATGGGGAGTGCTCTGTGGGAATGTAAACCAAGTTGGTTTTGAACTCTTGCAAGGTGGATTTCAAGACTCTCTTCTACTAGTCTTCTGGGTCAGGAGATGTGCAGCTCCTAGCTCAGAATCCTGTGGCTTGTGGACCTCAACTAGGGAGGCAGAGGAAACCTTGTGATATGCAGCAGGACGGACGCAGTAAGAAAATAGAAGTGCCTCCTTTCATACATGCTTTGGCTAACAGGATAGGAACACTTGAGCTGCGCATGCACACACAAACAATATGCTTTAGGGAAAGACCACAAATATGCTAAAAATCATAATCTGATAAACTCAGATGCTTTCAAAATACAAATGTTCTGTCATTTCTTTTCATGACAAAAATGATCACTTAAGACTTTGCCACAGCATAACTATTCACAATGTAAATATCAACAAAACTGATGATCTTTTCAACACCTAATGTGCCTTTCACTGTGGAAATTGTTTTGGCACCCAATCTTTCCATATGATTTTTCTAATAGGAACCTGCAGTGCAGAATCACCATTTGGTTAGACAGCTGAAGAAAAGCAGATTAGATATGCAGATATGGAGACTTCTTTTCCAGACCATTTTCCGTTTCTGAAACTTATTTTGTTATCACCATTTTAATCTTTCCTGTGCAATCAGAAATTTCTTTCCAAACTCCTGAGCCCATCTTCCCTTGAAGAACAGAATAGTTTATGGCTTCTCAATTTTTTTTCTCCACCCAAGACTCAAACCAGCTGCAGGCTTCACTTTGTTTCTTCTCCTTCCCTCCCTCCCAGATTAAAATCCCAGAGTCTTGGATCTTGGCAAGAAAGTGCATCAGTTTTTTTGCTTTGTGGGTTATTGGGGGCTGGCTGCAAAGGAGTAAAATGGAGTTGGGTTTCCATGCCTGCCTGTATTGCATGTGCAACCAAAAGCAGCTGTTACACAGTACCCAGCTGGATTAGGGGGTCTAATTTTTAACCTTCATATACACATAAGAGGTGAAGCATCTCTAACTCCAGCTTTGTCCTGGTGCTGGCAAGATTTGAGTTACTTTCTTAGCCAAGTCTGCTCAATATATGTTCCGTCTCATGAACACTGTTTCTGAATATATTTTGGTATTTAAGATGCCCTGGTTTTAGTAATTTATGCTATTGTTCCATAGATGTATCATTTTTCTGTGGCTTCAGGTTTCTACTGCCATTCAGATCACATTAAACATGGTTTTTCCTTTTTAAATGCTAACATCTAGGATTAATTTAATCCCACATTTTTTCCTGGATAACTTAAAGTTTTGCATGAATCACTCCCAAAAAAATATTAACATGTCCAAACCTCAGCCTAAACATCAATTTGAACCAGAATTCAATAGGTTTGGATGAAAGCCTGCTCTTGGGCCCTCCTCAGAGTACACACTGAATCAATGTTGAATCTGTCTTAACAAGTCTGACAGCCTTTCTGCGCAGCCTACTACCTTCAGATCTTCTGTTTTTGGGAGTTTCTTCTGTGTGATCTATATCTGACGTGTCTCAAACTCAGGCAAGCAAAAGGCCTTAGAATTAGAATTAGTATGAGAATGGAAAAGGGATTATTACTGAAACTTGATGTTGCCAATTTGTAACTTGTTTTTCTAGCAGGTAAGACCTCTTAGTACCTTTCTTAACAAAGGGAAACATTTCCAAAGAATTTTGCACCTTGGGCTCCAACTGTTTTAATGGAAAGAGTTGAAAGCAGTAAGAGCTCCCTAGCAAGAGAAATTTTGGTAAGGAAAACCTAGAAGGCACCAGATAAAGTCAGCAACTAAGTGTGACATGCATTCAATTGCATGATGCAATAGGAAGGAACTTGTAATTCTTTAAAGCTGAGCTAGGGCATCGCATGACCCATGCTCTTCTGATTCTCAGTTTCTTGGAAATTCCTGGAATTTTCTCTAAGCTCTAAACATGACTACTTGTATGTATTAGTGTTACTCTTTCCTTCAATATAGAAAATGTACTGTAATTCACTTTTTTGAAGAGACATCTTAAGGACCAAAAGAAGTTCTGTGTCACATATAAAACTGTAGCATTGTAAGCAATATATGTATTATTCAGCTATAAATCAGCAGAAAAGCTTACCCTTTCATTACACTAAAGCAGAACCATCTGTAATGTCACCCAATATGGATGAAAGGAGCCCACTGGAACTCACAGGAGTTGTTAATGGGAAAAGAGAGAGAAAAGTAAGGGTTGTAAAGGCCCTGGCATTTTCAGTGAAAGGGAGATAATTCTTTTTCTATAACCTAGTCTTTAGTTTTACAGAAAAAGGAAAATGTAATTGATCTGGGGATAGGAAGAGAAAGATAGTAAAGAAAACAAGTATTAGAAGAAAGAAGAGTAAAACCTTCAAATTGCTCAGAAGTTATTTGAGTTGAATTACATTTTGTTATCCACCACCAAGACTGTGGTTTTACTTACCTTGTAAACATCTGAACTTTTTTGGGTGCTCCAGTAACAGTGCAAATTCCTATACTTCTTTTGTTGAAGTTGGAACGGGTTCATATGGCTGTTGTCTCTCTTCTTCTCGTCTCCTTTTCTCCTGTTTTTCACAAACTTTGCAGTCTCTTCTTCAAAGATACATGTAACTCTTTCACCTTACTTCTTGATGGGACTCTTCCATCTCTGCCTTTCATCTCCCTCCTGCTTTCCACTGCGGAAGATGCATTTTATGCCCTCTCTTCTCCCCACCCCTTAGGATGGACTGTTATCTATCACTTACCCTAACCTGACAGACAGGTTGCAACCCTTACAAAGGTCAGACGTCGGGGTGAGGTTTGTGTCCATCTCTGTCTTCAGAGAGATCTGAGAAGCTCATGGCTGTGCTCCTTTCTGAATTTCAGCACAGCAAGCTGACATAGTAAAACATTGGGGCAAAAGAGGTGTAATGGGGGTAATCTGTTGTTGTGGTGCAAGGCTTTGACAGGGTAAAGTTAAGGAAGGCAGAGCCATGTGCAAGAGTGTTCTGTAGCTCATTGGCTCTCCTTTGGTTTGGTTCATGGCAACTTTTATCTAAACAGACATCGATTTGATGTTTATGTCCCACTGTATATGTTGTGATGAAATACAGTGTTTTAAGCGGGAGTGTCAGTTTGGGTTGTTGAATGCAGTGTCCTTGCCCTTAACCAAAATAAAAACCAGACTCAGTGCACATGTACATTGCAGGGAGGAAAATGGATATAACCTTAGGATAATATTTCATCTAATATAGTTGAATCCAGTGGTACTCACTAGCATTGGGCTGTGGACCAAAATTAATCCCCAGAGCACTTCTGGGGGGGCTTCATAGAGTGTCCTCTTGGCTACACTCCCCCTCTTTTCTCCTTCCTCCTCCCCTTCCCTCTGCTCCAGTGTCTGAACTAAGTGGTTTGGCAGACAGGAGAGTTAACTCTAGTGAGGCTGGGAAAGAATGTGAGGGTAACCTGTTCCAGCAAGGCTGGGGTCTTCCAGACTGCATATTTTTATTGCTGCTGATAATAATTAGTTTAAAGCTTAACATTTGGGAAACACTGGGGACAACTGCGTATTAGTGTTGCACAGTCCTTTGAGAAAAGGAGAAAAATGCCTTTGGCAATGATAGCTCTGCAGTAAAACAAAGGTGAAGGAACATCAGCACCTGTTCTCATCATCACAGCCTCCTTTACCACACTAAAAGCACCACTGATTTCACTACCACCAAGGCATCATCTCTGTTCTGTGCAATAATCTGATTTTCTTATAAGGTTCATAGTTTTGTAATGCCCAGCATTTTATGATCTTCCATAAACAAAAGAGAAGGAACCCTCATAACGTGTTTTGGGAAGTATCAAGGAGTATCCTGGCTTGTAAGAGGAACAGTGTGGCCAGCAGGAGGAGGGTAGGGATTGTCCTCCTGTACTTGGTGAGGGCACACCTCAGGTAATGCATTTACTTCTGAGCCCCTCACTACAAGAAAGACACTGAAGTGCTGGAGCAAGTCCAGAGAAGGGCAACAAAGCTGGTGGAGGGTTTGGAGCACAAGTCCTGTGAGGAGTGGCTGAGTGAGCTGGCATTGTTTAGCCTGGGGAAAAGGGGGCTTGGGAGACCTCGGTCTCTACCATTGCCTGGAAGTAGGTTGTAGTGAGGTGGGGATTAGTCTTTTCTCCCAAATAACAATTAATAGGATGAGAGGAAATGGTGTCAAGTTGTGCCTAGGGGAGTTTAGACTGGATGTTAGGAAAAATTTCTTCACAAGTGCTGTCAAGCATTGGAACAGGCTGTCCAGGAAAGTGGTGGAGTCACTGTCCCTAGAGGTGTTTAAGAGATGTGTAGATGTGGTGCTTAGGGACGTGGTTTAGTACGGCCTTAGCAAGCTGGGTTAACAGTTGGATTCAACAATCTTAAAGGTCTTTCCCAGTCTAAATGATTCTATGATTCCATAAGTACCTCTGGGCAAGGCAAATGAGCATGCCTATTCTAGAATTTCTGATCTTCCTTTGCTGCTTGTTTTTATTCTGATGTCTGAATGTAATCTTGAGTCACTGAAGCCTAGTCTTGCTTATCTTTTCAGTGTAAATACAATGTATGTCACTTTATTCTTATTCTGACCCCTCCATCCTTCCCATCTTTTCCCTACTTGATATCGTGCCTTTTTTAACTTCACATGGTCCCTTCTCCTTTCACATTATTCTGGTCTCCTTTTTTCCTATTCTTCAAACCTATATTTGCTTCACCAAGTTCAAGGTCCCCTTATTGTTATTTGACTTTCACCCTATTTCTCTTCATCAAACGTTTTCATTGCTTACGGCATCTCCCAGCTCAGCCTGCTGTCTTTGTTTTCAGCCAAAAAGCTTTCCACTCTGCTGGAAGGATGAATCAGGCTCGCTTTATTAGACAAACTGGGAAGCGGTTTCTGAAGTAATTTCTAGGTGGTGGGTCAGTGCTCCTCCCCTGCGAGCTTTTGGCTCTAAGAGAGCCCTATGCTGCCTGGCGTGTTTCCTGCGCTTCTTGCCACATCACAGGGACTGTGTCTTGAAAGCGCTGGCTACATCTTCTGAGAGCTGCAGCCAGCAGTTTGTGTGGGGAGTTGCTTTTCAGTTATTCAGTATTTTCAGAATTTCTGTACTGTGAGCTTCACTCGGAAGGAATTGTTTCCTTCTGCTGACCTGTCAGGATGGGGCCAAAACTTCATCTGGAGCCTGTGACTGCTCCAAAACTGCATCTTTAGTAAGAAAGGCTCAAACAGTTGGGCTCCTGAAAATTTTTAAAAGCCCTGATTTTTCAGGGGTAGCGGTTGTCATCTATGTGCAGAGTATTTTGACAAATGAGAAGGACCTCACTGCTGCCAATTTAGAGACACTATATGATGTTTGGGAGTGTGTGTGGGGAAATAAGACCTGGAAACAGGCATAAAACCACCAGGCAGGAAAGTGTCTCCATGACAGCTTGTGCACAACAGCAGGGTGTTTTGAACTGTGGTGCAGCTTTAGACTCTGTGATGGCTTTGACTCAGCAAGTGCTGGTTTCCTGAAGTGTGGGGGATTGGTTTGGAGGTTTTGCATTAATAAAAGTTAGTCCTACAGTCGCATCTCCATCCTCACATTCCAGAACGGCATGCTGTTATACCAGTGGAATTACTATGCACTCCAGACTTTAAACCCATAAATTGTTAAGGCCAGACTGTTCTGATGAGCAGCTTTTTGATATCCTTTACATGTTAAAAAGTACTCAGGCCTGTTGACAAAGCAAAGAAATGGTGTCAAAAATAATTTTAAAACCTTTTGACCTGTAAGGTTTAAGAGAATTAGGCACAGATTCTTTGCTTTAAGCCTCTTGGTGACAAGAAATATGGTCCTGTGCTAGCCAGTTTGATTGACAGTGGCGTTTGTAGTTTCAGCTGCTAATACAGTATGCTCCTTGTATATTCCTAGTGTGTAAATATAGAAGACTATTTGTCACCTGGGTTGATGGATTATGCGTAAGTGAGACAATGTGGTTAAGATTCTAAAGCATAAATGGAAAAGCATAAACTTTACATAACTCATAAAGCAATGCTTAATACTCATAATGAAGTGTCCTTATTTTAATGAAGGGAAACTGTCAGACTTTCAAATAAGCAAAGATTATGCTGCTGCCCTGGTGTGTGGGGGTTTTTATAGCTCCATGCTACTAACCTGCATCATTGGATTTTTGACAACCATAATAAAATGTATTGGAAAATTGATTAGTTTTAAGAGACTCCTCATAGCCAGCTGCTTTTATTTGTAAATGTCATGTATTCATTGTAGGTTTCGCCTCTTCAAGTGGAATTCTTGGCTGAATATAAACCTTTGCATAGGTGCAAAAAACAACTGGTTTCACGTTCTTCAATAAGTTTTCAGCATTTTCATGTGTACTTGCAGAAGTAAAGTTTTCCTGAAAGCTTTCCCACCGTAAATGGTTGGCTATTTACTTATTTCTCACCATGCCATAATTACAACTTATTTGTCCTATTGAGATGTTGTAAATTTGTAAGAATACCAAAATGACTTTGCAATTGATATTTTCAGAAAATTCCAGAGTTGTTTTTTTTTCAAGAAAAAGAGCATGGTTAAGTTATTGATTTTTGGACAGAGAAAAGAGAGTTTGCCATGAAAAATTCATTATCACCTCTTGAAATACGCAGTAAAATTGGCATTTTCAGCATGCTACTCTTATCTTTATTTGCTGATAGGGAGAATATCCAGAATTTCTTAGCTTTAAGGGAAAGGCTGTGGTTAGGTTCACATCACTTAGCATTTAATAAGTATGAAGTACAAGGAAAAGGAGATACAGCCCAGTACTATAACATTTAATAAGTTTTGTTTAAGCAAGGCACTTTTCATAACATAAATGATAAATAAATGAAAGTACAAAACTGCATGTCTTTTAATCTGTCTTTTAATAACATAAAAATCTGTCTCCTGATGTCCTTTTATAGACTAAAGTATGCTGCTGATCTGTGGGGGTTCTGTACCAGCAAGAGGTGCAGGATTTTCCCCTAAGCTGGTATGTTGTTTGTAAACAACTCTGAAGCAGTTGGCTTTGTGAGGCCACATCCTGCTCTTTTGCTGTACGATGAGTCCCAACAGATGTCAGTGGCAATTTCATGCATGTTTTGTGGCCCTTCAGTATTATTTTGCTCTTCAGAGATCCTACTAGCAGGGTGTTTGCTTTCTGGTTAGATTCTGAATTGTTTTTTAATAATGTGATGAGCTGTCTGTGAGTGACTCCTGGTAATTAATTAAAAAAAGTCTAGACTCAGAAGTTGCCAAAGTAGGTACGATCATGGATATCAGCATGATTAAGATTATTTTGTTTCAACATTAAGGGATTCAGTTAGGTGCATTTTATTATTTGTTCTGTTAGCGCATATAGTTGCTTTGTTGGTTTAGAATACAGCTTCAGAATCAAAACCTACCCACAGCTGAAATGAGGTGCGTTCTTAAATTAAATGTTTTGAAATGTTTTAACTAATATTAGTTATCTTCAATGGGTTATTTTAACTAGCTACAATAGCTTCTTTCATATGTTTGAGTCTCTGCCGTATTCTAGACTGAAGGGTCCACTTGTTGCATTACTTGCATGTCAGATTGTGCGTTTCTCACCTGTTCAGTGAAACCTTAGAAAGTCATTTGGAAACACAGGATAGAAAAAGAAGGTTACATTCATTGCAATTTAGTGACACCATGCACCTATAACTTGAGAATGTATTGTACACAACATTTATTAAACATTCTGACGCAGAAAAAATCTGCGGAGAATGTTGCTATAATAAGACTAGGTCATAAATAATAATAATAATAATAACAAGAAATTCTTAAAGCGAAGATAGTTAGCCTGTGTTTGTGTGGTGTGGATGTTCCTTCTCGGTTTTTAGTAGACTTTTTTGCTTCTGCCCCCTGAAGAATTGTATTTATGGCTAGATGCTATGGACCAGACTTATTTATGTTCTGTGGATGAAATAATTTATGTAAAAAGAGAAGTAAACTTCATTGCTCTAATTTTGTAGAGGAGAAACTGTCCTTAACTTTTTCTTATTTCATTCTTTGAACTTTATGAGCCTGTTCAAAGACTGGGACGTTAAGAAGTGACTATTTAAATAAAGTTCCTTGAGCTCCTAGCTGTAGGTCATTACATTTTATATTTTGACCCTTCACTCTATGTATATTGAGCTTCGTACCTTTTTAGGTTACCTACTTTAGTATAAAAAGGAGTTATCTAGTCTGTGTGGGAAGATGCCAAGATATAACAACACCATTGACTGACTATGAGTTCTGTTGGAAAAAATGTCTTTGCCCTCATTTCAGTTTTTTTGCCTGCATCATCCAGATGTAGATTACTATTGTACTTTTTGGTGGTTTTGTTAAATTTGGACTTTCCAGAGTGGAAAAAGAATGCTCGTCGTCACTTAGCCCATTCTTCACTCTTGAGGAATCTGCCCTGTTAGAGGTATTCCCCTGTATGTGCAGTATTTTGAGATCAGTTTTGCCTGAAAAATCAAAACTGGAAAAATCAAGTTCACTTCCCCACACATATAAAAAGAACCCACAGGTTTGTTTTTTTGCAGGCTAGTGTTTAATAGCATATGTCAAGCTGTCCATTATAATTTCATCTAGCAACCTTAAAGATGATGAAAGCAGCATCTGCGCTTCAACATTTCTCTATCATCTCTCCATCCCTCCTTTTCTAATTTTTGCAATTTATTTTATTGTTTTTTCTAAGCAAAACTCTGATATGGAGAAAGATCCTGACACATTTTTTCTAAAAAAAAAATAATTTAAAAATTCAAAATTCTTCGGCTTTTTCACATCTGGTACAACATAAAGGTCATGAAAACATATCCTTTGAAATTACTTAATATGCTATACCTACATCAGCTGCAAAGTGCAAATGCAATTTGCAGTGTAACTTTTCAAGTGCAAAACTGACAGATGAAGATACAAGGCTGCTCATGAGCAAGCAATATCTAAAAATAAAGTAGTAAATGGGAATTCTTGTTTGGCATGGCAAATGAACAGAAACATTAATAGTCGATGGCTGTGGTTGTCATCCAGTTTATAGCTTTTCGTTTTTCCAATTAGAATTAAAAAATGCCAACAAACAAAAGCAGATGTGGAATTAACCATTTAAGTCTTTCCAAGTCTTGACAAATTCTAGGTTGATTCTGTAAGGAAGACTGCACCTTTAACTTTTGTCTTCTGTGGGTTAAGATTTATTCTAAGAGGAAAGCAGAGGAGGCAGCTTGGCTGATAAAGGTAGGCTGTTGTGCCAGGGCTTCATTTTTTCATGCTGTAGAAACTGCTGCTACTGATGTAATGCTGGAATTGTGTCAAAGTTACAGCAACTTTTACTTTGAGGCTTTACCTTTGCCTTTACTGCACTGCTTACACTGAAAGATTGAGGGATGCAGTCTTTACCCCCTAAGAGCTCTGGATACTTTGGGTATTTGTAATATGTTTTAGACCAAACAAATTTCTAAAATGGATTGAATGATAGGTAATAGATTGACTTGGTTAGGTTTTTTTGTTGTTTAAGTCAGTGTGGTTTGGTGAGTTAGAGAAAAGTCAGGCATCTGTTTAATGAAACTATTTCTGAAGTGAAAGAAAATGAATAGAAATAGGAAGTCATTAATTTCTGATGTTGCATAAGTTGCACCAAGACTTCAAGTTATGTCAAACACAGTATCATGTACTAATGTATGAGTGAAAATGTCAGTTTCTCAAGCTGGGGTTTTTTGCATTTCTTCAACTCCTGGCCTCATAATAAAGTGGTTTTCTAGCTTTCAAAAGTTTCAGTACTATTAATCCCAAATAATGGATTATCCTGGACAGAATTATTGAAATAATATACCTCTAAGAGAGAATAATTAAATTCACAGGGAAATGACGTAACTCATATTGTACTTCATATTTTAGAAAGTGAAAACTCGTTTTTCAAGTGCAAAATCTGTTCTAAATCTATTATAATGTAGGGAGTCTGTCCACATGCTTGTTATCAATCCCTGCTCAGAACTATGATGTTGCAGTATCATCAGTGTGATCCCTAGATATTTGACAGAACACAGTTAAATTGTCATTTACCCTTCATGTCTCCCATTTGGATGGGGGTGCCTGGGAACTCTGAGGAAATCAGCTGCACCTGAAGGAAGAGCAGAAAACCTCCAAGGAGAACTCCCAGAAGGAGGTGTGAATTCGCTGTATGTTCCCAGCAAGCTAAGCAGGAAAGTGAATGGATCGTGACTTGCTGAGGATGAGGGAAACTGGCTGAACAAAACAGAGAAGGCATAATTCCAAGGTGTGCTGCCCATCTATGTTCTGGTTTTGCGATGGGTAAAATAAGAAATTATTTTAAGTGTCATACTTTGTTTGCAATGGACTGTCCTTAATAATTGTACATTTACAGTGTTGAAAACCTGAAAAATTATGCTTATATCAACACATAATCAAATATACATGAATATAAGGGTACTAGTCCTCTTCTGCTGAGAGCCCCACTGGCAGGTTTTGTAGGGAAAGACTTTCTATCAGCAGGCCAGTGGGAGAAAAGCTGCTCAGGGACTTGTGAGTACATGTGCCTGGAGAGTGACCCTGTAGTGCAACAGCATGTACAGTGTCTTGTGTGGGTTGCTATTCTATGGAAACCCTGATTTTAAGCTGTCTGCAGATGGCAAAGAGACATAATCACATCACAAAGAAAATAAATGCTTGCTACTTATTTCTGTTACATGGTAAGCACAAAGCACATTTCTTTCCCTCACTTCTGCATACAGTTTACTGTAAAATTTCTTTCCTCAAGGAAATAAAGATAATGAGTAAGTGCTGGAGAAAATGTAGGAGGAAAAAAAGGGACAGAATACATCAATTTTTGTCCATTGGTATTTAGTTTCCAATAGCTCTTTTCCCAGTTTAGCTTTTATCTGGACAATAGTTACAGAATCTAATGCAGTAGCTTGTTAAAATGCATTAAATAATAATTAAAAAAAATTCCCAAACTGGAGTCTTTCTCCTGCTGTGCTTAAAATCCCATTCTACACAGAACAACTGAGAGCTCTGCCACGTGGAGGACATGGCACTTTTGGAAGGAAGATATTAATACGACAAGGAAATAATTTTTCCGTTTAGAGCGTCCAGCTACTCTCAAGCTTCTAACAGCAAAGTAAAAGAACTCCTTGCACCCACCAACTAATTTTAGCTAACACAAACCAAACATTTCCCTCTTCAACCAAATGACCTTGTGGCTGCCTAGAAGTGGTTACATGAAGCAGCACAGAGGCTGTTTGGAGGTGTTGATCCTGGCAGGGGGTGATTTCATGGGCCTCTGCTTATGTCTTGAGTCAGGTGATGTGTCTTGCAGGCACAGAAGCCAGGCAGTCAAGGAGGTCATCTAGGCCATGAACTTGAACTATCCTGATGCAAATGGCAGGAGCGCCCCAAGGCGAGAAGTGGTTTGAAATGAATGTTGGGCTGTAAAGCTGTCCCCAGACTGGATCAACCTGTCTACTTGATCGTAGTGTTGAAATGAGGGATGATTATAAATTATGCAGATTTTAGGGAAAGGTGGTGGTGGTGTGCTTCACAGCCTGGGATGCACCAGCATTGAAGACTGGTGAGTTTTAAGTTTAAAATCACTCGCTGCTGCTTGCTGCTGAATTTATTCAGCTACTTTCCAATGCAAAGAAACTTAAAGACAGTGCCAGATGGGCAGCTCCTCAGTGCTCCTTTGCCTGCTGAGCTCTGTGTGTGGGTGCCATCCATGTGGAGCTCTAGCAGCTGCTCATGGTCTTTCCTCTGTGCAGTGGCAGTGCAGAGCTTTTGGGGTGCCCCAGATGCAGGGAGCAAATACCTGACAGCAAATTTCAGCTGGTTTGAAACTATCTGCAGTAGAGGAGCAGGAGCAAGGAAGGACGTGGCTTTTCTCAGTGGTATTGCTTGACATAAATGTTTTGTGTGGATCCTGTTTTTGTGATAACTGAACATTACTGTTATATTCCTAGCATTCACCTGGATGCAATGCTTTTAAAGGAGCACTGCTCCCTCTCTTAAAACAAGTTAAAAAAAAAACCCTTCAAAACAAAAATGAACACCAAAACCAAACAACCCATTAGTGCTGATAATCTTATGTGTCTTAATTAAAGAACACTAATGTATGTAATGTAATGCTCGTTACAAAGATTCTGAGGTTCATAGATCTGGAGGGCAGAAGGGTGTGATGCATTAGATAATGCATCACTAATTACATGTGATGCATAAGATAGTGAATTTCCCTGTATTAGTAACTTGTGACTGAATTAGCTGAGTTTGGGTTTTGAATGCATAGAAGGAATCTCTGTTTTTTTGATCAGAGGAGGAATGACTACTATAGCTGTACGTTCTAGTGCAAAGCAGTACTCCATGTGGTACAGTAGTCAGTTAAACAGTAAATAGATGAAAGAAAGAGAGAAAAAGAGGAGAGTCTCAGTGACATTGAACTGCTAAAGGCAGTCTTCCAGTGGGAATGAAAACCACATATGTGGGCAGAAGAAAAACCCTGCTATAAACCTTTTCCTCAGCATATATTGAGAAAAGGAATATTTTATGTCTTCTTGGAGCTGAGTTAGTGTATTTGAGGGGATGACAAAAGATTTGGAAGGCCAGAGTTAAGTTGTTTTGGCAGAGATGCTGTAGGAAAATGTGCAAATATCTATTGTTAATTCTGTTACTGACGGATGCCATTGCATTGGCTGGAAGAGGCATTAAATATATTCCTCATACAGCTCTGACAGTGGATCTCCTTCCCACTTTAAAAACTTCAGAATATTACGATCTTATTCTTCTGTTTGTGTTTATGTATGATGGACAGGCTGCTAACACTACCTATGCTTAAGGTTGCTTAACACTTTCAGCCAGAAGGTCATGTTTTCAACTGTCTGTGTTAACTCTGCCAAAGCTTAAACTGTTTAGGCTGAGATTTTCCAGATGGGTATCTTCATTCAGGAGAGGTGGGGAGGGAGGGGATTGCAGCTAAGCTTATACTGGTGTACTTCTCAGAATGAACTGACAGAAAACAACATTGCTTTTTTTCATAGTGCAAAGGGAAAACTTCCTGCATCTTGATTCCCTGGGGGTGGGACAGGGGGAGCAACCTTACTGTGTTTATGCTTTTCTACTTGAAATTTGGCAGGCAGCATTTGGTCTAACCTGGGGGGAGGAGAGAGGAGACGAAAATGATAAAGTAATGAAAGATTGCACCTAAGAACAGAGATAAGTTTTGTAATGTCTATGTCTTATAAGGCTAATTTAATTTGCACATTAAATCTTAACTATGTTTTTTTTCCTGCATCTTTGAATGCTTGACTGTACAAACGTGTCATTTTAATGTGCTTAAAATGTGATTCATAAGGGTTTGTTTCATTTTGGTAACGAAGTGAGTTAAGCAAGGTTCCATCATAGGATATTTTTTTGGCATCTATGCCTTTCACCTGCTCTGTCAAATCTTCATACCTCCTACTCTTCTACTGGAGTAAATTGAGCAATGGATAGCTATCACTGTGCACAGGAATCTCAGCACAGCCATATCAGGTACACTTTGCAAGTGGGTATTTTAGCTTTTCCTTAAAACCACAGGGCTCCCGAGACAGACCTCTTAGGCTTTAGTGCAAGCTCTGAATGGATTGTTGACTTAGGAACAAGCCTTTTTCCTCCTTTTTTTGAACTACTATGCTTATAATACTCTTCAGTTTACTCTCTTTCCAAAATAGCTTCAGGGTAAAAACCATCATAGAGGGAAGCTTCAAAAAAGCCTGGAGTCAGGAAGTAAATTTTATTCCTTCTTCACTCACAGCATGTTAATTAGCCTTCACGTTTTTGTGCTTCATTTTCTTCATGTATATGGGGAAAAATCTAATGATGATTGATCAAAATTATTATCTTTGCAACACTTGATCTTTGGTAGTGGAGGTGAAGCAGAGACTGGCTGTTTGTGTAAGAGCACATACAAGGGAAACCAAAGGAATGCCACAGGAAAAGGTGTCTGCATGTTCCTAGAGAAATGGATTACTTACCCTAGTGAGTGAATTTCTGAGCTGAGCTACGGCTTGTACCACTGCAGTGCTCTTTGTACTAGAGAATATCTGAGGATTGCTACTCTCCCTTATCAAGAAATATGGTTTTGTCTTAAATAATGGAGAAAAATTTAAAATATTTGCTCTCTAGTAACAAAGGCTTTAGACCTGGTAAGGTGACAAGAAAAGCACAGTGAGAAGACAAGGCAGCAATTTTCATTTTTGACTAAACTATCAGGGCTTTTGTAAAATTGGGTTGTTATCTTGGGTCTTATTTTCTGAATATTATTTTTGGAAGTACAGTATGGTTGTTTCAATTCTTAAAGACTGTGATGGAGTATGCACAGCAGTCTGCAGGTTTATCAGTCCGATCTAGAGTTTTTTTGCCAGTCTTGGTTTCTCTCTCTTTTTTCTTCTTCTCCCATTTCCAAGTGTCTGGACTGTAGAGACTGGAAAGTAAGCAGCATTACAAGAAGAAAGAACTCATCCCATTAACTTCTTAAAATCCAGTTATGCAGAACAACTCTGATCAAATCACTCAACAATAAGATACTATTTTTACTGGAAGATACATTGAAGTGAGGAAAAGTGCTTTATGCCTCACATATGTCTGTTTATGTGAGTACATGTATATGTGATCTTTGTTTCTGGCTCTTTTAACCACTCTCTCTTAAAAAGAAAGTCAGTCTGCTTCAGAGTTTTTCAATGACTTCACCTAAATTTTACCTAAGTCCAAACTGTAAGCAGCTCAGAGCAAAGGCTACATTTCTGCTGCTTATCCATGCAACATCTGGTAAAGTATAAATAAAAAATTGCTCTAATAATAAGATGGAGTGTTAGTTTATTAATTTACCTCTTTGAGAAAGAGGTAAGTTTCTCAATTATCCTGGATATCAAAGGGTTTGTAGCATCACTGCATATTTAAATTTCCTTTCACATTTCATTAATTCTATCTTGCTAGCCAAGTCTGGAGTTTGCCTCCCCTTTCTGCCTGATTTATTCTATGGTTCTTCCATGTACTAACAACACAAGCTTATGAATTAAATCTTCATCTAAAGAATTCCTTGCATAGTACAATCATATGAACTTCAACATCTCTTGGGCTTACAATGACTTCAATGTGAATATATGAATTGTAGAAATAAAAATATACAAGTAACACAGTGAAAAAGTTTCTTTTGGTTCCCGTTGCTTGACTGTGTCTAATATTCTCCTCCTCAATGCTACAGAGTAAAGAGTGCTGCCTTGTTCAAGGATCCCTGTCTTTCTCTACTCAGACCTCTGGAAAACCCCACAGAAAACTGTAGTATATAAAACTATGGCTGTAGGAGGGTCTTCAAGCCTTTTTTTTATTTTTTTTTATTTTTCTATGAATATGTGGGGAAAGCTCTCAAACCAAACCTGTCATTTTGCAGTCCAAGGTGACTTCACAGCTCTAATTTAGGACAAGTTATGTGGGCTGTGAATGATCACTTGGTGCTCATGTCAAAGTTTTCTCCCCAGATTCTTGGCTGTGTTGACTACGATTGCAGCTATAATAAAAGGAAGCAAATAAAAAAAAGATATCAAGTTTAGCCAATCTATTTTAATCAAGATATTTGATACAAATTGATAGAATGAAGACTATTATTTTAAAGAAAAAAGAAAATTGGATAATTTGCATATGTTAATAATATCTATTACCAGGGTATTTGATGTGTTTTCTATATGATAGAATAGCTCCATATCCTGATATGACTCAATAAAAATAGTAGGAAGATTTTTCCAGGCTCATACTCTGATCTGGCCTATGACTTAGAAGGCTGAGAGAGGGAGGAGAGTCTGGGGTCAGAGCATCCATACCTTCTTTTTTCCCCCCTACCAAACCTCTTTCCTCCAACCCTTAAATAAGCTATCACTCCATCTCTCTGCATTTATTTTATTTATAGATGCTTTTATTTTTACAGAATAAAGGAGAATTAGAAATAGCTGAAGTATTATACTGAATAGCTGTTATCACTGGATAACTGGGTTCAGTGAAACTTTCTGTGGGATTCTCTGAGCATGAGAAGACTATCATTGTTTTGATCCACTCAAACGTTTTGCAATGATATATATAGAGTATGGCTTTCACTCAACAAAACACTTACACATTTGCTTCATCTGAAGTAAACTAACATCCTCTGGAATCAATTGCATTGCTTATGTATGTGAAATAAAGCACACTTTTTAGAGTCATGACAGGCTCTGTTCTTACTGAGAAAACATTGTAGAGCAGAATTTGTAGTTTTCTTCCTCTTCTCCTGCTAAAATTGTTACTTGCTAAAAGAAGAGCTAGTTAGAAGATCATGCCCTTCATCTTATATTTCCATCTGTTCCATAGCCATCATTATCTGGGAACTGATTTTGTGGGCATTGTTGGCTTGTCTGTACCTGTTTGCTGCTGTCTTTCAGTTTTAAGCTCTTTGGGGGCAGTACTGTCTTTTTCTAGTGTCATTGTGCATACAACAACCTCCAGGGACATGCAGCCCTGATTAGGGCTCATGGATGCAATTTTATTATTCTAGGAATAAGGTAGACCCTGTTCTGCATGCAAGGTTTCTTTCAGGCTGTAACTTCTGCCTGCCTCCAATTTTACATGTAATGTAGCCTTATCCTGTGTCTTGACGGGAGCAGTGGGCATAGATATGCACTTGGGAAGGGTTTTCTTCTCTGACTGAAAAAGAGTCAGTTCTCATAAGTTGAGTGTGCTGAGAGTGGGGCACAGAAAAGTACTCACCTGTATAAAGATACTTCCAAACCACTATGCAAGATCTGTTCACAGTCTACCCTTGCTACAGGCAGAGGCAGGTGAGGAGTTTCTAAAGTGTGGAGATTGTTCCTCCCAAAGTGTGCAACTTTTTTTTCTGTGGGTTCCAGTGTAAAAGCTAACAATAGATTAAACCTTTTTTGTTGTCATTCCTGCAGTTTGATTGCAAGTGCAATTGTTAAGCCAGTTGGCGTATGTCATAAAATCTGATTGATTGAACAGTTAATCCTTGAAAGCTTCCCTTTGAAATATTGCCAAGGTCAACAAGGGATAGTGCCCATGTATACATGTCATAGAAATTACCTATTTTGCCATTTTTATCTATGCCTGTACAGCTACAAACATGCATAGCATTCTGGTCTTGCCATAAAAAGAGTTCTTTTTCCAAAATACTGTTTTGAGTGACCTGTGTTCTAGACAAAAATCCTTAACTATGAAGGAGATGATCTGTAAATTTGAGGATTCCTTATAAACCACTTCCCCCTCCCACCCAGTTCTGAACTGTTTGTGGAGCAGATTATTTTATGGAAAAGAAATACTGTGAACATTTTTTGAAAATCAGTTATTTTTACATTTCCTGAGAGGTTTGTAATTTTTTCTTGAACACTTATGTAAATGTGCCACACAGGAGATTTTACTCAGTGCCACAAAAGGTGCCTTCTGAATGCTGTACTAGTTTTTTTGAAATGAGGTGATGTTGTTCAGGGGAATAAAAACTGCACGTTAGTGATGTGCTGTAAGAGAAATGGAAGAGCAATAGCAGAACTTAGTTTTTTCTCCATTTGGCCTTAGGCATGACCCTTGTGAATTTATTTGCTTTTTGTCTATAATTCAGTTGCTCATAATTTACTTTATGCCAAATTTTGCAGAAAAGCCAGGCAGTTTTTGGAAGAACCTATCCAATATTTTCTTCTAAGTTGGAAATTATTTAAAATGCCTTTACAGTTTCTCCTAGGCACTAATGTCCTATTATGCTTCTCTGAAGTGGGATGAGTGACCTCCTGAGACCTAGTCAGAGTATGCAAGTTTTCCTGGGTGACTCTGGCAAATAGATAACCTGTTGTGTCAGCTCTCATGTCTGAACTGAGCCAAGGTCTGTGTACCCTTGCTGGCTATGTGAAGAGATGATCCTTGTGCTGTGGATGGCATTCTGTGCTGCATTCCAGGAACATGGCCCTTCTTGACAGCTGTCACATATTATAGATATCCACTGAGCTGTTCGTATGAAGCAGTAGGGGAAACTAGAAGTATGTAAGAAAATTTTGGTAACTCATTCACTATAACTCAACCTAATTGAAATGTGCGATTTTCTAAGATCGAAGAGAGGAAAGGAAGCTGTGGTCATCACTGAACTTTGTCAGTAAGCAAGAAATTTAATATAAAAAGAAAAAATCAGCAAAATCAGCCAAAAACCAAATTTTCAGAATTTTATGTCAGAGATTCATCCTCTTTTGTTCTGAGGTGGTCTACTTTGGGACATATTGCTCGGTCTTGGTCTTACCTTCTAAGGAAAATATATAAAAAACAGCAGTTAGTCCCTTATAGCAATGGTGCACTAGGAATCAAAATATGCCAGAAAGATTGTAATGCAATAATGATTGTTGCACCAAAATATATTCTTGGAGGACAACTCTGCAGTGTTTCCTACATTGATCTTGTTCTGCTGGTTTTAGAAATGGAGGTTTATTATGCTTTGGCAAAATGTAATTCATGCCCTTTAGGTATCAAAGAAGTTAGGAAAGAAAACCCAAACTCATTTTAATTACATGGGAATGCCTGTACTCTTTTTTTTTTTTTTTTGTTTCACCCCCTCATTTTTTTTCATTTTCTTTTAGCAGGTATGGCATACTGCTTGGGGGAAGTTGTCTTTGATTTACTTTTACCACTAGCCAAATTCATGCATGATTTAGAGGGAGCAAAGGCTGAACAGCAGTCTGCATTGTAATAGTAAAGGAAAAGACATAAAATGCAGTCAAAGTTATCAGTAAAGACACTGCTGCCAACTCTGAAGAGCACCTGGCTTGCTATTAAAGGCCACAAACATGATCCCCTTACCGAGCAGTATTTTATAGACTCTAGTTCAGAGCCAAAGAAAACAGCTTTTAGAGCCTTTAGGTGTCCATGAACAGCTAGATAAATATGAGGTAGCCAGAATAAGGGATAAACAAGGTAGCTAAGTATCAGCTTGCCACATTGCCTTTTGGAGCTCCTCAAACACCCAACTGAACTTGTAGTTTATTACTTCCCCAGCGTTCCCATTGCTTTCCATGATTCCTTGAGGTGGTATCCCTAATGCCAGAGAGAGAGGGTCAATGGAGCAATATCATGGTGTAAACTCAAGCTGTATCCTGTCATCTGTATAATTGCTGGGATTGCATGGTTGACCATATTTCATTTGAGTTGGCAGTGACTACCAGTCTGTAGTCAGGATAGAGATTTGGAAGAAGGGCTGCACCTATGGTCTCTGATCTCCCTCTTGTAGCTGCTGCCAGCATTCAAAGCATTGCAAAGGGGTTTCATAAACAAATCTCATTAAATGTTTTTAGACAGAGGAAAGCACATAGCCATAAATAGAAAACTGATAAGTGGGCAACTGTTAAAAATAGCTCAGTAAGAAAGGGTAAGTGGAGAAATAGTATGGATATGATAGCATAAAGAATATTCTACACACGTACTTGAAGCCTTTAGCAGTTGCCAAAACTCTGATGAAGTGAATGAAGAGCAAATGGGTTGTATTTCAAACACATACCATTACACTGAGCAACAGTAACATTTTATTGCTACAGTCACATTTTTTGACTGAAGTAATAAAATTTGTAAAATAAAAAGAAAAATACAGGATTTATCTCTCCCTCCTGTCTCATTCCCCTCCCCCCTCATTTCAAATTCAAAACAGATCTCATGGTTAACAGTATTGGCACTCAAATTATGGAGATGTTTAAAAAATCACTTGACAGATTCAGAGAAACATGCAGTTCAGTACACAACTAGGATAATAAGAAATACTTTGTTTCATATGAATTTTATGCTCACAGCTTATGTCTGGTGAAGCAAGAGAAGAAACTACTAAAGAGCTGGTTTCAGCCATAGTCCTATGAAGTTTCAAGCGTATGTTAGGTGCTGTCCTGTAGAAGTCACGTAAGGCTGGTAAATCACTGGGTACAAAAAACTGGTCACATTGTTAAAATTTATTGGTCTTTATTTTAATTTTGGTCTGTGTTCTACTCAGGTTTGGTATGAATGATTACATTAATTAGTCTGAATGACCTTATTCAAATTGAGCGCCTTTGCAGGTGTTGCCCTATGTTATTGTCTTGTAAAATGGAATTCACTTTTCCAAATGCAGTTGTGCATTACCCATGAGCAATTATGTAGACTTCTGGTTTTAAATCTATTGTTCATTTTAAAATGGCAGAAAATCTGTAATATAATTCTAACCTGAAGACAAGCATCAGAGTATTAGGGCTACTGAATGTATAGCTTATTTTTTTAAGTGATACTGTCCAATCACTGGTGAACATTGAAATAATGATGGATCTCCTAGTGTACAGTGTCTTGGAATCTGAGTTATGTGGGTTTTACTTCTATTATCCAAAGTCAAAACTTAAAATACAGTCTTATGTGCATCCATTAACCTTTCTGCCACTGTTCTTGCTGAAATGTCAGTGTGAAATAAAAAATTGTTTATGCTAAAAGGTTTTTTCTCAAAGTATCCTCACATGTGGTATGAAAAGCCTAATCTGGAGTGGATGGTCTTAGGTGCAGAGTGCTCCCCTTAATATGAAAAGCGTACTTAATATGTCTCTCTCACTCTTCACTTTATTTTTGTCCTGGACTAAAAAGAAACATAAATTATAAGATCCTTTGTTCTGTAGGTTCTTCTTTCAGGTCTTTTCCCAGAGGATGGTGGTAAACAGTCTGCTTTAGCATCCCTGCCAGCTGTAATGCTTGCATGTACCCTTCCTCTGCTGGGTGGGATATGAATCTTAGCAGCTCTGTGGCTGAGGTTTATCCACTTAACAGCTGGATGTTGTCTATATTTAAGGTGCCAGGAACATATGTTGCAATAGGAGGCTTCAAGAACCTGTTCGTGAAGTCCTAAATAGCCACAAATTTATTTAAAATGCTTCTTGCTTATAGAGTGCATTACAACCCTAGAGAATAACAAATCACAGTGGATTAGTGACATGCTATCCTGGTTTAGGTCTGAGATACAGTCACTTGCTTGATCCTGAACTAGGTTTTTGCATCAGGGTTGAGGCATTATAGTGTTATGTTTTCTCCTTAAGAATAGCTTTCTAATGCAAGTTTAACACTGTAAAGTATATTGATACAGTGGTATTAAATACAGTCTAGGCTAATGACTGATCTGTATAAATAGAGTACCATAACCATTGCCTACAAGCAGGAAGAAATGATCTGCTGTGGAACTACCTGGACATACATCTTGTCTCTTAATTTCCACTAAAAACCTCTGAGTTAAATACCTGAGCCAGATCTAAATGCAGTTCTGTTCTACTCTTTCATACCTATGCAGCTATTTCCACTTGTTCCATTGATGATTCCCTGTTGTTCTTTGTGGAAACTCAGAAGGAACTTTGTGTCTTATTTGCATTATAACATGTCATTTAATACTTTTTACTTAGCAGAAGAGTCAAATCAGTGGTCATCTTTAAATGTGTATGTTAATACATGTAACTGTGCAAGAAGCCAAAAGAGAGTACGGGAAAATACTTTGCAGATGCCCTATGATTTCATTCACACTTCAGTGATTAATTGAAATGGGTAATTCCTTTAGAAAGGTAGTATATGTTTTCCTTGTTATTCTATGTGGTAATCTGTGTTCCTCTGACAACTTAATAAACAAAGGGGTTACATTATGGTTGTAAACCGGACAAACCAAAACCAGATTGCTACCTAATGAAATGTCACTTTTATTATTTTTTTTTCTTTCAGAACACACAAGTTTACATTATGTTCTTGCTTTGAAGTGTAGCATTAGTTGCACATCTGTCAGTATTTTTCTTCAACTAGGAGGAGTATTTCATAACTTCACTTAATCATGAAGCGGCATATTTGGATTTACAAGGGGAATGTGAATTTGGGAAATCTATATGGAAGACATTCTCTTTTCTGTTTTTTCTTTTTTTTGTTTTTTTTTTTTGTTTTTTTTATGGGCTTGTTTCTATATTAGTGCTTGGCTCATGAAGGTTTAACAAAGGGGGTTGCTGCTACCTTGTCTTGCACAGCCTCCTTTCAAAAAATGGTTTGATTCTTGTCTTTTTTTTTTTTTAAACCCAAACAAACAAAACCAGTGTAATTATACTGCAGAAAAACATTTTATTCTTTGGATTCTGAACTGCCATGATAAAAGGAACCTCAGCCCAGGATATCCCCTGCTGTGTTTGCTACTTCATTCACAATTTTGTGACGCTAAGCAGGTGGGACTTAAATTATTAGCTTTTTTTTACTATTTCTTTCTGAGATGATGTTCTCTGCCTGCACTGAGTAGAGCTGGAGAGCTAATTTAGCAGCCTTGAGCCCACTGAAAGAGCTGTAGACCTGTAGTTAAAACAGTGGCATCTTGGCCTGGAGATGTTTCAGCCATTGTTTTTCCTGAACATACTGCTGTAATGCAAAACACTTGCATAATGCAGCTTGTGTGTCCTATAAAAAGCAATATGTTGGCTGTTCTTCTTTTGTCCACTAATTGCTAATCAAAGATATTTTTTCTCAAGCACTCTGAATTTACATGCTTACAAAGAGACCAGTTTTGATACCACACCAGCGAGTTGTAAATCAGTATGATTCTAGTCAGGCTCTTAGATCCTAAGCAGAAGAAGAAAAATATGATCAAGATCACATCATCTCATCTCAAATGTTGAATGAGGTGAGGCTTGAATGAACCTGTACTGAATATTGAAGACAACAGTCAGAATTTAATAGCATAGGAGTATCCACACTTGTAAAAGGAATGTTAATTTATGGTACCTACAATAGAGGCAACTACAGGAAGAATTCTTTTCAGAAGGGAAGTCTATTTGCAAGCATCTTCAGAGATGCAATGTTCATATTGTTTCTGCATATTTTTGAGCTTCACTTTTTATTTTCCATGTATTTTACCACTCATTTACTGTGGTCACCACCAGGGAAATTCTAGCCATGCCTAATTACAGTGTGTCATTATGCCATGTAATTTGTGTTGGGATAATTCTTTTATACAATACATAACATTTTTGTCTGTACTACAAATGCCCAGTGCTGAAAGCAGTATGAGATACTTTCTTGAACTTTTTGAAGTAATTTGCTGCCATTTTAGGACAATTCCAGTGAATGAAAAGGACACCTTAACATACTTCATCTACTGGGGCAAGAATGACAAGAGCAAGCCAGATCTAAAGATGGAGAGAGGGGTTCATTAGGTGGAAAAGGTTGGGACTGATACTCAGACCGCAAATCAAAAGACTGAAGTTTTGTTGCTATGCAAAAGTTTTCTTTGTAACTTTTTCTCCTGAGTTTGTCTTAGTTTTATTTTTCATAATCTTGCTGATGGTTTAAAAACCACCTCTTATGAAACAAATTTCATCAGTAAAAGTATTATAAATAAACATCTCTGATATTGTTGCTCAGATGGGTGTGCCTGTAATTTCGTGAGTTGAACTCAATGATCCTCATGGATCCTTTTCAACTCAGCATACTCTATGAAATAGGAAAGTACTGTTTCCAGCTGTATCTACTAATACAAGTTCTGCAAGTGCTCCTTCCACTTCCTGGAATTGGATTTGTTTCCAGCTTTCTGGATGGGGGGGATCAGTAGGCATCTTTCAGGTGCTCCTGTTTTTGACCCATACTTTCAAAATTTGCCCTCTTTCATTTCTAAGTAGAGATATAGATTAACAGAATTGGTCAGAGTGATTTGCATAGTCTGATTTGGAGGGCAGATGGGCTCCTTACTGAGGTACATGAGCAGGGTCAAGAGTGGAATATTTGATTTCTTGCTTGTACAGTCTGGTTCATCCTCTCCTCTTCTACCTCTGCTACAGAGTTGGAGGATGGGGTTGGGAGCCTGGTTTCTTGCCTTGGGTTTCAGACAGACTGCTATTCTTCTGCACCTCTTTGGGTTTAAGGACTATCATGATCTGAATATGCTTTACCTGAAGCAGCAATGATGCTTCTTCTGACATCAGGATCTCTTTGGTCAATCACCTCGTAAGGTTCAGAGTTACCTATGCTCTTCAAATAAACCAGGTTGTTCCTGAAATGCACTGCTAACAAAAGGATGATTATAGTGTCGAGTGTATAGAACTGGGTGAGTTTATACATATATGTAACATATACATGTATAACTATGCTTACTTTGCCTTGAGGACCAGGACCTGCAATGCAGCTCATGTAGTTGAATCTTTAGATTGAAGTATTCTCCATAACTTAAAAGAATAACGTGTTCCACTACAATAAATACTTGCCATGAAATTGCTGCTGTAGATAAGTAGTCCTGTGTTCATAACAGCAGTTATCTTTTCCCCTTACAGCATCAAATTAAATAGCGGTAAAGTGATCCCTCTATTAGAGTCGTAACCTGATGAACTAAATAGTAGTGTCATGTCTATTTTCAGAAGCTTTGTTGCTAAAAACAGGTCTTCACTCTGTGGACTGCTTTAGCCTTTCCCAAAGTGACAACATTTCATTAGAAATAGCTAACCGGGCCTGCCCTCATGCCCAGCTCTCCACTGTAGTGCCCTGGTCCATGAGAGCAGACAGCTGGGGAAGTTTGGCGTTTTGAAGGTTATGATCACAGCAGTTTCGTAAGTGCTTTATTTCAGTTCTGTTCTGGCTGTGCCAGGGACAGGTGCGGTCGGTTCGGATTTCACTGTTCTTAATTTCTTATCTGACCTGGTAGTTAATCAAGGGCATGAGAGAGGAACAAGAGAAAGCGGGAAAGGAATGGTCTGAGACAGACAGACAGCAAGACTGTAATGCTGAGCATCTGATTTTCCTCACCCAGGAACTGGCAGATCTGCCTGTCATTCAGTGCTGCTCTGTGTACTGACACTGCCCTGTGCAAAATGGATTTCTGAGTGTTAACCATCATGTTCTTCTTTTCCAAAGGGTCTTCTGTAGGATTTCATTTGCAGAGCACAGAGGGCAATATCTAGGGTAATTCCAGGGCTTAGTGACTGTGATCTTTTGTCAACTCTACTTGTGAATGAAATTAAACTTGGTAAGAACACCCACAATCTGAGCTTGTGCAACACAATTCCTGGCCAATGAGTGGAAAATCATAAACCTGACAAGTATTTATGAGAGAGAAAAATGAGATATATTATAACAGGAATATATTCATTAAATCCATCAATTTCACAGAAACCAAGAATTCCCTCTTCAGTAAAAGGCTTTGAGTAGGTTTATAAAGTCAGATATTCTTTTATGAGTTGTAACTTTTTTATGCTAAAATACAGTATGTTTAAATTCAGGTCAGTATTTACTAAGGGAAAAAAATTACACAAAAGGCTGAGTTAACGTGATGTTATAGTGCTCAGTTTTTGAGAGGATATTGGTCAGTGTCTGTGAATCAGCTTACTGCAGCTGGAACCATATCTGGAAAAACCTTCTTGCAAAAGCAGTAAGCCTGGCAAGGGTAAACCTTCAATATCAGTAACCTTATGCCATATCTTATCATCAGGGGATTTGATGCAGCAGGAATACAGCAAAGACTTCAAAGAACAATTACCAATACTCTTTCCCACACAAGGGAGGTTGTTCCTGGAAGAACCTGGGGTGTAAACTTCACAGAGTCTTCCTACCTGCCCAGAGGAGCAGAAAGGTATTTTTTCTGTCAGAAAGAATACAGACCCCAAAACTGAAAATCTGGACTTCTTCAGCTTCTTGAGGACATTCACTTATATGGTCAGATTTTCAGAAGTAATAGTGTGGCAGTGGTGTGAGTGACTGAGTGCTATGTGTACACGATGTAATTAAACTTAAAATCAATTCATATTGTAAAATTAATTTCTCTGCTACTAGCAGTGAATCTTTGCCAGTGTTGAGTCTCCCACAAAAATTTGCTAGCGGAAACCAAAATACTGGTGAGACAAGTTATAGCAGCACATGATGGATCTGGCCAGTTAATTCACTGGGGAGGGGCCCTGAGTTGCTGCAGCTTCAAAAGTCAACTTATCAGCCTCACGTGTAAACCTTTATAACTGGCGGGATTCGGACCATTTTTGGAAAAAGAGGCGCAGGTCAAGAGGTGGCTATGCTGTCTGTTGGATCTAGTATGCCAGTACGAATGGGGAGGTAAGATATGGTCAAGGGGGGAAGAAAAGGCCAGGGTGGAAACAAAGTTCAGCTGTATTTGTACCAGATGAATGCCATGAACCAATATCTAAGTATAACCGGGCTGGTGTTAGCAGGTTAGATTGGTACCTGCTGCTGACAGAGAGCTCTGTGCTCTTCCTTGCCCAGTGGGTGGTATAGCTGTCTCATGCAGTCTCTTGTATCTTTCTATCTGATGGTGGCATGTCGTGAAGGCACTGCTTGTCTGGTTTCTGTTGCTCTGGTTTCAGCTGCTCTTGGTGGTTAGAAGAAGAGGAGGTTTGCAATTTTGTTTTGTTTAATTTTTTTGTTTTTCTTAGAAAGCACTTGAAACACCTTTTTGTGTGAGTTAAATAATGACTGTAATCCCTCTGCTAAGACAGTTTGCAGGAAGTTGCTGCTCACTTTTGCCACAGCCATATTTACAAATGCTACACAGATGCCCCATTCTTTGGTATGGCACTCATTCTTGGCTAAATTTAAACTGTCCGGTACAGGATCTGAAAGTGTGAAAGGTGGAAAAATCATGGATAGGGGCGGAAGGAAGATGGAGGCTTTTACTGCTCAGATCCTTCCACCACCTAGTTTTCCTTAATATATGGCAAATGAGCACTGTTCAGAGGAACATTGTTTGGAAAGGTGCATGCACTCCTGTGCGATAACACGTCATGGATGCTAATGCATAATAACCTATAAAACAAACAAAAAAAATCTGTACATGGCGTTAGACTCAGAAAGTCAAGAGACACTCTAATATTTTAGCAAAGCACACATCTAAGTGTATTTCATTGCTTGAGAGTAGCACAACTTACTTATGCCTAGGAATATTGGCTCCTAAATGTATCTGTTTATAAATGGCAGTCTTCACTTTATTTTAAACTTAGCACTAGCACTAGATGTCCTTTCAATATAATTAATTCACCAAAATCATGAAGAAATCAGAAGTCTTAAAAAAAGTACAATTATACATGGCTAAGTGTAAAGCCTCAAAACCCTATTTTTCAAAGTTGAATTTAAAATCTGTTGTCCAAATAAATCAGTTTTTCACTTAAAAGTAATGAAAACCTTTAGCTGTAGCCCAAACATAAAGCTCTTGAGAGTGAAGTAGTTGTATTGTGAGAGAACTGACTTTAATAAATGTAAACCCTCACTAAATGGTATCAGTTTTGTTTATTTGCCCATGAGCCACATTTGGATTGATCTGTGGGAACTTTTGTATTTCTTATCACCCAGTCAGACAAAAAATGACTGTACATCCTCAAAAGAAAAGTGGATCTCAGTACTTCGTAAGTTTACGTCTTGTAGCACGGATCAGTCAACATCCTTACGGTGTGCAGAGATCAAAATACAAAAATCCTTAACTGTTCCTCTATTTCTGAACTTTCTGAGTGCTTGCACTAATACAGTTTAGTGTTCAACAAGGTTCCTGCTGGATAGTCAGGGTAGCGGTGACAAAGTCTATCACCACCTAGAAATGTAACAACTAAGTTCAAAGCCTTGGGACAGGGCTGTTTATTAGCAAAGAGAGCTCTGAAACTGAGACAAAGTATTAACAATCAGGGAGCAAAGGGTGATGTGTTGTGACAGCTAGAGGTATTGTGCTAATAGCCTGGTAACCCAGCTGGGACACCCTCTATTTGTATGTTTCTTTATTATTCAGATTATTTCCTTCTGCGGTAAATGTGGGTTTACTTTGGGTTTTTCCTATTGTGCCTATATAAGTGAAAAAAGAAAAGGTAAATAAATGCTGTGTACAAGCAAGATGCTTTCAGAAAGCTGCCTTTTTGTTGTTGTTGTTTGTTTGGAGTGGTTTCTTTTGTTTGCCTGCAAAGAATGACCTGCTTGATTTAATTTTTAACGTCACTTTTAGCTCTTAGTGAAATTTTGGGAGTTTAATTGTTTTTGTTTATCTGACGGTGGTGGCTGAATGACAGCTCCTCTTGACCTACCCAGCACCGTGTCTGCTGGTGTTCAGGCAGTGAAATCCCAGGGGAGGAGGAGCAGTGCACCCCAGCCGGCCACAGATCAGGCAGTGAGGAGAATAGGGTGATCCCTGCTCTAGGGACATTCTCAGCAAAGGTTGAATTACCTGTTGGGACCTTGAGGATATGTGTGGCAGAGGGCACTTTGCTGGTGCCCTGGAATGGAGCAGCACACTCTTTTTTTGTTGTGTTCTGTTGAGAGCAGGACACTGGATACCCCTCAGGAAAATGAATAACCTCTTACCTAGCATGTTGCTGGTAGCAAGTGCCAGTGTGCCACCTTCCCCCTTTCCATCCCTTCTCCCTTTCTCTGTCAGCCTTCTGAGTGCTGAGCTCCGGTGCTGCTCAGGAGCTGCTGCATGAGGCCTGTGGTGGCTCAGGCACTGGTATTTCTCCAGTCCAGGTCAATGTCCCAGGTACAAAAAGCGGGAGCAAGGTGCCTGGTGGAGCACTTGCTTTTTAAATGTTGGGATACTGAGGGTCCTGAGTGGGAATGCTGGCACCCTAGCAGGGGTTTGCTATGAACCTCCCGCTGGCCAGGCTGTGCATGTTGAAAGGTGCCTTCTGTGAGCTCTGCTGCCCTCCTGACCCTCATCCCTGGGATTGGTGTAGGTGGTGGAATCCTTCCTGTTCACATAGGTGGAAATGTTCCTCCCCAACAGCTTTCTGCTACAGAGGTATCTGCCCTTTCGTCTTGGGATACCTTAAGCAAACTTCTAGGAGAATAAAAAAAATCAAGGTTTTTCTTAGACGTTGCTATTGGGGAGCAGAGGTCTAAGGAGTAAAGAATTTAATTTCCCTTCATGCCAAGGCTTGACACAAACTGTTGGGGTGGACTTGTGCTGTAGCCATGTTCTTTGCTTGTCAGAAAGAAATCTAAAGCACTGCAGTAGCATCTTGACACAGCAAGATGACTTTAGAAATATAAATTTAAAATATCTGTGTTTCTAAAGCTGTTCATAGAAGACAAACTCTGCTGCCTCCTGGGCTGGTGGTGGAGCTAGTGACAAAATCACTTTGGGATGGATACAGGTGCAACATCAGTGAGTCTGCGGAATGTGTAATGGCCCAATTGGCTATCACCAAAAGGTGGCAGCGTCTACATCTGCTTTTCATTATAGCTCATGCTGCTAGCTAAGCCAAATATCCTAGATTTAGGTGCAGTGGGAACAGGGCAGTAGCAGTGGGTGCTGGATGAGTAACAATGGTGGTTCCATGTTTGGCTTTTGTTTTGTTGGCCAACCCAAGTGAGAATAAATAGGCAGACAAACAGATTAATGCTACTGATGGGTTCTAAGAAGTTGTCCATGTCTATACTTCATGTCTTCATGGCGGCCCCCAGCTAATCCCTGCGTCAGGACACTTCCACATCTGGGGATTCAGTCCGGGTCTGAGTGTGAGACTGCCCAGAAACAAGGGTGCTGTGAAGTGTTGACACTGGGGTTTCTACAGCAAGAAACAAGCAATTCAGGCTTGGCAGTGCTGTGTCATGAGATACAATGCAAAGTATTCAATTTAGGCCCTAAAGTAAAATAGAGCTCATGTGCATCCCAATCAAAATAATCTTCCCCTCTCTCCCAGAAATAGCCTCTACAGAGCAAAAATAGAAGTGTCTGTATATATTTATACTTTTAACTTTGCTGGTAACCCATTCTTCATGTGGTAAAATCAGTGATGATTGTCTTCAGATTTTGTCTTATTTTTAGTCACCATGTGAAATAAAAAAAATATTTAGCCAGCTTGAATGAATTCTTTTATCTCTCCTTAAAGGATCAACTTTTGTCAGAGTCCCTAAATGTTTTTCCTTCAGAGAAATATTCAATAAGATTGCTCTGTTGCCCTTTTAATTTCCTTCTACCTTTTCCTGAACTGCTGTGTTGCCCCAAGGTAACACATTAATTAAATTAGGATAAAAACTTTATGTTTCAGTGCAGAAAAAGAATTGGGCATGTTTGTTTGTTCTGTGAAGGAATTTTTCCTTTTTGCTTTTTATCCTGTAAGGCCCTTCTGAAGTGCAACATTGACTGAAATCTTTGCAAACAACACTTTGCATGCTGGGGCCTGATGTTTTAGTTCTGTTAAAATCAATAGCTTCATTTGTAAAGGAGAGACAGACTTTGTATTTTGCAGCAGTTTACCTGCAGACAAGTCCTGGTACTGTGGGGCTCAAGTGTCTCACAGTGTCAGATGAAGTCCATGTTAATTGCACACTCATGTACTCAGAGACTGGCCTCTAGACTTTTATACATATACTCAGAGATTATTTTCAGTTTATGAATCTTTTCATGTTTTATAACAGCCTCTAGCTCCAGAAAAGGTTATGTCTTTACCTTGTAGATAAGAAATCAAAGGTGGGGGCAAGCAGCCTTAAAAAATAACACTCGTATGTGATTACTTTCTTCATGTGCTTGCAGGATCAGTGTCAAGTTTTCCAAGTGATTAATGTTATACGTGGAATACCAATGATGATGAATACAAATTTTTCCTCTCATCGCAGTAATACTACTAAGATAAATAACTGAAATTCTGCTTGTGGAGAAGGGTGTTGTCCCAGCCTTAGAGATTCCCTGGATTTCCTCTACTGGTACCAAATCCATCCCTGGAACAATACAGTGCACTAGTGTTTTTTGGATAGTGCTTCTCGTTTAGTATTAAGCAATTTAGACAGGAATTTGGAGCAATGTTCAGGAATAATAATATTGATCAAATGAATTGCTGGACCTACAGAGTAAGTTTTTGAAAAGTTTATAACTAAAATGAGGCTCAAAAGTACTTATGTAATATAATCCATTTGTAGACCTTGTTCCTTAAGGAAAAGGGTTACTTTAGCTAAAAACTCATGTAATGCTTTCAGGTTTTAATGATTTTAAGTATCTATTATATTTTTAATGCATAGTTTAAGTAAGTGAGTACTATTTTATTGTCTATGTTTATCAGAACATGTCAGGTTTATGTCACAATATGTAACAGCAAAAGCAAAATGTGTTTAATATGCCAGAACTTGTTCTTCATGAGAAAATTTTATGGAAAATGTTTCTTCTTGAGGTCTGTGAAGTATTTTATCTCCTATTTCAACATCTTGTATGCATCACCATTTAGCCAACTGAGTATGTAATGTTTAGATGAATTGCAATTTTTTTCACATTATTAGAAATGAAATGGTGAAATCAAGATTGTAATATGATCTGAACAATACAGTATTAACATAAAAAGTGGAAGATTTCATGTGAAGTCTTGGAACAAGGTTAGAATTTTTGTTCTGTTTTTTACAATTTCTCATCCCTCAAATGTTAAAACATTTTCAAAACAAAAATGGAAAAGAGATATGCTCATTATAGCTGTCTAATTTATTGGATCAAGAACTACAAGACTGCCAAAATTCCTGACATTTCTTATTAATGACTTTGAAATTGTATCCCTGATTCGGTTCTTAAAAGCTTTAAGAAATGTACCTAGAAATTTCTCTTTTCCTGAAGAAAATTAACAACCTTAACTGCACCATGCTGATAAAGTCTGGAGGAACTGAACTTGTTAAGCCCTGCTGACCAAAAACGGAAGACTACCTTTCCCACTGTCTCCCATTTTCAAAGGGGAAACCCCCTAGATTCCAAGCATCCCAGTTTCAGCTATTTATATTCAGAACAAGACTAGTGGAATACTTTGCAACTCCTTTGTTATCAAGCTCATTCCATCTCTGTCCACTCTTTAATGAAAAGTGTGTACCTGTTCCTTAGGCTGGCAATCCCTGCATTTAATTCGTAACTTCTTCATGATGTGGAATCACTCCCTTAAATCCTAAACTTATTTCACTCCATCAGTCTTAGAGTGATTTCTGCTTTTCACAAACAAGTAAATCCTGAAAGCTCAAGGGGTGAAAAAATGTACCTTCTTACTCTAAGGCCACAGAGCTCCTTCCTCTCCAAGTCATTGCACCTCTCTGATGAGTCTCACCTTCGCTTGTCTCTGCTGGGCTGCCTACAGTACCCTTGCTGCTGGGCTGGCGGAAACCAAGAACTCTGCAGCTCCTGGAGGTCTGCTCAGTGCCTGCTCAGTTCTCATGTGTCTCTCTAGGTGTTTATTTCCTATATGGGTACCAGGTATGTCTGAGCTGCAGTCTGAGATGGCACTGAGAGTGTTTTAAATCTGGCAGGGTACCTGATAGTACAGCAATTGGCACTGTGGGAATGGTACAGGCTACACCAGGCCACCCAGGTCTGGGTGGGTCTTTTTTTCAAGGATTCATTTGGCTTGGTCTGTAAGGTCTGTAGGTCATAGTCTTTACTAATGTGGCTTGTGGGTCCAGTTAAGTTGTCTTAATCTTCACATATTTTGCAAAATACCATTTTAAGTATGTGGACACTTGGCCTCATCCAAGTATGCCTGGTGAATCATAGACTGTACTATGAAATTTTTTTTGAAGAACTTTCTGCTTGCCAGGAATGAGACCCTTCTCTGTCCACAGTCTTTTATGGAAGGAAAAGAACAAATGCATCTGGAATGACATATAAAGTCTAAGTATTTTTGTTTATTGAAGTAAAATGCCTCAGGCACATCCTTAATTTTTTGGAGTCACAACTTGATCCTGAGTTACCAGAGTCTGGAAAACCTTTCCTAGCTGCTCTGAAACTGAATTCTGCGCTTTGGAAAATACTCTGAGTGATTAGGGAATATCCCAAGAACAACAGGCTAGCATTCTCCGAAACATTACATTTTTAATATTTTCCATGATTTTTAGTGGCCTCCAAGATTTTATTTTAAAGACCTTAGGACAAAAATCTCTTCTTGCTTAATACTGCTGATAATTACGTCATGATAGTAGAAGGCAACCTGACCTGTGGTAAATACTTTCCATTTCAGCTATAAATATAGCTTTCCCTGTGTAAATCAATTTGCGTTTGCTTTATTAAGTCTGTAGAAAGTTGCTCCTGCACAGAGACTGGGGATAGAAGTCTCCAGAGAGCAGCTGAAAACCCCACCTGTTCAGGCAAGCACTGAAGGAAGATGATGGATGTCAGTGTGACTGGTTCGTGCAGATGCCCTCACGTATTTACCCATTCATAGCCTACGCTCTGTCTTTTCCTGCCACGCAGCCAGGATTGGAGGGAGGTTGAGCCTTTTCTGCCCTATTAACTTTGGCATGTTTGTTTTGCTTTTATCTCCCAGTCTCCTCTCCCCAGTAGCAACTGCCTTGCCCTCAGTCCGGAGGATGGCCCCATGACTCCTTTGTTTAACTGCTGTTATAAGCTGCTGCACAAATTGCTTGGCAGAGGGTGATTTGTAGTGACAAGGCTTGAACCTTATCCCTGGAGATTCACCAGATACCTCTGCAATGCTCTGAATCTCTCAGGATGGGGAATAGGAAGCCCGGCTCCCACTTCCAAGCCTGATCTTGCATCATCCCAGCTGTTGCATAACAGTTTAGCTGAGATGCAATGGCATGCCCTCCTTCTCTCTGTTGCATTAATGTGACTCTGCTTGCTCACAGGAGGTGAGCGGATCCCTCTTTCCCATTATTTATGGATCGGTATGCACACAGCAATTTAGACATGTCCTTTAAAAATTACAGTGATAGATCAATCAGATCAGCAAAAAATATGATTTAAAAAAATCTTTTGAGGAGAAATGGGTAATTTTTTTAAGAAGAATGTATGGGGTGAAAATTAGTCTTGTGTATCCTTGAAGTGTCTCAGTTTAACTCACATAATTTACAAATACTGAGAAAATGGCAGAGGATTAGTTTGAAAGACCATTTTACTTTTAAAATTTCTTTCAATTTTCATGCTTTGCTTCTCTTTTTTTCTCATTTTTTTTTCACTGAATCTGTGATATGTGTGAATTCTCTGTTGAAAACTTGTTGCTGTTCACTAACTTTGCCTGATTTTGACCTCGCATTTTGACCTCTGATGAAGATTGCATGATCTATTTTAGTCCTTTAACATTTGGAAGTTTTCTTTTTGTGATGATCTTACTTTCATGTTTTTAAATTGTATATGATACTTATTCTTCCTGCTAGAACTAAGATAACACCCTTCTTTTTCTCACCATGTTTTAGGGCCCCATAATCCCAGCGCTGATGTCTCCTTATCCTCTCAATTCTTCAAACAATAACAAAATGAAACCGTAGACCTCCTCTCTTTATTCATCTTCCAACTGCTGCAATACCTGAATGCCAAGCAGAGGCATGTGAGTGCAGGGCAGAGGTGGGGTTTTTTTGACCAACTGACTGCAGAGTTACCAAGCGTCTTTTCTGCTGCTCCGAGGGTGGGATTGTAGCACTCAAAGGTGGCTATGGGAAGAAGCTGATGGAAGTTCTGTAGCTGGATTTGGGATAAGGAAGTCACCACGTGCAATATTCCAGATAATGATTCAGCCTGTCCTAGTGGTCATGATGTAACTTCCAGGTAAATGAGTAAATGAACATAATTTATCATCCATCCTTGCAATGATCTCTTCATATTTTCTTGCTCTGATTATACTGGTGCTAAGATCCAATGGATAGTGAGAAAAATTGAAGGTGTTCATAATTTTCCTATTTTGTGATTCTCCAGTATGGGTAAAGGTATCTTGGTCATGATAAAGTGGGGAACAAAAAGGGTGTCTCCATAGTTTCTGCCTCCTTCATTCCAAAAGTCAGAAAAAGTCTTTTGGCTTTGACTGATCCAGGGAACAACCTACAGTTTCACAAGTCAGCTTTATGTTGTATGCTTGTTGGCAGGCTTAGGGTCTCAGGACTAAAAGCCCAAGAGAAATAAAATGCCAATGGCTTTAAATTAAGAGGCTCACTTATAGACTTGAATGAGTTCTTTATACTTGTAAGAATATATGCAAATTGTAAGAATTATGCGTGGACTTCAAGGCTAAAGTAATTAAATTTGCTTTGGAAAACATACCTAGGGTTCCTGTAGGTTTCACTAGAGAAATGGAGCTTCCAGCCAAGTAACCTACTAATTGATTTATGTCTGGAGAAAGAGAGTCTGGCCTTGGACATGACTGGTATTTCACAAGTACTGTATCAATGTATTGGTTATTTTTATTGCAGGAGTGCTTAGAAGACCCACCAAAAAAATCATTGCCTGAAAGCCCACTCACAACTGAAACAGTTACTGTCTCAAAAAACCAGTATTTTTTGTACAGCTTGTGATTCTCTGATAAATTGGGAATATGGAATAATTGTTTGTACAGTGGGTATACTGTCTTGTTATATGCCATTCACAGATTTCCTTTTGACCAGGGACATTAAGGATGTTGCATTCACTACATTTTTATGATGCATTTAAAACATCCTTGCTGAAAAAGTTGGAAGAAGTTTTTCTTTGTATATTAAAAGTGTCACAAAATCACCAGCACAAAAGCACAGATGTTCTGTGGCTGACGCTGGCTTTGGAGCGCTTGTTTCTGCATCAAGATATTGTCTAACTAGATAAAACAGCTAAACTTTTATTTTTTCTGTCAGAGATCTAAAGAGATGAATGACAGATCTTATAATAATGGTAAATATGCTTGGGGCAATGCAGAGGCCAAAGACCATGACCCTGCATTGCTAGAACACTGTTTTCTGGGAGAATCTTAAGAATTTTTAGTAGACTAAAACATGCATGGGAACATTTGGGATGCTTTCAGCTTTTTTTCTTTTTTTATCTCTTTGGAATAACTTATAAATATTTAAGAAGGCCCTGCAACATGTCTGGACCTGTGTGAAAAAAATGAAGGGAATATATTTTAAAATTGTATCCCAAGTGTTAATAAGGACTATTGTAAGGTTAGAGATTCCCCTGAAAGCACTCATTTATAACTGTGCTGGAATTCTTATATGGAACTAACAAGGAAAATCCTGCTCTACAGGTATTAGCTAATCTGAATGTTGCAGAGAATGAAATGGGTGGAATAAAATGACCAAAAGAATAATAGAATTGTTTAAGTAGGAAAAGATCTTTAAGGTTGTTGAGTCCAGCTGTTAACCCAGCACTGCCAAGTCCATCACTGAACCATGTCCCCAAGTGACACATCTACTCATCTTTTAAATACCTCCAGGGATAGTGACTCAACCACTTTGCTGGGATGCATGTTCCAATGCTTAATAACTCTTGGTCCTGTGCAGGACAAAGAGTTAGGTTTGATGATTCTTATGGGTTACTTTCAACTCAGCATATTCTGTGAAGAGACTTTTCCTAATATCCAATCTACACCTCTGCTAGTGCAACTTTAGGCTGTTTTCTCTTGTCCTATCACCTGTTGAAGAGTGATTGACCCTCATCTCACTACAACCTCCTTGCAGGTAGTTGCAGAGAGTGATAAGGTCACCCATGAGCCTCCTTTTCTCCAGGCTAAACAACCCCAGCTTCCTCAGATGCTCCTCAGAAGACTTGTGTTCCAGAGCTTTCACCAGCTCCGTTGCCCTTCTCTGGATGCACTCCAACAGCTCAATGTCTTTCTTGAAGTGAGGGCCCCAAAATTGAACATAATTCTGAAGGTGCAGCCTCACCAACACTGAGTACAGAGGGACAATCACTGCCCTGGTCATGCTGGCCACACTATTCCTGACAGAAGCCAGGATACCTTTGGCCTTCTTGCCCACCTGGGCACACTGCTGGCTTGTGTCCAGCTGTTGTCAGCCAGCACCCCCAGGTCATTTTTTGCCAGGCATCTTTCCAGCCACTCTGCCCCAAGTCTGTATTGCTGTATGGGTTGTGATCCAGGGCAGGACCCTTGTTTAACCCTTCCCCTTGCTGAATCTCATTCAATTGGCCTTGGACCATGGATCCAGCCTGTCCAGATCCCTCTGTAGAGCCTTCCTATCCTCTGACAGATCAACACTCCTGTACAATTTAGTGGCCTGTATAATTAAGAGAACTTACTGAAGGTGTGCTCAAGCCGCTCATTCAGGTCATTGGTCAACATATTAAACAGGGTTGAGCTAAACACTGAGCCTTGGGAAGCCCCAGTAATGACCAGCTGCCAGCTGGGTGTAACTTCATCACCACCACTCTCTAGGCCCAGCTATCCAGCCAGTTTTTTACCCAGTGAACAGTGTATGCATCCAAACGGTGATCATCCAGTTTCTCCAGGAGAATGCTGTGGGAAACTGTGAAACAGGCTTTACTAACATCCAGGTAAACAACATCTGCAGCCTTTCCCTCATTACACAGGACTGCTGTCAAGGGTGGGAATTGATTCTGTGAGAACTTCCACCAGCTCCCTCAGCATCCTTGAGTGGATCCCATCCCATCCACCTCCATAGGCTTGAGTATGCCTAAGGTGTGTATCAGGTCACTGACCTTTCCCCCTTGGAACACAGGGACTTCGTTCTGCTCTCTATCCCTGTGTTTGAGCTCAGGGGGCTGGGTACCCACAGAACAACTGCTCCTACTATTAAAGACTGAGGTAAATAAGGTATGAAATACCTCAGTCTTTTTGTCGGCCTTTGTTACTATGCTATTCTCTGTATCCAGTAAAGGATGGAGATTCTCTTTTTGTTGATGATGTATCTATAGGAACGTTATTTATTCATTTATTTATTTATTTATTTATTTATTTAGTGGCAATAGCCACATTAAAAAAAAAAAAAAAGAAAAAGTGACAGCTGCCTTGCAGGGCAGATAGAAGTTTCTGTGTAGAACTGAGTGATACTGCTTGAAAAGAACACTGAAATGTGTGTGATGAAGAAAGTAAGTATAAATGAGGTGATAATAACACTTCTCACTGAAGGTTTGTTAGTGTTTAAATGGCTCCTGCAGTTTTCTTGAAGGCTTGGAGCAGAACAGAGTCTACACCAACAGACTCAAAGCTGAGCTGCAGTTTAACACAGGCAAGCTGTCAGCAACTTGATCACATCATCAAAGCTGATATAAATATACCAAGATGACTGAGTCTGAAAAGTATCACGTAAAGGGATTTATCAGTCACAGGGAGAGAGGAGTGAGCCCACGGTGATCTGATTGTTTGCCAAACTGTTTAAATGTGGTATAAATTTGGTTATTGAAAAGAGGACTCACCAATAAAAATATTGTGTTCATACATGAACTTAAGTGAATTCAAGTACGTGCAGCATAGGGAAAAACACTATGAATGCACCAGATTGTTGATTTTTTTTTTTTGTAATCAGCTGACTTATTAGCTTAATTATGAATTTCTAGCGAAACTCTGGAACTTCTCTTTGCAAAATGATTTTTTTCACCAGTTACCCTTTATTTCCAGGTATTTGGTTACAATAATTGTGGAATAGCACTGATTATACCACTTCCTAGCATCCTCTGATCCTCAAGTAAACCTTTCTAGTAGTATGCAGATCCTTAAAGGTTTATTTTGCCAATATATTCATACATATGGATATCTCCATACTATCTCAAGGGTCACAGAAATTAGCAGAAGTCCTTCTACTGATATCACTGGACATCAGCTGAAAGCTTAAAATACTAAAGAGGACTAAATCTTCACACTGTAATGCCTTATAAAGTATACAGAAATTCAATAAAATGTAGGCAAAGCACAAAAATGTTTTGAATTGTACCAATTTCTGAAATTTGTGACTGGAATAATTAAGGGGTTTTGATTTTTTTTTCTTTTAAAATATGTCACATCGCTCCATTTTCATATTGCTGGAAAAATAATTGGATCTTTCAGAATGACATGAAAAAGAACATGTTCTTTTATACCTTCAGGAGAATCTTTTGTTTAGATGTATATATCTTGCCAAATGTTTTAGCTTCCAAGTGAATGTGCTTGTTCATCTACTGGTATTTATTAATATAATGCTTGAACATGTTGCTTGTCATAATATCGTGACACCTAGTGTCCCTTTTTATATTTTATTTGTGAGCTAGACATTGATGTCACATGTTAAGGTAATTTTAGATCTGCCTTGTTTCAGATATATCCATGAATGAGCCCTACAGCAGAGATGGTCATCCAGCATCCTCTTCAAAGACCTCAGCACTTCTTTTTTCCCTTCTTTGTAAGGAATAACAAGCCATAAAAAGCAGGAAAAGCAGAGGGGAAAGATCTTGTTATTCCTTTACTCAGGGCTTTTGTAATATCCCTTGTGAAATCCCTGATTGCTCCATCCTGTACGATGGGAACAAAGGGATTTCAAGAGGCTGCCCTGTCTGCTGTGCAATGGAGATGTGGTTCTTGGCTAAGGGAGGGTAGATGCCAGTCCCAAAGGGAAAGGTGGTTCCAAGTGTCCAGTCTAGGACTAGGGTGTCCACAATGAGAAACTGGTGGTTTGCAATACCTGAGGACAAACCAGATGGGTTCCAGACCTGGTGGCTGTTATCATGTCTGCTCCCTTTCACAATGATCCTTGTTGGTCGAGAGCTAGGACAGAGAGTACTTTCCAAAAGCCCAAATGCTGACTATATTTCATTTGCATAGATTATATATGTTGGGTGCAGTCTTGCATGGGAATATTTCTACTTTACTTTTTTCAGGCTATTTGGTATGTTCAGCATTTCTTCACATTTGTTGATGTCAAATTAACTTTTATCTCTCAATAGCAGAAAGAAGGAAGGTGGAGACTTCGCAGGATTTGGTGGTGTTTGCAGCATTTGTCTTTAGCTGGCCAGTACCACAAGTACTACTGCTGACCATGTTTCTGTCCCTTAAGCTCACTGTTTAATCAGCTCTCAAACTTTTTGGGTAAACAGTGAACTGGAATCACTTGCTTGACACTAATACTGCTATTGTATTTTCTTACTCAGAGTACCGTCAGCTTGGACTGGACTCAGCCACGTTTGCTGTTAGAGTTTTCAGTGTTTGTTTAAAAAAGGAATATTCTGAGAGTACAAGAGGTCTGTTATCATTTTCATCTGCATACATAACTTTCAATGACTGTAATGGGAAATACAGAGAGGGAACAGATTGCCTAAGAATGCCTGTCTTTAAAGCAATTACTTTGATAAATGATCTGACTGAGACTGCTCAGAAAGACAACAGAATAGAGACTTATCTATGAAGAGGTACCAAATCACAATGACCATTCAGGAGTCCTCTGCACTGGAAAAGACATGCAGCTTTTTGTCTCTACAGTGCTTTGTTTTCTTTTTCTGGTGCTACTCTATGCATTTGAAGCCTTTAGAGCAGTTGCTGTTATTCTCTGCATTTAAGGCTAGGGGAGTTGGAGGCAGGATGCTTCATGGATTCTTCAGATAGAGAAGTGGTAGGGTCTTGTGTGAGGAATTTCTGGAGTTTTTTCCATTCATTGACTGTTGGACTATTGGCTACTGGGCTGCATGGGACTAACAGCCTCCCAAGCTATGTGTAGGTTCTGCAGATGAAATAAATCTAGAGAAGATTCAAGCCAGATGTCCTTCAGCTACTGTGGCTGAAGCTCATGGTATGATGCAAATGTCACGTCAGATATCTCATGTCACTGTGAGCTTTGTTTCCACAGGAAACTATTGAAAATTAGTGTGATTTTACACAAATAGGTTTGTGTTATCTGCCACAGAAGACTTAAAGGAATGCTGGGAATGAAGTCCTGTTTTCTGGTTTTCCACCATTGATTTCTCAAGAGGTCTTCAGATGCTCAGAAAAGACAAGTACTGTAAACAGTTCAGCATATAAATGACAACACATACTTTAGCTTCTAACATCAATAAATAATTAAAAAGATATTTTAGTTTACATTTTCATATTTTCAAAGTTTCTACTAACTAAACTGGTCTTTCATTCTGTGAAAGAACAGCTGGTTGGGGTAGACTGGTGCAATTCTTTGGTGGAATACTTTTCCATTGATGTATGCTGTTTAGGAAAGAGTTGTTTATCAACAAAAAAATGCGTTCATCCTCTTAGAATATTTCAGGGGAAAATCACCAAACACACAGATCTATAACCATGGTTATTAAAATGGAAAGCTCAGGTTTTAATTTCAGCATTTTGATGTTATAACTTCAGACTTCAAAATGAAAATTTAGAAAGAAATACTTTTAATATTTTTTTTGGTCAGCTTCTGAATCAATGGGAAATGATTTTCGATGTGCTTTCCTCTCTGCTTTGGGCGAATTCCAAGTTGTCCAGGTTTCCACAAAAGATAAATCTTGAGCATAAACCAGCAAAGGATTCCATTTTATCTTGAACACTCTAGCTTGTTTTCAAGAAAATGCTTACATTACGCAAAATTGTTGAGGAAATGTTACAGATCTGTGTCACAGCTCTTACTTTTGTGAGCCCTTAAGAATATCTTTACTTCAGTTTGAGGCAGTGACAGGAGATTTGAAGAATGACATTGTCATTTAACAACACAGGGAAACTAATGGGGAAGAGTGGCGTAGTTTCCCATGAAGTGCGGGAGGACTTTTAGCGCTGAGTGGGAAGCTGAATGTTACATTTTTTTAAAAGCCAGATTTTCAGTTTTTACACCTATTATTTTTTTTACCCATTTCTCTTTGCTGTGGCACTACTTAGATGAGGCTTTATAGCAGATCCAATGGCAAATGCAAATACAATAATACATTGAAATAGGATTTTTCAAGAGTTGTCTTGGTTCCCAGCTTTCTCAATTTGCTCTTGAATACTTCCTCTTAAGGTTTCAACTGTTCTAAGTCTAGCTCACAATAACCTCTTGCAATAAGAGAAAACCTGAGCAGTAAGCAGTGGGGTCCTATGAGGTATCAAAAATCTGTTCATCAGGATTCCATGACATAATGCAGCCTTTACAGAATAATGAGTTTAGGTGCAAACTCTTTGTCAGTCAAATGAGATGAGGATTTAGACATTACAGGTTTTGTATATATGTGTCTAAAACGTGTAAATGAACACAAATTTCTTTCCTAAAGAGTTATGCTTCTCCCAAAACTCAATGCTCTCTCTGTATTTCTTACTGAATCAACATGCTGTCATGGCGCTTCCTTCTTAGATTTACATTTGCAAGCTGAAATGTGATTTAACACTGAAAACCACATCTATATGACAAGTGGTTTTGCTTGAGCCTATGATACCATAGATCAAGACCTGTTTCTTTCTGAAGGGGGGAAAAAGTGCTGACCACTAGAGACTCAGTACAGCTTTATGCCCAACAAGCCAAGTTATTTTTCTTCTTGTCCTCTGTAGTGCTTGTCTTTTTGTGGATAGCCTAACTCTTTCCATTAAATCATTTGGGCTTTACCTCCTTTTGGCTTTTTGCTTGGTTTTAATTCTCCTTCTCAGAAAGGCTGTCCATTGAGTTGCAACTAAAATTGTGAAATGCATGCCTAGATCCAAAATCTCTTTACATCTGGAGTGTATTCACCTTTTTTTTTAAAAAAAAAAATAACCTTATCTCTGGTCATTGACATGATGCCTATTTATGGATACAGGCTGGCTCCATTCTGAGTCAATACGAGTTTTGATATTGTCTCCAGTGGAAGCTAGGGTTATGCTCTTGGACATAAAAAGTTTGATGAAGTCTTTAATTAAGTTTGTGAAAATCATTAGAGGATGATAACCTTTCATCCCTCCTGACCCCAGCTGGATTTTGAACTGGCTACCCAAAGGTTAAAAATTCTGTGTTACTTTTACAATGCTTTGATCCAGGAAGCCCATTTTATTTTCAAATCCTTTAAATTTCCCATTTTCTGGCTTCATGGTGATGGGTGGTTCTTTTGCTTTAATTTCCTGCTCATCATTGCTCCCTATGCGTCCTCTCTAAAAGAGGTTGCTTATGGGATTCAGCCTGGTTATTAGGCAGCCTTGCTGTAGTGCACTCTTTGAGGCTTTGTCTTCTCTGGAGCAGACAAGAGAAGGTCTTTGTGTAGAAGAAGTCTTGGATAATGCACTTTTGTATGTTGAGAATGAGAGCTAAGTCTTTCTGCCATTTAAAATTTTTCTTCAAACTCTTGTGAAGGAGAGTTTTTCATTGTTGATACTTTGACAGTTCTCAGTCCTGCCTTGCAATCTATAACCTGATTCTAAGGAATTTGCCTGTTTCCCATGTCAGAGATTAGGTCTGAATTTTGGTTATTCTGAAATAAGGGGGAAATTTCTCATTGCTTTCCACAGAATCAGGAAAAGAGGCTTTCTATTCTGCAGAGCTGAGCTGCCTGTTCTGGGATAAAAGATTTCTTCTTAGATTGCAAGAGTTTTAAAAAAGTGAACTCTGCTTTCAGTCCTAGCTGCAAATGTTTTTGGGATGAAATTTGCTTTGTTTACTTTTAATTCCAGATCAAGATGGAAAGTAGCAGTGCAATGTACTTAGGCTCTCCAGAATTTCCACTGCCTTTAATCTGGATTAAAGTTTGAGTAAAATGTTAATTTTCCTGCATTGGCTTGCTTACCCTGGTGTAGAATGGGAACAATTTACACTGTATCTGCAGATTATGACTGGTTTCTAGCCTTACAGTACCTTGAACCCAAACCCCAGATGGTAACATCATCAAAGTCTCAAAAGCTGAAATACAAATTTGGATTCAAAGCCAAATGTTGTGACTTGTGTTAATTTAATATTTTTAAATATACTAGCTAAGCCTATCCTTTCTTCTCCAACAGTCTCTAATTTCATTAGGAAAAGCACCCACTTACTCTTGTTGATGAAATAATTCAAATTAATTAAATGTTATTACCTTTTTGTCTATCTTCTGTTAGTGTGTTGATTTATTGAAAATAAAATGCCGTCTTTCTAGTATTCTGTCCTCACAATTGCAAAATCCCATCTGATCTTTTGTTAACAAATTAATCACTCCTTTAATTGTTTTAAGCTTTGAGTTTTACTCTTGGTGTCTAAGTAAATCCTAGAAACCAGTGCTGAGACTCCATTTATGGAGTGTGCAATCACCATTGCACTGGGAAATACACGGGGATGGGGTAACCATCAGTAAGCCACTGTTTCTAATGCTTATTCTAGTCATGAAAGTTGCCTATACCTTTTAAACATCTTATTGCTAATACAATACTGATCTTTTTAAGCTCTCTTCACTAATCATATTTCTAAAACCTTGAAGGTAGTAGTTCAGATAAATCATATTTCATCATATTGAGGGTAGCCTTTCTTTTGGTGATTACAGTACTCTGCAAGAGTAGCAATTTGGTTAGTCTCTTGGCTATAGACTGAGCAGCTGAATGGTAATGATTCTGCAGGTTGTAAAACCGAAAATTCCAATAAACAATTTTTATCTTAATTTTTGTATTAAAAGTAATAAAAAAGGATGAACAATTAGAAAGATAATAGACATAAAGAAATGCTTGTTCTCTGTCCAGTGATTTTTGCAAACCATTAACCTGAATCAATCGTTTGTGTGTTAAACTAAAGCTGAAGAAAAGATGTAAATATTCCAGACAACATTTACTCCTCAATAGGAAGGATTGAAGGGGTTTGGATTTTGTTTTTCCTTCTTTTCCTTTTCTTTCAGTAACCAATCAAATCTAATGTTTTTTCATTGTCTGAAGTAACTGAACATTTGTTAATGCAAGTAAATAGTCTCAGTGCAACAAGAAATCCTTTTCAGGAGTGTAGCGTAGTTTTACTCCTTACTCAGACTTAAATAGGACTCCAAAGGTAGTGACATCATCTTACATCCCAGAAAACGCAGAATGGGATGGGTGGGATTTCTTTGAAGTATCACAGTATCTACTTCAGTTAGTCACATTCCCGTTAAGAATTTTACTTGAGCAAAACCAAGACTAGGTAATTTATATAGTGGAATGCTGCTTAGCCTGCCTCAGGTTCAGTAAGTTTTTCACTGCACAGCTACTGTAGTAGTGTCTTGTTGCACTTCTTAAGTAGAGATCTGTATGCTGCTGCTATGTGAAGGTGTGGTGCTTCTTACTAAAACTAGTAGTTAAGTTAATAAAGATGAGAGAACTGACATGGGAAAACCTCCTTAAATCATTCACCAGAATATGCTCCTTGGTTTAATTGCTTTTTGGTAGTTGCTACTCAAAGTCTGCTTCAATGGTAGCACCTCCAAAAGCATTTTATGTCAAAAGACAGTTTTAGGGATTTGAAATTTTCTTTTATTGTTTTTCTGTAGATCTAATCTATGAACAACAAACTGACAAAAGAGGCAAAGGAGCTATCTTTGATTATACCTTAGAAATGAAGACGAGATTGCAAAAATTCTGGCTGCAAGCATGACAATTTTAGAACTTGCTTAAGGAAGAAGAAATGACTAGGAGAAATAAGCAGCATTTGCATCTTTTTGCTTAGCTGCTTGGTTCCTTTATGTTTGATTGCACCCCATCTAATTTCTGAAGGGCTTGCAGAATGTCACTTGATACTTTCATCAATCCTGTTCAGAGTTGTCAATGTTTTTGTAACTGAATTTTTAAAATCTTTTAGTCCATGTCTCTGCCTTAGATAAACCCTTTCAAGTTTGGATTTCTTGCTGTTTAAAGGTGCAATACAGGTAACTTAAGAAACCTAGAGATTTCTTTTGTTTGACAGACTCCACAACATTGGAGAAAAGTCCACAGAAAATCCCCTTTATGTACTATCAGACATAATTCATGGAAGAATCTTGACAATAAACCTGCCATAGGAAGAGAGGCAGCTTCTAAGCTGTGCTCCATCCCCTTCTGCATTGAGCTGGGAGAACAGAAGTGATTAGTTTTGTGAATATAAACTTACACAGTTGATACCATTTTGGGACATAAGCCATTGTTGGTACACAAGCCCTTTGTTTTGAGGCAAATAAAAATGTGATATTAAAAAAATACAAGTTAAAGAATTTACACAACTGCTACACCTTTGAAGCTAATGCTTTACAGGCAAGCATAAGGCTCAACCCAAATGGTACTTCAGTCTCTTCTGCCTCTATGTCAAGTATCTGCTAATGTCTGCTGAAGGCTAATTAAATCCTCTTTTCTTAGGTACCTCTCCTATCACAAAAGCAAGTTACTAACTGGGCACTTAACTGTATCCTTTCCCAATGGATTTGAGATTTTACAGTCTTGTAATTTCAAGGGGGAAAAAGAGATTTTTGCACCTTTTCTTGTCATATTACATAAAATAGAGCTCTTTTTAAAAGCAAACACATTGAAGGTAGGTATAACAAAATTGTCCCTTGTAAAATTAGGGGATGGGTTGGGCTTCTGTCCAGCCAAACTCTTTGAAGTTTCTCACTGTTTTGACATATCTAACAAAATCCTACACATTGCATAAAGCTGGAAAAATATTACAGGAAACAGTGATGTGAACAAAATAAACCAATAATAACTGAAGTGCAAATTTGAACAGGCAATGTAGCTAATATTTTCTCTCTATAAAGTACTTATATACATAGCATACTGCTTCTCTTCTGATTAATCTAAGGGGAGAATTATAGCCATGTATACCTTTAAAAATGGGATCTCTTACCATGATAACTGAGTGGCCAGAAAAGAGGAGCATAATGGTAGTGCATAGGGAGTTCAAGTCCCACCAAATGGCACTTGGGTTAAACTCTGGGTATACTACCCACTGTTTAAATATGAACTACTCAAAAGAAAGATACAGAAGTTTAAAATAACAGCATGCAGATTTCTTTATAGAATTTAAAGAATGAAAAACACTTGAAAAAATATCAGCAGGCAGGGGCAGGAAGAACAAACGGTAACCAAATTGGTTCCTGTGACAAACCATAACATTTACTTTAAAGCATCAGCGTGCTAGTCAGTAAAAGTCAAGCTACTACTCTTTTAATAGATCCCAGGCCTTCTTAAACTCACTGGTCTGCAAGTATTACCCAGGTCAAGAGCAGGTCAAAAAGTGAAAACCCATGTGAAAGTAAACTTTAAATATCTGCTTTTGAAGAGCTATAGCGAACTGTCTCCTCTATAGTAAATATACTTCCTCTGTTTGTATGGAATGATACAATATACTGTACTTACAACATCAATACTTTCTGCACCATTTGTTCAGTAAAGGATTAAGATTCTCCCTCTTTACATTTCTGAGTAAGTCCAGTTTATTTTACTCTTAAGATTTTTGGAAATTTTGTTTTAATTATCATGATTTGACTAGATTTTTTATGGCGCATATCATCATCATTAATTGTAATTTCCACTCCATTTACCAGGCCATGTCTCTCTGTTAAAGACCTCTTCTTAAACTATATGTATACAAGTGGACTTATGCAAGCTGAATTTCTAGCCTTTCTGCCTGAAGATAATACAAGACCAAGATCCAGGGTGCTGAAAATAAAATCCTGAACTTAATTCCAAAATTGCAGACCATACTGCCATGGTACAAGGTACATTTAAATAAACCCTCTTCCCTTTTTGACATCACTGGGATACCATGGGTTTTGTTTTCATCTGTTTGATTTTTTTTTTAAATGTTTAAAAATATTGTTATACATTCGCATTTTGAATCTGTCATCTGAGTCTTATTCAGAATTGATGTCTTCTTCTTGCTGAAGCTCTTGTGTCTCCACAGAGGGAGGAGGATCTGACTCCCTGTTTTGAATTTATTTGCCAGTAGAATGGGTATTAATTTGGCCTGCAATACACTTGCTCCAGCTTTTGCTGGAGTGAAAGGTCATACTCTGAAGCTGTTTTTCATTTTGTTTTATATGTGTTAATGTAATACCTTATGAATTATCCTGGCATTTTGTTCTGGCAGCTAAAAAGCATAATTATTTTTCCTTCCAGAAGGACTGAAAAAGGCAATCATTCCGAGTTGGGAGACGATTTAAATTCTTTTCCCTCATCTTTTTCTCCTTCATATACAAGTAGTGAGTGAGATTCTGGCTCTGTTTAAGCTGGTGGCAAGGCTCCCATGGATTTCCAGTGTGCTGAACTATTGCTAACTTATTTTACTTCTGTTACCCTTGCACGTGAAATCTTCGCCAGCTCAATAAAATATTGTAGGTCTGAAACGAGCTGAGGTGTTTTTTGCTGTCCCACAAGGGCCTGTTCTGCTGTTGTTATGGAGGCAGAAGTCCCATTAATGCCATTCTTTCAAGGATTATGAGGCTTAAGAGGAGGGGAAAAACCCATAAATTCTACCTTTTGTGCAATTGTCTTCATATTTGATACAAATTCACACTAAATATATGCCTGAGATGGGACAACAAAATGTGAAATTGTAAGTGATGGGGCAGATGAAATCTGCATTTGAGATTTCTGTCTTCTCTTTCTTCTTTTTTCTTGGTGTTTGACTAATGATAGTTGTTTTGCTTCTTGGTTGAGGAGGAGAGGATTGGATGGATACCTAGGCAAGTAGGTATTATGCCAGAAAATGCATGATTCTGTCTTGCTTGTTGCTGTTTTTGAAAGCAGCAATGCTTCAGATGTTTAAAATGAGAATATATACAATTACAAATTAAATTTCCAGAAAATAGAGTGGGAGCTGAAGCAGGGACAGAAATCTGGGTCAGTGTAAAAGAACAGTTCTCAGTGCTCAGAAGAAAACAAAAAGCCAGAACCAGTCTCAAGTGGACGAATCCAGACTGTTGCACAGGATGTTCCTGACAGAGGTCACACTTGCCTGCTTTCAGTGCATTTTGGGGAAAAAAACCTACCACTAATTTTGCTTCTCCAAATGCATGAGCGTAGAATGAAAGTTCCCATGTAAGTGATGGGAACTTGATGAGGAAGAATTTCTTTCCTGGGGACAAGTATAATGTATATAATAAGGTCAATTAGTTTTGCACCTTTTCAGTATTCACCCTAATCCCCCTTTAGGTGGTTGGCTTGTCTTTATTCTTTTCCAGTGAAGCTAAATCTTCTCTTTAATGTCTGTATTATGTTAGGTTTTTGCCATTTCATTATAGAGAATTAATTTGAAAAATACGTGTAAGATCCATATCAATATGTAGATGCTGCATGTGTGCTTTCATGAAGGAAAGAACTATTAATGTACCAGCTGAGACTCAGGAAATTGTTTCATCTCTTTGCTTCATCATAGATATTTAAGTGCATTTGGATACTGCTCAGGTCAGCATTGCAGAACATAAGGGATGTAGGAACCCAAATATCTCATGAGAAAAGGACAGCAGTAGCTAAAGTGAGACTTGGTATCTAACTGCTTAAGTCAAGCCCCATGCCAGCAATCCCTGCAGAGAGGCTGCTGAATCCTGTGTGCTTACAGACCCTCCTGGTAACTTGGAGGGCAACCTTTAACTGCCCAAGCGTTTGCATCTATCCAGCAATGCACTCTCACAACAAGGTCGCAACAAGGGTTGCTTGGGTGGGATTAGACAAATCCCATGTCTTCAGCTGTGGGAAGAAATGCTCCGTGTGTTCTGGCACAAGCAGGTTCTATCCAAACTGCAAGGGCAACACCATCTTTTCCTCAAATTCCAGGCATGAGGAGGGGGTGCTGCTGGCAGAATGCGTGCAGAATGACTCCCTGCACTGTGGATGGTTGGTCAGAGCTCTTTGTTCCCTCTGTGGAAAAGTAGCAATGATTCTTTTCAAACGAACAGAAAAAGTAATGAAGATAAATAAAGACTAGACTATATAAAGGCCAGTTATTACAGCATTGAGAGTCATATATGTCTCACAGTATTTCAGTAGTACCCAAGGTCTAGGTGCCTTTGGATATTCGATCAGGATAACCTTTAGAAATTATTTTATAAGCGACATCAGTCAGGCTTGGATAGCAACACAGGAATGAGAACAGATGGAATTGTTAAGTTTCTCTGAAAGCTGATAATTTTCAAGTCTCAGTATACATGTATGCATACATGTGCTGAACCACATGTACTACCCATGTTACACTGAGGAGTCCCAAACCCAAGTAAAGCACAAGTCCTTATAAAAGACCTCTGTCTTTCGTAATGTAGTTGTCTTTTAAAGGTTTTTATTGTTTGTTTTGATTTTTGGTTTTTTTTGTTGTTTAGTTGGTTTTTGTTTGTTTGGTTGGTTGTTTTTTTTGAGGGGGATGTGTATTGTTTTGGGGGGTTTTCCCTCCTTTTTTAATTTTCCTTTTTCCTGACTCTGGGCTTGCTTACACTTCCTGGGGGGAGCAACATGGATTATATCCCACTAATTAAACAACAAGGGAGTGTGGTGTGTGTGGCTTTTCCAGCAAAATGGTGTTCTCTATTGCTTTGAGTCCTAACAACCAATAAACCAGATATAGCTGTCACTTTGCACTTGGTCAGTAGAACTGTCTCTACAATAAGGATTCCTGCAGGTTGGACTTCTTCAAAACACTTTATGCCAGTCCCTCCCTCTATCTGTTTATACACATACATGATTTATGTATGATTGCTGAATTGGAAACAATGTGGTCACATGAATCCATGCAGGTACTTAATTTTCTTTGCTGCAAAAAACTACGCTTAAAAGAACTTCATATACTATCTTTTCAAAATTTTGTCAGTGGTTTCAGTTTTAAAAATAGAAATGTTTAAGTAAAGTTATATATTTTAAGGCTGTTTCTGCCCAGATTTCCCAGAGTGGCTGTTGGAACTGAGGCTCAGTTTCTCTGAAATGTCCTTCTTGCCCATGAAGCTTCAAATTAAAATGCTCTCCTTATTTTTCTTTCTCCCTTTTTACTTTCTTCTCTCTTCTTTTCTTACCTGTTTTTCATTCTTACAGGACTAACACCAGTGTAAAATCAGGCAGTGTGGAGTGAATTGTATATCTTTTGCCTATCACCCCACTTCTGTGATCATCTAGTCCATAGATGTTTTCAATTACCCTGCTGTTTGTTTTGCCTTGTGATCTTGCCCAGTCAGTATTTAGACAGTGATGCAATGTATGTACAAACCCTTCAGGTATTTAACAATACCTCTTTGCACTTTGTCAAGCTTCTTCTCACAAATGTGCTTTGAATACCCTTGTACCAAAGAAGGCAGATTAATTTCAAGAAACTATAATAATAAATTTTAAGTCTGTACTTTCAGGTTCACAGTTAAAAAAATGGCACAAAATCCCTCTCCAAAACAAACAGATCCAACATAAAAAAGCCTCCCAAACTAACAGATCTGCTTTATAGTTTATAGGTATGTTTTACCTATGCTGTCAGTTTCTGTGAAGAAAATTGGAGTTTGGACTGTTTGTTTACAGGGATCTAAACATGTGTATTTTTATAACTCTCTGCTGTCATAATGAATTACCAGCCATAAGCTGTCCTTTGTTGGTTTTGGTGAAAATCAAATGAAACCCAGCAGGAGCTCCCAGAGTGCATTGTCCAAGAGTGTAAAAATGCTGTGTTGATGACAGATCATACTGTTTTTATTAAAGCTAAGAACACTGACTTTACTTTGCTTTTTGACCCTAGTGCTTTACTGTCAAGGTGATTTTATTTCTACAAATTTTCCTTCTGCAGGCCTCATCAACGATTCACCATAAAACATTAGACAAATTCCCATCATCTGTATATGATTAGAGCAGGTTCTGTTGTGCTACTCACCACAACTTAAAGCCATGTTTTTCAGCTTTTTCTGAAAAGGAGTCAGTTTACCAGCTTTCATTCATAACACAATGTCTCCTTGTTTTCATATCAGTTTTCATTGGTTCTTTTTAAGCTGATAAGGACTTAATTGAAGGAATTCTAATGCATTATTTGCTAAATACTGCAACCAATTTTTCAATTCTACTGTCTAAAAAATTTTGCTTTAAAAAAACGGTTTGTACGACTGCCCTGACAGATGAGCAGGATGCACATGTGACAGTCTTCTCTGAAAAAAATATAAGTTTATTGAAATACTATTGGGAAAAATCTTCCCAAATTAAACATATAATGACAGTGCAAGCTTTTGCATATCCACTTTCAGGTTCTTTTCCATGTAAGAATTTTACAAGTGATTAATAATCAAATCATATACTAAAACCAATCCCATGCCAGAACAATTATCCTGCATTAAATTTTTCACACCTCTATTTCCCAAAACTACTAATTTAATAGAATATGTGTATTAAAACAACATTTTTATTATTTTCAAATAGAAATATTTGAAGAATGCAAAAAAGTTTTCCACAGAAACCTTGACATTGAGTATCTTTCCAGCAATAAGTTAAAAAACCATACACAGTGTGTAGCTATGAGCTGGAAGAGGAAGAGCAGAAAGTCTTGGGTTTATTTTTCTTTTAAGTCAATGCACACTATCTCATCTTGTATGTTACAGAAATGAGCTTGACACAGATGGCTGTCTGTGACAGAATTAACCATCCCTTCTTGGAATAGTGAGAAAGACAGGCACAGTGAATTTTTCATGGTGACCTGGACTTTCATCAAATATAGGCTTCTAGGATTAGGGATTTGTTTTCTGGTCTGCAAAGAACCCAAAAAAATCAGACTCACAATTCTGGACCAGGTATTTACCTTGTCGTTCTTGGTGTCTTCTGGTTTAAGCACTTCATGACCAAAGAAGCACTCAGGTGCTCTTATGCATCTCTTCACACCCACACAAGCAACTCAGTTTGGCACCTAATATGAGCCTTGAATTAACTTGTTTTTTCTATTTCTTTAGTTTCCTGAGTACTACTCTGATAATAAGCTGCTTCAAAGTGGTATATACCTGCTTATTGACCTCTTTACAAAATCACTTTTCCCCTTGAATAAATACTTCATACAATACTGCACACTTCAGATTTTTAGTGGAAGTTTCTCTCTCCATGCTGCTAATTGTGGTACAAGAAAAGATACTAGTGATTCATTTTAGAATACTCCAGGCTACCCTAGGGCACCTGTGATTTATGCATAGTTTTATTCCAAAGTGACATTACTGATGATGGCTTTTCTCTATGAGTCTCCTCTGACATATTTTTCCTCATTGCACCACATCTTTTCACCACGATGAAGGAGGCCAAATCTTAAAACCCAGGGATGAACCAGCTATAGGAAGAATTTTTTCTGAAAGCTATTTTATTTATTAAATTCAGCAAATATCTGAGAAAGCAGATTTATATACAGCAATAGAATTTTATAGAGATGATTTGGCACTGAAATTCCCCAAAATGCTTCATGGCAAACTTTGCAGAGCAGCCATACGCAGTAAATTAATGTGGGGAATGATCTCATTTTTACAGCCCTAATTTGAGAGCTGTTGGCTTCCCTCATCCTGGAAGACTCACTGGTAAACATAGTTAAATGGTCACTAATATGGTGAAGATCTTTAGAAAATTTGCATTTTGGCAACTAAAATGAAAATGCCAATGTGCTGAGGTAAATGTTTAATAAGAGACTGATTGCACAACAGCAGGCTGAGTCTCTGCTTTTATTAGGAACTATGCGTGTGTCAAAAATCAATGCAAATTGCAGATGCCAAATAACTTGTGGACTGAGGCCATTTTCCTCTGCGTTCCTTAGTCTGTGAGTTATGTCAACAGGAAAGCCAAGCATTTTGCACATTTTAAATTGCTGGCACAATCACAGGTTATTCAGCAGGAAATACACTGAGACAAATCATGTACTCAAAAAAACCCATGCAGAAGCACTTTTTAGATTGGAAAACCAATTGATTCTAGCAGTACTAGGTCTTTTATTTGGCTTGTTCTCCAGCTAGGCTGGTGCCTCAGAGCCCGAGGATTCAAACAGTAGCGTTTATGCTGCAAAGGGCATTTAGAGATTTGATTTTTTTGAATGGGGAAAGACTGAAAACATTTTTATTGCTCATCAGTGGCAAATATTTTTTGTGTCATCATAAGCAGGAGGTGTTTTGCCACATATGGTGTATGTTGCTCAACATCTTGAAGTTCGATAGTGGTTTTAAGGATCTGCATATGCAAAAGAGATTGGCCAAAACTGAAATTGGAAATAAGCTAGCCTCAGGAAAGCTGAGGGGAAGTAGGTTTGTTTTGGGGTGTTTTTTTTTTTTTCAAGAACTTCCATTTAGGTATTCCTTATGCAATGGATTGAGCTGGAGAAATGCTATGGACCTGATGTCTGAAGTCTAGAATGAACATGGGAGACAAAGGTTGGAATTCAGGCGGTCGTACTGTGTAGCCTGTGGCTGTCATCACGTTTCTCTTCTATGAGCTTTTATCTGGATGTAGAGTTTCTTTGTCTGAGGTTCCCATATAGAAGAGCATCCAATGCCCACTTACTCCTGCTCGCAGTCTGAGTTGTCTGTGGCTTCTAGCTCTGTGTGAGCAGCTGAGCCAAAGGCTCAAAGCTTCCTCTCTGTTCTAAAAACCTATTCACTGGAGAGCCATAGTAATTCAGTTATTAACCTTTTAATTTGGCTTTCTCCCTGGGAGGAAAGCATCTGCCTTGGAACAGATGCACTACTCTGTTTTCATTTAGTTTGCATTTTTTTAGTAACTAGAAAATCTGTGATATAATAATTCATTGTGCAAATGAGGGTACTGCCATGCTACATTTCTTCTTTTCCAAGTTGGATGCTGAGATCCATCCATTAAAACCCTGTGATGGCCAGGAGTCACTGCTTCTCCAGATTATAGACAGCATCTTTCTTCTTGAATCAGGGTTATCTTGTCTCAAGTATGAGGTACAAGCTTCCAGCTCCTGCTGCGTCTGTGTCTTGGGGGGCCTTTCGAGTTTTTTCCCCACCAGTGATTCCCATAAAGTGCTTAAGGTCACTGAGCTGCTCAGTCACTTCAAGGGTGTCTGTGCCCTGGTTTGCCCCTGTGCTGCTTGGTGCTTCGATCTCTTGCAAAAGATGTATTTTAACAGCATTGCCATGGAAATCTGTGCTCTATATAACCCTTAGGCTGTTTAAAGACAACACTTAGAATAGTTGTTTTTTTTTTCTTGGAAATGAATTCTGAGGGGATGGAGTTATGGAAATTCTGATTTTAGTAATATATAAAAAATACGATGTCTTTAGTATGAAATTGAAATTTATATTTATTATACTAAAATATTTTATGTTGTACTTCAGCAGAAAAGAGCAGACCTGCTGAAGAATGTTACGTTTTAATCAAACCAACCACTTAAAGGAAGCAGTGATATTACTGTGTTTGACTCTTCTGCTAGGAAGAGGTTGGTCGCAAAAATTCGTATTGTTCACTTATATTTCACTGCAAAATTTTCAAAGGTCTTTAAAGACTGACTTCCTAAACTTGTTATAGTGTGTTTATAAAGATACAAATTAGGAAACAGTACCTGATGGGCAAATTTGCACATGCTGAATATTAAATATGAAACAGCAGTCATGTAGATTTGAGGTGAACCTGTTAAATTGCACATGTGTGTGTGGAGTGGTCACAGGGACCCACCATGCTGTGTTTAGGCAACCCACCAGCCATTCCAGCATTAGATGTGGTTTGTGCTGCAGAGTTCAGGAGAATAGCTTGGTACCTCTTATTTCTGCTCCAACTCTCCCTGACAGATTGATAAAATTAGCAAGTGATGCAGAGGATTATAACTGTAAATGGGTATTTTCTGGGATGGTTTTCACCACCTCTGGGAGGCTGCACTGGGCACTGGGATACTCATGAAACAACCTGCGTGGGTCCATGGTAATGGACTCACTCAAAATACGTATTTACGAAATACCAAATTCTTTGATTTAGTGTCCCCATTCCCACAATTAGGGGTGCCAAATTGGTCTTCTGTAAAAGCACCTCATCTCAGTAATCTGATAATCCCATACATCTTTGTGTTAACACAGATCTATTCCAGGGGAACTAGGCTGGATATGCATATGTGTGTCACAGCAACAGCTACACCCTCTGAGTATGGCATAGTAAAGGGTAGGCCATATCAGTGCTTCTCCGTGAAATGAGCAGCACATTTCACAAATTAGCCCAAATTAGCCTAAAAGTAATCTTTCTGGTGAAGAGGGTCTGAAGATAGCATCTAACTACCAGTTTTGCTGTGCTTTTTAAAAAAAATTAATGTGGTTTTAGTTCCCAGTTTTGTCTTTGTGGTTCTTTGATAATAAGTATTTTGTAAATAAAGGAAATAATTTGCAAAAGGGATGTTTTTCTTTCATTAAAAAATCATCTTACAGTCCTAAGGATTTAACAGTGAATAGAATAGAAGGCATTTTTTGTGCTCTTTAACCTTAATGCAATACGTACTTGTACAGGCTACATCTCTATGTTTAGTTATGTATGAATTGCTCCTCTCATCTCTCTTGAAGGAAAAAAATTTGGGATCAAATTTGGGATCTCAGGCTCTGTGGTGGGTTGACCTTGGCTGCCTGCCTGATGCTCACCCAGTTGCTGCTCTCTAAGTCCCTTTGAGAAAAGGGACTGTGTAGAAAAAAAATGGAAGAGCTCATGGGTTAAGACAGGGAGATCACTTAAAAATTACCATCATGTGCAAAATAGGCACGATGTGGGAAAATTTAACTGAATTTATTGCCAGTTAAAACAGAGCTGGACAGTGAGATGCAAAGACACCTCCTTCTGTACTGGAACCAGCATTTTCCAGCACATGGTAGCCCCTGTTCTCTTCTCACAGAGATCACTGCAAATATTGGGAAGCCTTGTTTCTCCCGAGACTCCCTGATCCCCCAGGGGCTCTCTTCTGATGAGGGCAGGGATCAGCAAGGAACAAGGATAGCAGAAAGGGGAGCTGTGGGCAGAGCCCGGCTTCCACAAGGAGTCAGGCTCTCCCAGGCCTCACTTTGAAGAGCAGCAGGCAATATATCAGCTGAAGCTGAACACCACCAGTGAGCTTCCTAGCACTGCCTCCCTTGCACATGCATCAGTCTCAACTAAAGATAGCTGCAGAAACACCTATTTGACTGGCCTTGGCAAATCTGCTGGTTTGTGTAGCCTCACTCTATGGCATCTCTGTGTGACTATTGCAGTAGAAAAAGCGGAAGGTATAATCTCCTGCTGTCATGGGTCTATCCACCCCAAATGGCTCAGATCCTCTGATGCTACTTTTCTCACTCTATGAAGTGCACACAGCATGTTCAGGGTACCATAGGCAATTTATATGAGAGATTTTACTACTCACACAATTGCAGTGTCTCCTGGCCAGGTTCAGCAAAGGACATAAATACATGTTTAATTTTAAGCACATGTTTAAGTCCTATTAGTATTTATGAGAGTACAACCTGGGCTTATATGTAGGTACTTGCTTAAAAATGATTTATTGAGGAGAGATAAAATTAAGCCTACACTTAAGAACTTTGCTCATTCAGAGAGTGGAATATTTACATTTGTTCCAAACACATGTTCAAGTCTTTAGGACTTGTGATATACACTTGTGATTTGCTACTTTTTTGTTTTCTTGCAGTTGGTTAAGGAGAGACAAAGGTGCAGAAGTGTGATACTTTATTGATGGATTCTCTTCAAAAACAATCTACTAAAAAAAAAATGTAAAAAGGAAAAAGTGGTTTGTTGTGCAACAAACTTGATAAAAGCAGGTGGGTTGTAGTTTCATTCCTCTGTCTCTTTAAATGTGGATACTGGGGCCAGGTCCACAGCTGGACGATAGAGAGCAGGGTGCTGAGCTCTCTGCCTCAGGGAAGTCTCCACTGTGAGTGCTGCCTTGCAGCTTGCAGGTACTGTAACCAGCTTTAAGGTTTCATGGCTTTTGATTTTTTTTCCAGCCTTCTGTTGCAGCTGAATTTATGTGTGCAGAAATGCTAGTGATAAGTTACGGCTGTGAGTGCGAGTGCAGAAAGGTTGTGGCAGAGTTGCCTAATGGGAAACAGCCGGGTTTGTTCCGCCACGTTGCAGAGCGTTACTAGAGCAGGTAAATACTTAGGAAATTAAGGATGGTGTTTGCATGCTTTCTTGTTGGGAAAGCTGGAGTTTCTTAACACGTTTTGACTAGCTGGAGTGAAGGTTTTATTGTGGGCTTCAGAAGAGTGTGCAATGGATGGTTGCTTGGATAACTTCTCTGCTGCTAGTTTACTGTCTTACTGAAAATTTGAGCAGTTTCTTACAGAGGTTTTTTTTTTTCAGAAAAAGCCCAGCTCCTGTAGACAAGTGGCAAGGGCTGAGTCACACCTTTCATTGTGTAAAAAGGCATGAGCTAGAGCTTAGTATTTCAGAAAAAAACCCAAAACAACAACAAAAACACCTCACCAGTTAAAGGTGAATTACTGAATCTTTTCAAAACTGGGCCTCCAAAATTTACTGTAAAAGAGACCAACTTTTGGTCCTACCTTGCTATTTCTTTAAAGGTCTCTTTCATGACCTGAGGTTCCTACTCACAGTTTATCCTGAATGCTTGGGGTTTGGCACTACTCTTGCTGCATAGGACCAGAGTCATTTGATATACTATTGGCTTCTGTTGATTCTGAGGAGTTTAAAATATATATTTAGTTTTATGGTGCAAAGCAGCTATTGGCTTTCTGGAAGGCTTCCATAGCAAACTGCATCACTGAATGTGCACATGTGGTCCTGAAGCCTCCTCACACAGCCCTGATCTGTGAGAGTAACACACGCAGGAGCCCTGGGCTGCCAGAAAAGTAGATATTCACAAACATTACCAGAAACCATATTTGCATATCAGTCTTTCATACTTGAAAGCAGAGGTTAGTAACCCGTTCATTTTGAGCTGGCATGCTCTGCTGTGTGTTCTGCCACTAGGGCTTTGATCTGTAGAGAACCATGTTTACTTTTAGAACCACAAAACAGTAGATCTCTTTTAATTGGGATGTGTAACTCTACTAACTAAAACAAAGCAAGTGAAAAGCATTTGAAATGAAGACTTAATATTTCAGATTAGGTCTGTCTTTTATTACCAAGAAAAATGTGCTTTTCAAAGATGCAGGCTAGTTAATATCTAGGTGGGTCTGCTCATCTCAGGTGTGTTTTCTCTCACTTAATCAGCAGGTGCTGAAAATCTGAGCTTATTGCTTGGAGGCATTAGGACCATACAGAGCAGAGCTGATAAATGTGTGCATAACTGCCTTCTTTTGTCTAAGGAAGCACCTTTGGAAAAGACGGCATTGCCTCCTGAAAAACAACTTGTACACCAGATTTATTTTGCTTGTGGCGTTTTGTTTGTAAGAGCTTTGCATGGCTTTGTAGGCCTGTGAATGTAACCTACCCTTGCTAAGGAAACCTGCAGCCACTGAACCTAAGGACACCAGAAGCAGGTAATACTGTCACAGGGTAAAGGCTTGTGATGCAGGGACATGCTGGGTACTCCAAACTCCTAGCTCTGCATGACCTTAGGCACGTGCTGACATCCACTTGCCTCACTCACCCAGCTGTAAAACTAGGTAAAGCAGAAGCTCTTTGAAAACTGTGTGATCTGCCTGAGCTGAGCTTTCTGGTAGAAAAATGAATCCTTAGGTTTTCTTACACTTGCACACCAAACACAGGTTATCTTGGCAGTTTCTCTTGTTCACTTAAGGCTGAAGGTAGTGCAGAAGAATGAGATCATTGTATGAAAATCACCCACCACAGCCTCTCCACAAGTGCACAACCTCTGTGTGTAAAAAAACCTCTGTGAGAATCAAAAAGAAGCCAGCACAAGCCCATAGTGAGCTGATCTGAATTTTTAGTGAATGTGCCTGGGTTATGTTTGCATCCCTCTTCTTTTTTTTTCTTCTTTTCCTTTCTTTTTTAATATATAGCTTGTGGGCATGAATAGTCCCATAAACAGGAAGCCCTGTGTGTCTCTTGGAGACAGGCCTCAGAGAGGGAATTTTCAAGTTTCTTGCGAGAGGCCACATCACATCAGCTTAGAGTTTCCTTTAAGACTTGGATATGAAATTATTTGCGTGTGTGTTTCTAAAATAAAGAATGGGATTAAAGAAAAGTTTAATCAAGTTTCCCAAATGTCATCACCATCACAGCTTGAATGTGGTTAGCTAGACATAGGCACAGATGTTACCATCTCTCAGTATTCTGTTGCCACTGGAAGCAATGAATAGTGTTGTAAGTCTACTCCAGAAACATGAAAAATTGCTTAGGAAACAGCTCTGCAAACAGTCCTCACTGCTGGGCACACCCCATCAAGAATGCTTGTTGCAGCTGTGAAATGCACAGAGCAACTTGATTTAAATTTCTCATTTGTTTTGGCATCAGCATCTTCTGTGTTGTTGGGATGAGTATGGGATGGCTTTCCTGATACTACACTGCACTGTTCCTTTGGTTTCAATGTATTGTCTATTCATTATGTATATAATGTGTATTCATTGTATATACATTCAGTGTAAAGAAATAGGTGCTCAGTGTCCATTTCTCATTTTTCTTTAGTATAGAAATAAAGCTGATAAGGTCATTAATTAGTAACCAAGTTCAGCAATAAGCTTTGAAATCAGTACTGATTGTACTAATGTACTAAAGTAATGCAACACTGTAACCAAAAGCATGTACTTCTGGACAAGGGTGAAAAGGCTCCAAAAAGAATAAAGCAACCACAAAAAACTCCCAAACACCCAGAGTGGATCCTCCCCAAGAAAATCTCAAGGCTCTTATAGTCTGACTCATAGAGCAGGGTTGCTATTCTACACAACAGGATGGTTTTAACTTTCACCCGTTTAATTTCATGTATTGCAGGTTAGTCAAATCTCTTGCCACCTGTTTTCTGCTTTAAGGGCAATTCATACCCTGCAGCTGAACTCACTGGCTCCATAACTGTAGGACCATCATATCCCATGATGGCTGCCTGCAGTGCAGCCTGCCTCCTTAGGCATACTGCCTTTAAGGCCCTGGTAGCACATGTTGCTTTCTTCTGAATGGTCTCAGAGGTGTAGTAGCCCATGTGCTGGAGTCACAGGCTCGCTTCCTGACTCCCTTCCTGGCCTTCCCAGCCCTCTTTTCCCAAGGCTAAGGAGAGCAGATCTGTAGGGGCACAGGGATGGACTGGCTCAAGCCAGGATGCACCGGTAGTCTGAGCTGGGTTACATGCAGTAAGTTGCTATGTGGCTCCTCTTTAAGACACAGAATTATTGCTGGTTTTGGAGGGAGCTAGAAATCATCATTTAAACTGACTTTGAAGTAGAGAGGGCTCTCCCAGCCACCTCCCCCCACCCCTGGCCTCTCTCAAACTGTGTTGTTATATGTAATTTAAGATAGATCTTCCAGTTATATCTTTAAATATGTTACTATAGATACTCTATAGTTATAGAACAGACAAACATATTTTTTAAATATATGTCTGTGAATATATCTGGACATCCCTGTGTACTTCTACTATCTATTTTTGTTATACAACATAATTTTGCACCAGAAAAATCTCTGTTATTTTTATTAATCTTTGATGATGAACAAAAGGATGTATTTTAAGCACCTTTTCTTTGCAAGGCAGGAAATTGTATTTGCTTTTGTTCATTGCTAGCACCAATCTATTCTGACGGATCTGTGACACAGACAGAAAGCAGAGGCACTTCGAGTACTGACTTCAACATTTATTTTCTCAAAGCAGAGGGCAAAGAAGCTAAACATTTAAAATGCACAGATTCCCCTGAAAGCTTTAAACCTATTAGGGCAGACACACGGCAACTTTGCACACAGATTGCCCCCAAAGTAAGTCTTGATTTTAGGACTAAGCCAAGCTGGCATGCAAGAGCAGTTGCTGTTGATCTTTTATACTAATTTTGGATTAATTGTGATCTACAGCACTGCGTAAACATGCTAACCTAGTACTTCAGCTTCACCACAGCTAAACATTAATCCTTCTTAATGCTCTAAGTCAACTTTTAGTCCTTAGCAGAATTTACCTTAATCTCTGGCTAGGAAGCTAACTGATTTACAAAACATAATCCAAGAGCTCCAGAATCTTAAGGAAAATATGCAGAGAAGCAATTCATCTATGCGGAATAATATGCTTCTCTGGTATCCTTCCTAAGGCAATACTGGCAGTAATTTTTCAAAGATAGTGAGATCTATATAGTATAAAGATGTCTTTTCTTTTTAAAAGAAAATATGTATGTAAATTCACTTCATCACATTGCTTTTCTTACCTTTCTGGTCTTCCTTTATCTATGTTACTGATTGCTATAAAAATGGATAAATGTAGTCTTGTTAATTTGGTGAAGCACTCTAATGCCTTTTTATATGCAATATATGTTACTCAATATGGATAAAGAAGTCTTTGGTGCTGAAATATTTGAATTGTATTATCTTTACCTCAATTTTGCATGGCATTTTAGTGAGGCTCTAATCAGCTCACACCAGAGAGCTTTGGTGGCAATCTCGAGAGTGGTGGTTTTCTTGTGTTGCTTTGTTTTTGCAGAGGAGTGTTTGATAGCTGGGGAAACCAGCTCATGGCAGGGAGTACCTGAGGAAACCACACACTAAGTTAGAGGTCGTTTTGCAACAGAACGGGGGGAACTCCTGGATGAGGAGGACCAGTTAATACTCTGGTATTCTGCCATCATCCAAAATGTCTAGACTCAAAAAGGCAAAGGGTGCAGAGTTGCATAAAATGAATGTGGAAGAGTTCAACCTGGTCTTCATCAGACTCTTGTATAGTCTTATTATTATGCATTTCAAAACCTGGGCTGTCCTGGAGCCTGTCTATTTACTAAAAATCTTCAGTCCTTGCTGAGAGCCTCTGTATATGGCACCAGTGTCTGGAACTGTTTGATTGTCTTTCACCGTGCTCTTATGCTTTAATTTTCCCCATTATCTTTATTTTCTTGTATAGTTATTTTCTTGAGCCATCTGATTCATGAGTTTTTGCTAAAAAATAAAAAAGGAAAAAGGAGCAGTATCTGTTGTGAAGAGGTAAAGGAGAGCCAACAGCTCACCCTCACCTTGTGAAGCATTCCCAAATTAAGTGAGGCATATTCATGCATTGGGAATCTCTCCTTGAACCTGAAGGAGAAATCTTTGCTGTGCACTGTCTGGTTTGTTCTTGACAGCTTTAATTCTTCTCTAGGTTTCTGTCCCCTACCTAACAGTGAGAATCCAGTTGACACTGAGAAGACTTGTGCAATATTTGAATTGTCTATAGCAGATTTCAGCACAATTTTTAAGGTGTGGAGATGTGAGTAGGGATTGCTGTATCTGGGGCGACATGGATCATGGACTTGTGATTCTGTCTGGCTGAGTTTCAAGCAGCCTGAAAACTGTTCTGCAGTGTTCCAGCTGAGTGGGACATGTCCCTGAGGGGACAAGCCACCAGGCAAGGCAACTTCTGCTCCAGCTGGGTGGCTGCAGGGAAGGTGTTGAGAGAGCGTCACCAGCAGTCAGGAGGGTGCTGGACTGGGAGTCCCAGTAACGGGGCCTGTGTAAGTGGCTGTTTTACACATGCCAGTGAGCAACAGGAAGGGTGCCAGCCATAGGAGCTGCCCCTCAAGGTTCAGGTTACTGAACTAAGCTGGCAGTGGCCTGGACCTATATTTAGGTCTGGAATCTGTACCAGTGTGGTAGAAAGCTCATGTACACACCATCCTCAGGTAACCCCTCTGGCCATGACCCTGAGAAAGCCTCTTGACTGCTTTTCAGGGTCCAGCAGTGAGCAGCTTTCCTGCCATATGTGTGAAGCAGTGTGGGTTGTTTTCACCTCTTCCCATGCTTCACACCCCCACAGGAGGCTCCCAGAATGCCCCTTGTAGTTTCTGCACAAAGGCTTCTGAAATGGATGTAACAGGGAAGAAAATTGCCCGTGTGTGGGCCAAGCACACCTTGTCTCTCATGGCTCTGAGTGTAGAGAGGCTCACATGGACCCTCTGTGTCCCACCATCCCTCCCAGCCCCATCTCAGGCAGGACAGCCACTGGCTGACACCTTCCCACAGGTGCAAGGGGGTAGAAGGAAACAGCAAAGAGCTGTAATTCTCTGCTTTTAAATCCAAAGAGGAAATCAGGGTGTCTTAGGGATTTTGATTTAACCAGATACAAAACTTCAGACCACTTTATCTAGGTCAGTTTGTGATAGATTTTAGTAGTTTGACATTTTATGGGTGTCCTACTCTCTAGTCTCCTTATTGGTTGAGTTTCCAGAAAGGTTAGGGAGCAGGCTTTTCTGTAATGGGTTGATCCAAGTATTTAAAATATATGGATGTTTTCTTCACTGCAATATCTTCCTTCCATCGTATTTTTACACTTTGCTTTACTCTGTTCTCTGGCTGGCTAGCGTACATGACAGGAAAGGAAAAATATGTAATTTTAGGGAAATCCCTTTAAAGCTGAGCACAAATGGACTTGGATTCTTTTAACTATATAGGCTTGTCTTAAAAAGGTATAAAATCCATGTTGATCATTTACAAACCTGTTTTTACCAAAGCTCTGAGTTTTCAAACAAAGGAAAACAGATTGTTAAAGTCCAAGATTTGATAAGTCACTCTCCTTATATTTTGGGCTCTTACCCAAAATGTTATGACTTTGACATAACATTGGCAGGAGAGTAATCCATTTCCAAAGCAGTGTCCTGAATTAATTAATTTTTCAGAATGGGTTTCTGCCCACATTTTTCTGTTAACACTCACAACGATTTTAAAGTAGTGAAAATCTGATTTTCTTGCTTTGGTAATTTTATTTTTCACCCTTTATAAGCTGGGCCAAGCACTCAAGTACTAAGCAGAGCAAATTTTTATCTGCAGGGCAGATATGTATGTTGGAGAGAACTGGTCTTAAAATGCATTGCTTTAGGTAACAAAGCTGTAGACAGTAGTTATCAAAATTATAAGATTTACAGGTTATTTATGAACATCTTTTTTCCTTTATGTATTATTGTTTGGAACTTTTTGCAATCCTGATGGAATCACATGACATGATTTGTATGGCACAGATGACTTCATTCACTCATCCCAAATTACTGGAATAGATTTTGGGACAGACTTTATTCAGTCTTTGGAATGGAGATACAATGCCTAAAAATGCAGAGACTCAGGCTCAGGGTTTGCATAAGCAAATCCTTTCCCTCTTCAACAGAATCTAGAACTGGGAGACGTAGTGTGAATCCAAACAGGGAGAAAATTATTCTCTCCTAGAAATAGGAGATCTCTGTTGGGGAGGTGCAAGGTAAGTCGGGAAACAGGTGCATTGAATAAAAGGAATCTGAGAGGAAATTCCATCCCTGTATGTTTACAGGTTTGTTTGTTTTGGTTTGGTTTCTTTTTGTCTGGAAAGCGATTTTGTTTCATGAGTGGATTCAAGGAGAGCCTGGAAATCAGTGTAGCCCAAAGCAACAGGGCTTTGTTGCTTAACAACTCTCTGATTTATTCCTGGAAACATTACTTGCGCTTATATCTGACTGTTGAAATTCATTAATTGTATCACTTATTGCGCTAATTTATGTTCTCCAAGGCTCGAGGAACCCACAGCATGTTAAATGCTCACATGGCTCCAATGATTGGGATGACTGAACGGTTGTTTATTTTCCCCTCTTAGGCTTGTGTTGCAGTTGTCATGCTGTTTGCCAACACTAACCAATTTCTGTGTGCTGCTGCTCACACGAATTCAGAACCCTTTGAAGAAAGGGAAGCAGAGGCAGCACTTAGGAGGTTTTGGACTTGTCTGAGAATTGGAGCATGTTATGACTCCATGAACATTTTAATCAGAGGGAAAAGGAAGTCGCACTGCTAAAAAAGGGCCATTTAGATTTCCTAGTGGGGATGCTGCTTATTAAGGAACTTGGTTTTCATTTAATTCAGTTTGGACTTCTTAACCTGAGAAGTGCCAAGAGAGGCCCCACAAACTTGTCTTCCTCCACAGTAAGTGACCCTTGAGAAGAGGTGCAGAAATGGATCTGACTCCTGCCACCTCATAATCTTGGTAGCTGTAAATCCTTTAGTCATGTACTAGAAGCTTTATCAGAAACAGCACTGAGGCTCACGTCCTTTTAATAGATACTTGTTATTGAGACAACATAATTAGACATAATGATTTTTTAAATTTTCTTTTTTTTGTCTTTCTTTAACTTTCCCTAGGACTACTGACCACCCTATAATAAACAATGTCATCTTTGGGATTCTTTGGGGGAACTAAGGCCTTTTTGGGATGCTTGATTTTTTGCTGTATGAGTGCAGCAACTTGCATACGGCAAAAGGCAAAAAATATCTGTTTCTACAACTTTATTAAAATTTCTATGCCATGTTTCTGTGGGCCACTGAAAGGGTTAAAAAAAAAGAGAGAAAGTAAAAGTGAATGCTGCATGCTGTGCCCCTACATCCAGGTTAGGCTCACACACAGTTATTAATTAAGTTATATTTTCTTTCTGAGTTTGTGCAGGTGACTAATCTTGTCCCTTAAACTAAATACAGTTAATAATCATAGTTTGAAGTATGACTGTAACATATAAATCTTGATAATAGTGACACTTCAGAACTGGAAGTTGCTAGAAAATAAAGCCCTTGCTTGTATCTAAATGCTATGGGATATGTAACCCACATGGAATGGTTGTTAAGGAGAAAAAAGAAAAATATCTGTACTTTTCTGACAGGCAAATGTATTTTATGATATATAACCCAGCTTGGCGTAATCGTGTTGATGTGCAAATCATATGGTGGATGGAAAAGGGTGACATGTGAGTTAAAGAAGCAGATGTAAGTGCCTGATCTGTTGTGCATCTGCAAGCCTTTATGTCATCTTCCCAAAGTCCTTCCATGTCAATAGGTATTGCTAAATGTCACTTCTTCAAGGGATCTTGCCATACTTGTATTTCTGACAGGTGTACATGATTTAAAATGGGGTTTTAAAATATTTCCCTTCTTTAAGGGAAGTTTTAATATAAGAGATGCAGAAAAAATCAGAAGTATTTTATTCCTTAAGGAAATGAAAACACATATGAGAAGAATATGTAATGTCTAAACTTGTTTGGATAATGTCTGTGTTTTAGGGCTATATGGCATTAGCAATATTAAAGTTTTTTTTTCTTTTTTTTTCTTTTTTTTTTTTTTGTGGTAGTAGTAGTCCTGTGAGGGTGGGGAGAAAGACATTTCAAGATAAAATGTAAAGCATCTAATATTTTCTAACTTAAATGGTAAATGTGAGGCCATCCAACCTCTGATTTATTTAAGTTGAAGGTGATGAACCTCTTCTTACTGGAGGTGTTGTGAAAATATCTTGTCACCCTATTCCTGAAGTTCCCAGCAAGGCTTATTTGCAGGGATGGTGATACTGCAAACTTCCAGGAAAGCCAAATAGAAAAGGGTTAAAAATTGACAAACACATGAGATAAATAGAATCTGGTGTGTATTGCTATATCATACCATTATTTGAGAGGCTATGAGAATAGTAATGTTTTGTTAGTACAGAATCCAAAGGTACAGTTATGTTACACTGTACCAAAGTTACACTGTTGTGTAACTGACATACTTCTATTTTAAGTTAGCTCAAGTGAAAATAAGTTGAATAAACCACGTAGCGTATAGCTTGTAATATTTAGTCTTACATATACACGCAGATGGATACAAATATGTGTATACAAAAGCCATTTGCTATGATTAGCTGACAAGCTGAGGCATGATACAACACTCAGTAATGTCTAGTAAACCTCTAAATGATGTCAGTGTATCACAGAGCTCTTTTCATGATATTATCAGCAGTCATTAAAGTTATTTATTGCTGTCATCATGCATTTCTGTTACCCGTGGCAACTTGGCAGAAAATACATTGCTAGCACAGCTGATGATAGATTCAGTTTCAGATTTTGGATATGACAATCTGAACATCTTAATGGTATTTTTATGCTTATTGGCAAACTGCTTCTCAAGGCATGCTGTATTTCAGATACAAAATATAAAAATAGCTAAAGCATTCATGCATCTTTCACACTGCATATTAGCAGCATCTGCCCTTTAATAAATTATTAATCTGCAGATTTTCGAGTTGTCTGTTGAGATAGGAAAGCATCACTGTCTTTATTTTAAAGACAGATGAAAGTGAGAGACTGATGTGTTTGCGCATCAAGTCAGCTGAGGGGAGACAGCATCCTCAGAGAGGAGTGATTTGCTCTGCTGGGGTACAGCTGCTGCCACTGCTGCTGCCATCGCTGCTGCCATCCTACTCATGCACCCACTTCTTTGAGGGCAACACCTGCACCCTTGTTTCTTTAACTCTCCCATTTGCTAAAATTACAGTGTAAGGCAGTAAAGTTGCTACAGACCTACTCCAGCAATAAAATATGATTATGTTGATTTTTTGGCAACACATGGTATTTACTCAGAAAATCTGTTTCATGAAAGGAGAAAATAGTGATGATATTCAGTCTTTTTCCACAAATGTTTAATTTGGACTAGTTAGCTATACAGGATGAATTCGGCTTTGTGTGTGATGTGCAGGATGTTGCTATTCTTCCAGAGCAGCACTTATTCTTGAGGATTTTTAAAATACTTTGGAATTTATCAATAATTAATTACTACCAATTATACTGGTCTAAAGGAAAAAAAATAAGGAAACATATGCACAATTTAATTTAGAGATTTCAAAAAGAGGAATTTCAACCTTGCACCTGCCTTGTCAGTTGCTTTTTTTTTTTTAAATTTTAGTTCTCTCTGGTAAGATTAGTTTGCTATTTTTGGACTTACTGCTGAGGTATACACTGCTGTCTAAATTTATTCCTCCCAACAAACTTCTTTTTCTTCCACCCTGAATATGGGGTGGGGACAGGTTTCTAATTAACAGTACAGCAGTCACAGTGTACACAAAACGATATGGCAAAGTTGTGGCCATGGTATATTCGCAAAATACGGTTCCTGTGTGAGATGGGAGCTATGAAATGCCTGAGGAAAGGCCAAGTTCAAATGGAATTTGGTATTTTTGCCTGCTATTATGACCTTCAGGGCTTTCAACTTCTTTGAGTTTCTTCCTCTGTCAGGCTGTGAGTCCAGCTGGTGCTGCAGGAGCAGGTCAGGGAGATAGGCATGCACTGTGCATTGGAAACAGAGAGGGTCTTCACACAGTTACTACCGCAAAGGGCAGGTCATATCTGAAATGCAGTTTCATAACGCGACCACATCATTTGGCTTTTCATGCTAAATGAAAGTGTAATTTATGCTCCAGCAGCATGCTCATCTACTTAGAATAAATACAAATTATTCTGGCTTCTGAGTTTTGACATAGTTTTTGAAGTTTCCTAAAAGTTATTATGATCAGATGAACTTAATTACAGAGTACTTTTTATATACTCATCTGGTAAATGTCATACAACAGACAGTCAAAGGGAAGGTATGCAGGATTCTCAGTCTCCCTCTTCTTGTTATGCTCCTTTATGTTGCCACTTGAGCTTTAAGCATGCCTGTCCGAACTGTTCCTCCTGTCAGGAAAAGAACAAGCCCTCTGCCTCCCCTTTAAATCTCTCCCCCTGCCCAAAAAAGTCCCCAAAGCAAAACTCGGACTGTTACCTGTTCAGAAAGGGAATGTCTCCCAGTTCACAAAAATAACTGCCTGGAGAAATCCCTGGAGCAGACAGAGCATTGCCTCTCCACTGCTTACTTCGGCAGTAGCAGGGAGCCTCTCCCTTGGATGTGAAGGACGTGGTTTGCATCCCCTCTCTGGCAGTGGCAGTTTTGCCCCCTCTCTTGGTACCAGGGAAAGAAGAAGGGGCTGGGATGCGATGTGTCTGAGAAACCAAACCCTGTTGGAGCAAGCTTGGCTTGTCCCCCACCCTGGGAGCAGGTCCAAGGTCTCCACCTAGGACGTGCTGGCAACAGAAGGTGAAGCTGCTGAAGCATACTCAACTTCTCCCGGTGATGCCTCTTTTACGATGCTGTTCCAACATTTTCCTTAGTCTTTTCACTATGGCTCAGTACTCTGTGTTGGAGCTTCTAAGAACTTAGTATTTAAATAGATTTTCTTTTTCTTTGCACAGAATGCAGTTCAGTGTGTGCATGTCTTGCTTCTTCAGACTGGTGGAAAAGTGGCCAAGTGGTTTATTTAGAACTGAGTCAGTGCAATTTCCAGTTGTACTGTGTACATTAGCAGCGATAAGGGCATCCTTTAATCTACAGGGTCATCTCTTCCTACTGTAGTAAAATAGTTTTAGCATGTGTAAAGTAAGTTTGAGTTGCTTCATACAAAGAGGGTCTGACAGTTGTGTAGGGGTGTGTAAATATATAAATATATTTAAAGACACAAGGTTAAGCTTCTTGAGGCACACACCTCCAAATACTAACATGTTCATATTTCTTTCCCAAGTGATGTTACATGAGGTATAGCAGTACTGTTTTTTCCTCTTACAAATAGTTGAGATATGTACTCTTGTTATTAGACCAAAGTTTTAGGGTGCAATTATGCTCTACAGGGTGCACATCCTGTAATTGGTGCTGTACTTTTAGGTAAAAACAAATAAGTGTCATGTGCAATACACTGAAAAAATCTCTTTGGATGGAATATTCTAGAAAACAACTGCTAAATATTTATAGAAGTGACAGCACTCACAGAAAGGGTAATTATTTTCTTGGAAAAGTTGTGGGACAACTGAATATTTTCTCTTTTTTGCTGGCTTTCACAGAAAGCTGTTTTCAGGTAGCAAGTGCACAGTAATCTTTCTCTTGGCTTGTCTTATCTGACTCTTCATGGAAAGTCTTGCTCTGTTTGCCTTTTTTTTTAACTTAAAAAGCATCCTGACTAAATTGTGCCATCTAGCTAATAAGTAACAAGTGACTCTAATAAGTCTGCTGTCATGCATTTTATTTACAGGATATGCAGAAATGAAGAGAGAACAGGGAAAACAAATCTGAAGGGAATTTTCATCACCCATAGTGGTTTTTGCTAAGAAAACAGTCTTTCAATGTAAACAACATCTGTATTTTTCATCTTGTCTTTCTAAATAATAGTTCTGTAAATAATTTGCCCCCACAGTAGGGCAACAGTTAGATTCCTTAATCTCTCAGTCATCCAGGCTCTGTGCAGAATGCAGACTTCTTGCATATTTAAACATACATCTCTCAAACTTTTGATATCTTTTCCTCACGGCAGGATTTCAAAAGGTGGATGACTGCAAAATGCACTTTCATTCTCTGTGTTAGTGCTTTAACATTAGCCTGACTTTAATAGGCTGGGATGATTTCAGCTTATAAATCTTCAGCTGGAGGATAAAGTTCAAGTAGATAAAATCAAACAGATGTTGGTGGGAGGATTTCTTCATGACCCATAAAAGTGCTATCATCAAAGCCTAGAATCATTTGTTTTGAATTATTACATTGTTATCAAAAGGACTGTAGCAGTCTGTTTGTTGAGAAATTGGATCTGTTTATCTGAAAACAGAACAAAGATGCCATGCTAAGATGTCCCTGGGAAAGTGTGGGTTAGCTGATGGCTGACACGGTAGGGTAGCTGTGAGACATTTTGATTGACAGCTGTCCAAATAACTGCCAGGCCTGGAAGCTTCTGCATATGATTATATTATTGAAAATGGCATCTGATTAAATTTTTGGGTGTGTTTGTTTAAAAACAAATCTATTTTCCCTTTGTTTTGAGTAAATGAAGGTTTTTAAAAGCTTTTATGCTTTTTTTTCTTTTTAACATAGCTGCAAAATCAGGTTTACCTTTCAGTTGTAATTTTAAGTCATGCCTGAAAAGTGTTGAAGACTTTGTTGAAGTGACATTTCATGTTTTTACTTAAGCTCAAGCACTGTCCTGTTAAATAAGTTGCACCTGCATAAATGAAAAAAACATGTTCTTTTTAGTACTCACTGAAAAGCCTGTAGTCTTTAAATCATAATTTATTTTTAAAAAAATTGGCATGTAAGGGACATATGTACCAGCATTTAGAATGGATCTAAGGCCAGCACTCAAATTTAAGTGGACATCATGTAAAAGAATGAGAAAATCACTTTTAAAATCCTACAGCTACTAAGTATGCTCCCCTGTGTGTGTGTGTGTGCGCACATATGCACGCACAGCTCAAGCTTCACAGACAACATGGACTTTAAGTGCCTTCCCTTTCCTTCAGAAAACTGCTGACTAGGAACTGAAATGGGCCAGGAAAACATTTTGCCTCATACATGAATACTCTATAGGAGGACTTGAACCTTGCCCTGGAACCCTCAGTGGAGAATGAGGTGCAACATCTGCATGGGGCTGCAAAGATGTGCTTCTCTGTTGTGATTTGTTCCAGGGGCATAGCTTCAGTGTGCAAACACTGAACTTTGAGACTTTTTTCTTTGGTGGGTGTTAGAGTTGAGCCTGAGAGTAAATGCTGTGAACTGGACCAAGATGTGGCCCCCACAGGTGAGGGGTTCAGTTCCATCTCCCCTTGAGGCCACAGAACTGTGCAGGTGAGCAGCTGAATTGTTTTCCTGAGGTTTTTTTCCAATCAGAATATTTGCAAGGTTTTCCTGTTGTCCAAATAAAAGTCACAATAACACCTAAAACAAAGGCATAGATGTGGGTCATTGCTAAACATTGCTGGCTTCAGATTTTCCTGAACACTTTCATTGGGTGAGTACTTTCATCCAGGCCACTTACAAGTGCTTTCAGCGTCTTCTCCATGTTGTGCACAGAGGTTGCAGTGCACCTGGCCAGGTGCATCATAAGGTGTGCCCTGGGCAGGGGTTAGGCCACGAACATGCATAGGGAAAATGTATCCAAAAATCAGGGTTTTCCTAGGGGACTGCTATGGACAGTGAAAGGCATGCAAAAAACTTTTTTTGGGCCTCATGCTTTTCTGAAATCAGTTCTTGGCCAGGAGAAGGCAGGCCTTTGGAAAATGCATGTTACGACACCACTTGGTCCTACTGCAGTAAAATGCCTTGGCTTACTTTACTTTTAAAAGACTTTTGTCTTCTTGTGCATTTCAGTTGTGACAGTGACTGTGGCTCTGTTCATGCTTCAAGTGATAAAAACAGTAATAAAGAGTTTGCCGAGATGCTTGTGACCATGTCAGGTGTAGCAAAATGCCTTCTTGAATTCAAAACCTATGTTTAAATGTCCAGATAACATTGAACTCTAATTTGCCAACATTATAAAGATACTTGCCTGAGCTTATTGGAGACTATTTTAGTGTTAATAAATAATAGCATTTATATATTGGTGGTGTTTTTGGGGGCTTTTTTTTTTGTTTTGTTTTGGGGTTTTTTTGTTGTTTTGTTTTTTTTTTTTAAAAAAAGGCTTTATTTTGGAATATCTGTTCAGCTTTGGTCTTGAAGGCTTAATTCTACAGCTGCAGCCCTGTTTTGAAGCAAACTTGCCGTGGCCCAATCCAGCAGTGGTTTTGCAGGCTGCTCTGTCTGTATAAAGTTTGCCAGGCTTCAGAAACAGCTTAGAGCAGTCCAATGGGACAGTCATGTATGACACATTGTTGATTTTACTCTAAGTGTAGAGAGAAATAGTTCTCCCTTTAGTTTAATATTTTAAAATCCCATTATTTTCTCTACTTTCAAAGACTAAAAAGCTTGCTATGACCAGATGTGTAAAAAATTGAGTCCTCATGGCCCATTTCATTATCACTATGAATGCAAGCTCTTCTTTCTAATGGCCAGTGAGTCCAAAGAAAGCACATTGTGTGCCTAGAGGTGGCCCCTTCAAAAATGAGTAGGTGCGGAGACAAGGTTGGGAGCTGTTTCTGAGGGGAGGGGTAGGTAGATAATGTAGGTAATGGGTGGAGAATCTTGTTGAGATCCTGTAGCAGCCCTTCTAGGGACTTGGTTTGCTGGAGTCAGGAAGAGAGATGGGAGGAGCCTCTCTTGAGAGGAATTTGGAGAGTGTTTAGGAGCATGTCAAGAAGGTCTTCCTTGTGTTGAGGAACAAGCAAGCCAGCCAAGACCTGGACATAAGGGCATTTTGGGTGGTGAGTGAGGAAATTGAGGCATGCCTTTGAGGGACTCTGTCTTTAAGTTTTGAGAACTTTGTAAGTGCTAATCTGACAGTGCGAAAACCTGATGTAAAATCTGTTCTCCACAGGGAAAGGAAGACTGCTTACCCTGCCATGGGACAAGGGCTCCTTCACAGAAGTGAGTCGAGGAATAGTTGATTAGTGAAGTTTATGTGGAAGCTTATGCGACTGAAAGCAAACTTACCTTAACTTTTAAGATGTTTCACATTGAGAAAATGCATTATAGCAGAATATAAAATCAGTTATTCCAAACTGTATTTTATTGCATTGTTTCCTCAGAGGTACTGAACTTGCTGATGGTGCACATGCTTTTGCATTCAGTGAACAGTTTTTTAGCAAGGACACAATCAGAAAATATTTATAATGCCTAACTTCCTTGTGGTTCAAGATGCTGTCCTACTTGCATTGCCAAGTCTAGTAAATTACTACAGTTTAGAGAGCCACTTCTTTACAGTTTATGAAAAAAACCATAACTTTACAGCTTTTGTTGAAAAGTAGTCTTGAAAAAATATTTTCAACCAAGGCAAAATCACCACATGTTGTGCAAGCGGACCAGGACTGTTGTTATGTTAACTCTGCCCTGAGAGCATAGAGCTTAGTCTCCAAGACTTTGCTCATTTGAAATGAAGACCCAGTCCTCATACCAATTTTGAATGATCAAAGTCATGTGAGACAATACAACCAGAAAACAGGTAAAATCTCCTGAGTTTTTGATTAATTGGGAATGTAGGGACTGAGTTTTGCCTTTGCTTAGGAAATCAGTTCCTTTTAGAGACCTATGGTTAGGGAAGTATGACTTGTTTTTTTCACTTGTAGTATGTTAGTGACGTAAAAGGGATGGAAAACAATCATGCCACTTTGACTTTTCTTATTCATAAGCCATGTGTTCCAGATGTTTTCTGATGCCAAGGTAAGATTAGAAAAGTTATTCTGTAGAGAAATCTTCCTGAGAAAGCAGACTTACTCATGATACTTCCAGCAGTTTGGGTTTTGGGAAGACACACAGGGGATCTGACTGTTTGAAAGCCTAAGATAAAAAATTAGTTGTCTGAGGACAAGGTGAAGGTGAGGGAAGGAATGCTGCTAAGGAATGTTGTGGCCTGAAGGAGAAAATGCTGGAAGAATAGGTGGTTGTAAACTGATGAGTTTCCTTTAATTAAATACCCACCCTTAGTCATTAAGGATCTCCCTCCTCAAACCAAGAGGTGTTATACTTCAGAGGCAATTAAAAAGACTAGAAGAAACAAAGTGGCACTGTCTGCCTAAACCCAGAGGTAATAGCATATTTTATAGAAGGACACCTTGTGTCAATATCAAGAGTGTGCAGTAAAGCTCTAGAACTATAAAGAGCTCTTTCTTTTATAGGGCACTGTGTGTACCGGTTACTGCATGATCTTTCTGTGCTGTGGTGTTTTGCCACTTTCACTATTTTCATTACTGTGAAGGATGAAGGGACAGCTTGAGACATCACAAAAACTATATGTGGTGTCTGTTTTGGCCATTCAGGTTTTCCACACATTGGGTTTGTTCAAAAGATCAGAGAGCAGCATTAAAGGAGCATATGCAGAAATGCAGAGCTTTTAAGACTCCCTCCATTCCTTTCAGGCAACACACCGTTCTTGCTCTCTATTGAAAAGCGACAAACAGTAGCTGTTTTCTGTCTGACACAGGCGGTATCAGTTGCTAATGAACAGCTGTGAGTAGCTCTTAGCAAAATAATGAAAACAAAATAGAATACTTCAGTTGGAAAGGACATAAAATGACCATCTAGTCCAACAGACTGAGAGACAAAGGTCACCCACCCTCAGTGAACATCATAATTAAACAACTCACCTACTATGAGCTGCCCCACATACTTCTGTACATTAAGATACAGATTTTTTTTGCTTTTTGATTGCTGATTTGGTACCATACATATTCAGAGGTCTTCAAAGCTCTGTGAGACAGTAAAGAAAAGTAACATTTTCAGTGCTGGAGGTGGCCACGGATCAGCCGTCAGTTGAGACAAGTAGGATGAAATCTGAGCAAACTTGCTGCTAATTTCAAAGCAATAAATGAAATCTGTTAATGACCTTACAAAGGACAGAGTGTTCTCAGGAGTTTTCAGTTCCTCTGTGGATCAGTCTCCCTTTTGACCTCTGCTTCCAGTGCTGGTCTTCAGAGGAAACTGTTGGCTCTTTGCCTGCAAATTTTCTGTAAGTCCCAGGACTGTGGTGGGAAGAAGGGCTATGAGCTGGTGCTGTGTGAATTCTCTTCGTGAAGAGTGCTTGCTTAGGTGCGAATGTATTGAAGGTCAATTTTTACCCTGTTTGGGTGATTTCTTCTTCCCCTGAATGTGAGGTCAAAAGGATGTGGATATGTAGTCAGTGACTAAGGAGGCTGGCCATGGAACGACATAACTTATTCAAGCATAAGCAAGAAACGGCAGTAACAGTTCAGAAGACTGTTCTGTTGCACAGTTTGGCAGACCTGCGCGATGATCCTTGTATGAGGAATTAATTTGTGTTACTTTGGGGGGAGGGGGGGAAGGGTGAAATGTGCAAGATCTCAAAGGAGAAGAGTAAAATAGCATATGTTAAATTTACTAAGTGCTGTCAGGATGTGCAAAGTTAATGAACTTACTCATGTAAATGAAGAATGGAACCAGACTAACCTCTTTGGAAATTTTTTCAAATGACTCCTGAAAAGCTTGGAAAGAAAAATCATTATAATGAAACTAGTGGAGGAAAAATGCAATGTGATACAAGAAATTGAGTTCCTCAGAGAAACTCATTCTGCAGCCATAGAGCATTAAGGCAATGAGTAACAGCAAAAATAACTTGTTATTTGTCACTTGGGCTATAATAGCAAAGCAACAATTCACAACCAAAACGTAAATTTGCTGGCAGGGAATCCCTAAACAAGACTTTGTAAGCTTTATGCATGAGACAAAAAAACTAGCAGGAAAACTTTTTTTTGAAAGCCTGAGATGCTTCCAGATATAGTAGGCTTGGAAACAGAGAAAAATGATTCACTCTGTAAAGCATCCGCCTTGGAGAGTAAGTGAAAAATTACCGTGTCTGTGCAAGATAAAAAGAGACAGCAGCTCTGCTAGAGTGGCAGTGCTAAAAATGTATGATACGTTCCCTAATAGCCATGGAGAAGACATTTTAGATTTGGGTAGGTCTGAGCAATTGAAGTTCTAGAGAGCCGCAGCTAAATACCTGTGCTTGAAAAAATAATATCCAGAGTAGTTAAAAGAAAAAAAATTCTCTGTACTCAGAGCCAAATGTTAATGTGTAAAGAAAACAGTTACCGAAGCACGATTTTGACACTGGCAGAGAGATGAACATTCTGTGTGGGTTGAAACCTTCAGTGGAAAGACCCTATTGCCACCCATGAGGCTTACAAATAGACATATGCAGCAGCACCAAGGGTGATGACATTCTGATGTATAGGTGCTGAGACAGTAGGATGGAAGCTGTGGCACATCAAGCTCAAGCCTCATCTGCCTGTGAGCAAAAACCAGGGGAGTAAAAGCCAGGGGAGTAAATCTAGAATTGAAATAAAACAAGGAAATTGTGAGTGACTCTATCTTCATGCAAAGAACAATTCTGATCTCTGAAGAACTAAAACCTGATCTCCAAAAAGTAAAAGCAACAGGAAGGCCTACTACTAAAGATATTAAATCAGTTTGGAGATTATTAGGGTCTATAAACTCAGACCGATTTTTTTCTAGATCGGTCTCAGATGTGTGCGAATTCCTGTGGCAACTGCTAGGCAGAGGCTCATGATGGAAGGGGTCCCTTCATTTGACATACTGTACCTCACGTGGGGCTGATCACCCACATACACCAGAGTTTCAGGTTTATCTTTTAGTTGATTCTCTTTGCAAATAGAGGGTTAACAGACATTTCTTATGTGCTGGTTTTTTTGGTGGTGGTTTGTTATGGGGGTTTTTTTGTTGGTTTTTTTTTTTTTTTAAGTCCATGTTATCCCAGTCAGATTATAAGAAATTCCACCAGCAGTGGTAATGATTGCTCTGCACTCTGCCTGCCTTTTGCACTGTGCGGAAGAGCCTTACATTCCATGAAGCAGTAGCATATTTCACCTGCCAAAAGCCCAGCAGCAGCAGCCCATGTGAAGCAGCTCAGTAACCAGAGGGTCAGGGTAAACCTAGAGGATAGGCATGCTATTTGTCCTAGGGTTTCCTTGCTGGCTCTGCTGTTCCCATTACAAGCTGCTAAAGAGATAACTTGTGCTGACAGGGCTAATGAAGCAATGGTGAGGTGAGGAGAGGATGGCCATTCTGAAAAAAATAATTGCACCTGTATTTTAAGTGAGGAAGAATGGCAATTTCTGCAATTAATGGAAAAGTTTTCTGCGACATGTCAGATGTTGGATTCTTTCCTGTCCTCATTCTCCCTGCTCTTAGGGCAATAGGGTGGAGTGAGAGTTAGAACTTTCCTGTCCTGCCATCCCAAGGGTTCATGTTCCAGTGAGGTATCAAACCAGCACTAAGCACAAATAAAACTGCTTGTAGGGATTACATCATCATGACTATTTCCTTTAGGACTGGCTGAATCTAGGGCAGGTCCATGGTAGTGAAAAACTAAGGACATGGAACAAATTCTCAGAGCAGATCAAACAAGTTGCCCAGTCATTTTAGTTTAAACCACACCCCCCTCCCGCCCCGCCCCCCAAACTCTAAAAACATTGCTGTAAGTGGTGATGTGTAGGTCCCTCCTTACTTCACTCCTTACTGTCATGTTGGAAAGTTTTGCTGTTCAGGAAGAGCAAGGGGAATGACTAGAGAGTGTCTTGATTTTTTGTCAAGGACCTGCAGCTGCCAAGCCCCTGTTCCCCAGTGCTAGCCCTGTACCCCAGCCCAGTGTTTGCCCATGGAGGGAGCCACTGGCTGAATATGCTCTTTGTCGGGTCTTGACACCTGGAGCCACAGGGGTGGTGTGGCATGGCAGCTGCCCAGCCAGGACATCAAGGCCTTTTCCTCCAGCAGCTCCTCTCTGCCACAGCCACATGTCACAGGTCCCCCTTCTGTGCTTCAAACAGGAGGTGGGAAGTTGCTTCCATGGAAAATAGAATTGCCAATGCAGAGTAGCCCTCTTGCAGAGAGTGTGGGGGAGCCAGCCACAAGAGTGACAGGTTTGAGCCATTTTTCCCAGGACACACAAATGTGTGTGTGTGTATATATATATATGTATTTATTTTTACACATTCTTGGGGTTGTACTGAAAAGCTGAATTCTGGATGGTGTTTTTATGAAGTGAGGGGAGGAGGCTTTCAGAGGATTTGCCAGCTCCTGAGTCTACCATGTCCCCTCGCTAGCAGCTCAGGCATTTTCTCTCTACAAGTCATGGTATCTGGTGCAACTGCTTCATTAAGCTGCCAGGCATCACGGTGGTGACTCCACAGATTGAAATGGTCTGATTTTGTCCACAGGGGTGTGAAACTGGAGGACCAGGAGAACCAGCTCTGCAGCTGTATTTTCCACATGTTGAATGGGGGCTGATAAAAACAAAATGCTTTTCCTTCAGGGTTTTGGCAGCTCTCACCCAGTCTGTCAGAGAAATGGTTATGACTGTTTCTCTGCTCTCAGATGAGGCTGTTGAAAACTTACAGCCTTTCTGGGAATTTCAGCTTCTTTCCATGGACCAGTAATAAAATCCAGTTTCATGTTATGTTTAATTGCAGACAATTTCAAGTGTTAAAAAGTCTCTCCTGGCATATGTAAAAAGAGGGAAAAAAACCCCAAACAAACCAACCCCACCCCACCTGCCCCTTTTTTCTGTCAAACCTAAATACTTATTCCTTTTGACAATATGCACAATTTTTACATAACCTGATCAGCTATTCTAAGCAGCTCTTCACAGCAGATATTTGCTACAATGAATACCTTAAATTTTTTCTCGTTGCATTTCTTACTTAGTTTCTAAACAAATATGTTTTCTTAAATGTCATTATTAATCTAGCTTAAATTATTAATTTAAAAGTTTGATTTCTTCTATAAACTTTTTTATTGGTTTATAGCCTGTATTTTTGCAATGCTCTTTAGTTGAATTGCAATTGCAACAATATTGATAGATGTACATTAAAAAAAGCCCTTTGACAGTAATAGAACACAAAATCATACCAAGAGAGGAAATAATGCAGTAGCACCATCATATTAGAAGTGAATAAAAGCACCAAAATGAATAAAATTGGATTTTTTTTCTATTCCTCTACCCTGTTTTGTCTTTTTTTAAAAGGCACATCACTTTAAAAATGTGTTTGATGGTGATTTTGTTTCAGAAGGTGTTTACAGAAAACAAATATCATAAAACTCACAGATGTTCAAGATGATATTCATGCATAGCAATGGTGTCATGTGGTTCTTTTGTAAAATGTTTACTTTTCCCTGATAAGTTGAAACTTCTAGTTATTCACAAGTTCAAGGTTTTTTCATGGCTAGAAGCAGCTTTCACAAGCATAGACCTTGTCATCCAGATAGGAAGCAGAAATAGCAAGTAAACAGCAAGGGGTTTTGAACAAGTGGCTAAAGAAACAGTGAAAATGGAGAATAACTATATGATAATTATAGCTGGTTCCAAATACCTTCTTGTGTGTTATCGCATTGAGGAAAATAATGTTAAAGTGACATTCTTTGCTGAATAAACTGCTCACCAGAAATATTTTCCCTGCCTGTTCAACGAAGAAAATTTGCTTCGTGCTACTGTCACATATATTAACTTTCATTGAACTTGATTAGAGTTTTGATGCTGAAGTGTCAGTGGAAGTGGTAGCCTGTGCTTTGAATAACAGGCTTTTGTGTGGGTTTTGTTTTGTCAAACAATTATATGGAATTGTAAATTGCAATGAGCTACAAAAAGGGCCTAGCAAGGTTAAAATAATTACACTGGTGATTCATCTTTGGAGAGAAATCTTTTCAGCTAAGGTAGTGGTGGCATCAGACAGTGGTATAGTAGGAGGGTTATTAAATGCAGTTGTGGTCAGTGCTTATGCTTAGGATGCTCTTTTTCCTGCTGCAAAATTTGCGAATTTGCACCTCCATTGCAGCTGGTGACTAGGGCTATTGCACAACAAGGATGCAGGTTCTGGGTGGTTGTTGTTTAATGATGTGACCTGTGTTTTAATGTTCATGGACATAATTATTCATAATTTTGTGCTTAGTTCTTAACTGTGAAGGCTCACTGAACCTTCGCGTTTCTTTTAGGTAAGTACATGATACGTGTTTGAACAAAAGCTTAGATATTTGAAGCAAAGTAGCTTAAACTTCAAACATCCCAGTAAGTATTTTACCAAAGTATGCTTGATATATGCATACGAGAACTTTGAACAAAATATTTTTTATTTTTATTATTTCATTACTTTGATTTGAACTAAGGAAAGGGTATCCAGTGCCATGGTACTTTGCTGTAGCGTTCACATTTCACTGTCAGTGTCTGTGATCATAGTGGCTCACATGCTTTTCCTTAACTAGGTAACTGATGTTCTTGTAAATGAAAAGTGTTCTAAGTAATGTTCCTTTTTTTTTTTTTAATGATGATATTTAAATGACTGTTGACACAGGTTATTGACCTAATGGGATATTTTCCTTAATTTCTGAAATTCCTTTAAATTCTGAATGACTCTGCATTTCAAGATAATTAGTACCCTTAACATTATAATAGCATGTAAATTCTTAGCAGTTTCTTGAAGACTGTCTTCCTTGTCCCTAGGTATGCAGGACATACTTGCCTGGAGTTTTGCCTGATTTCCAGAGAGGGAAATTTCTCCCAGAGAATATCCCAGAGATACTGCAGGTTCTCTGGTTATAACATAGCTTCTGGCAGCTGGAGGAGGCTGGAAACTTGGCTCCTATTCCATCCAGCGCTGCCTCCCCTTCCCATTCCTTTCCTCCCCTCTGACAGAGAGAGAGAGTGCTTGTTCTCTTTGTGCTATCACAATTTAGGCAGTGATTTTGAAATTGTCTAATGCAAAGCAGGCTTTCCATAAGTGACCTGGTGTAAATCAGGTAATCTGTTTGGATAGAGGATGTAGAGCAATGTCAGTTGCTCAGAGGTTGCAAAGACCTCAGCAGCTGCTGTCAGTTTTTGAGGTTAGGCAATGAGGTGTGCATCTCTTCCCTGCTCTATCCTGATCCAGTACTTTAAAGTGTTAAACAATTTTGCTTGTATGTAGGTTTATTGATGCTTCATAGTATTTAGGGATGTAGTGCTGGGAAGAGAGGCTATCTTTTGTGCCTCTTGGAAACCAGGCTGACTCTCTGGTCTAGATTTATAAGGCTTAGAGGATCTGGACTGCAGGACTGCAGATGTTAGGTATGATGCACCTGGGCAGGAGTTTTAAGGAGAGAAACAGAGTTGAAATAGGTCTTTGAATTGCTCTTGGGAGTCTAGTATTGAAAGTTATTTTTAATAAGAACATCAGACCCTATTGTGACAAGTCCTGCCCCAAGAAGCACTCGGGAGATGACATGACCAAGTCCTGCAGAGCAGGGTGCCCTGCCCTCACTTGGCAAAAATAGGCAGCAGAATGGACACAATAAGCAATTCACTTCTTCTTGCCAAAGTGCACGTTTGGATTCCTTGTGCAGTTTAGAAAGTATGGCATGGGCTGATGCATCATCACAACTGTTAATGAGGTGTTTCCTTCTGTCTTGTTTCCTTTATAACTATAACGTTCTTCAGCGTTTCATGAGAATAGCTAGAGTTCATCATTGACTAGTTGCGTGTAATTGTCTTTCATTTATATTGATGGGAGAGGAAGACACCCAATAGCTTTCAGAAACGTGTTGCTGTAATTTAGTCCTGTTTGCCCTTGTACAGCATAAACAAGTACACTAGCAATAACTGTAGTTATTATTGCATATACCTGTAAAGATGATTGGAAATCTAGTGGTTTTCATGAAAAACTGTGGAATAATTTATATGACATCTTTTAGTAAAAAAGAATTACTTACTTTTTGATCTAATTATGTTTGCCTTTAACGAACATCTCTTGACTCCAATCTCAGAAATTCTCAGTAGGAACTAACACATTTAACAAGATGGTAATTAATTTATGTACTACTTATATGATGGGAAAACAGATGTAGAAATCTGGCTTTCCTCTCCTTTATAATAAAAGAGGTAATTGTAACAAGGAAAAAAAAAACTACTCCTTTTATTAATGTAAATGCATGCAAGCTCTTTATTTGTTTAGTAGTTTGAGCTCTGGAAAATTTCATAGAGATATTTTGGGAAGACTTTTTAAAATGTACTGTATCTTTTCTTCCCTGAGCTATAGCAACTGACTGTTACAGAAGACGGCCTCAGCAGGGACTTTTTTACGGTTATGAGACAAACAGTCCTCATTCTCATGTAACGATATCTTCCAACAGAGGGCTCAATTCAGAGAAGTATCCAGCCATATGATATTGTTGCCCAGTAATGAGTGTGGTCCGTAGCAATGGGGAACATGCAAATGAGGCAATGTTATATGCTGGGATGCTTTAGTCCCTTACTTGATCTTCCTAGGACATCTGCTTGTTTCTTGGGAGCACAGGTACTTGAGCTGGCATTTTATATCTGGTTTCTCTTGCAGTCCTTAGGTCCTTCAGCAGTCATGTCATTCAGGTTACCAAATCAGATCTAGAGGTATCTCTGTACACTTGTTTGAGTGGTGATTGCCTTGACCATTGCCTTGGGAGAGACTTTCTGTTTGGATACTGTTGAAGAGGAACCTCCATTGATTCAAACCTTGTGAATATTTCAAATGGTGTTTGATCTCATTCTTTCGCACAAATAAGTATAGCAATTTTGGGAGATGTTTGGCATCTAAAATCTCCAGTCATATCCTGCTTTTACTACCCTTTCTTTCCTCTGTACCTTCCTTTTCATGGTATCAGGCAATCCAAGATGCAGCTTCAGATCACGAGGCAAGCATGATGAAGTGCTTGCTTGTTTTTGAAAGATCCTGGTTCCCTGTCTAGTTCTTCCCATCTCTCCTTGTGGTCACACACTCTTCTTTTTGTGGAGTTTTTTGTTTGTTTTTGTTTTGTGGGGGTTTGTTTGTTTGCTTGTTTTGTTGTTGCTGTTACTGGTTGGTTTGGGGCTTTTTTTGGTTGTTTTTTCTGTTGTTGTTTTCTGCCTCCAATTTGTTACTCACTCAAGCCGCTTGAAATCACCAACTTGGTAGAAAAATATTCTGGTCAAATATTTGGCTGCTGAGTTGAATTGGTTTGTGGAATCATTGCTACAGTCATTGCAAAGGAGTGAAATGAGAGGGTTGGGAGCAAAGACAGAAAGGGAAAACAAAGGACAGCAAGCCTTTATGTCAGCTCAACTGTTTGCAAAGCTGCCACACTACACCTCTTTGCCACTTCTGCCATTACTTCCTACTACCTAGTCCTGCTAATAATACGTGCCTGTAGTGTGTGCATGTTTTAGTGTTTGTTTTCACTGTCTAAAGAAGAAACTTGAAAGCTAGATGCCTTGTTATGTGAAGGCTGATATTTCTGTGTATTGTGATAGTAAAATATTTTTTCACACCTTTGCTCATTGCCTCAAGGTAAACAGCTGTGCCACCAAATTTGATGGAGAAGAAAAATAGGTTTGAATTAAATTATGGAACTGTTTGCACGAAATTTCATGAAACCCTGCTTTGTACTTTCATTTGTACAAAAAGTAATGGGACTTACAAAAGTAAACATTCATTGAAATATTATATTCTATAATTTATTAAAATTACTATTAAAAATTATAGCATATAGAAAATGCCTTTATCTAGGGCATAAACTATTTGTTGTCTTATTTAAAAAAAAAACCCAAACAATGCAACTAATCTGCAGCTAGTGACTTTTATAATTCTAAACTTCCTGTGACTTAACAAAAATGTATAAATGGCCAATCCTATCTCATATTATGCAGAACCACATGCTGGAGCCATGGTGTGAAGTCTCTGAAAAGCTGACCACCCAGTGTTTTGAGTCCACTCAACAGGATCACCAGCAGCTCTGAAGTTAATGATTCTGCTCTTAAATGTGAGTATATATGATTTTAATTGCCCACATGGATAATTGACTGCAGGTTGGTGGGACCTTTCAAATATTACAATTTAAACTAGTTTGTGTATGTTGGAATAAAGCACTAAGTAGTTAACGTGGCTGTACATCACTGTCTTTCCAATATAGATCCAAATTGCTTATGTACTCTATTATATATGTCACTGTGCCGTGACTCAGTAACAGATGTGCTATATATAGCACATAAAGCAACAAAAGCTTTGGAAGCGTTAGGAATTCTGTCAAACTGAATGCAAAATACTCCTTAACGTTAGTGCCTAATTTAACTCAATATTTCAAAATTCTGATGGATGATTTTTGACCTGCAGTGTCAAAGCCAAGTCTTTGTGTATTCTGTCCTTAAAGTGAGAAGTATAACTCACAAGTTGATCACACAAAACAACAAAGTAAAGAGAAAGCTTATCTGAAAATCAAAATGTGCCTAAAGAGCTGTTATTCCCCTGCCCCCCCTCCCCGATGTTGGGGGGGGGGATAACATGGGGTTGGTTGATTTGTTTGTTGGGGAGGAGGGGGTGTGTGTCTTGGTTTGTTGTGGTTTTTTTTGCTTGTTTGTTTCACTCATTCCACTAATGTCAAAGTAGCGTAAGCTTTCCCCAGAATTATGCACCTTGTTGAATGTTGCCTGGTCTGGTAATATGTAGAAAGAAACATTTTGGGGTACCACCTACAGGTGAATGTAGTCAAAAACATGGAAGAGGGAATAGTTTTGCAAGCCCAGAAGTTGAAAAAGCTTGGCAGGTGAGGAATAATGTAAAATATTAATAGTCAGGTTGAAGGTCAAGGAGAGGAAGAAGACACAAGCCTTGTGAAGCTAAGAGAGCGGCAAGCTTTGTTGCAGTTAGATTTTCAGAATCTGACTCCACTGCATATAACTTCAAAACTATGGAAAACATTGAGGCCCAGCAATGGAAAATTGTTTTTTTTCCCTGCTCACTTTTGATGATATTTGCGTTAAATAAAGCAAATAAAATAGAACTCTCCAAAATCCTCATCAAGAATTGTTAATGGAAATTTGAAGCACTTCCAAAATGTTTATTCACTATAAATGAAGTGCTGAAAAATAATTTGTAGTCCTACATTGGTTCTGAAAATGGTACACTTTATTTACAGTTCTGTTTCTTATAAAATGTTTGTAAAACTATTTTTCTGTAACAGCATAAAAAGTAGTCATTTAGTAATTGAAATATTGCATATGTTTGGGGTTCCAGTAGTCAAAATAATGATAAAGCTTCTAAGGTACTAGCTATAATGAATATGAATTATTGGGGTTTGTTTAGGAAATCTAGTGAATTTAATGGAAGAAATGCAACAGTACACAACCAGAGAGCTTATAAACTTATAGGGTTCTTTTAGCAGAATATTCAACTATAATTACATGGAAAAATATACTTCTTTATGAGTTTCAAAAACCCAATTTTTTTATGAAAGCTAGTTTCAATCTCTGCTTTTGTACTGTGCAGAGTAATGTAGTTCATATCAATAAAATTCTTGTGTTCTCAAAGTCAACAGTTAATTTTCATGTGCTGATCCAGAGGTACAGCGTGTATACATCAAAGTTTATATGCAAGCACTCTAAGCACAAAATAAATGTTTATTAAAGATATGCTTTGAGATACGCTCTTTATTTAAGTCACATGGTATTTACTTTGTTTGATTCTTAAGAAATTTTTGCGTCTATCTCCTAGAAATTCTTACTAAGTTAGAAACTTAGTGAGTTTGATTGTGAATGCAAGCTGTTGCATCTGTCTGCAATAATGTCTGCAACTACTATTTGCTTGGCACCTCTGTGGTACCTTTTAATATTGTTTAGCTTATTTTAAAATTAGAAGCAGCCCTTTTTTCCTGTGTTTTATTTGTCGGACTATTTCTTTTGTTGCTGATACTTCTTGGATGCTTATTGTCACAAGACAGGTAAGTGAGACTGATTTTGCTGATAGAGGAAGTTACAATTAACACATTTTTGTTGATTTAGAAATTATATGTACTTGTACGTATGCACCATTCTTTGGATCATTGAGAATGTGATTTTTGAAAGTAGTATTATTAAAGACAGTTGGTATTGTCATTTTTATGTGTGGGATATGCATTGATGAATTTATGCCAGATAAAAAGAAGCTTACTAGAGCTTGACAAATTAATTTCAGGGTGTATGTGTATGATTATCTATGATTTGACTGAAAACTTTTTTTCTTATCCAGACAAAAGTTGATTGAATTATTCATAAAAGAAGAAGTTATAGTTTTTAATTTAAAATCAAATTCACTTTTGCAGATTGTGTAAATGAAAGATTCTACTAAGAAAAATATGACAAATGCGGATGTGTTTTTATTAAGGTCAGACTTTTGTGATCTACTTTTACAGTACATGTGTTGGGAGGGAGGGGGAAGTAGAGAACAAAGGCAAAAAAAGCAGTACTTTTAAAAGATGATTAGCCTCATGTTTCAGAACCTGAGTGCTGATTCTGTCAATGCAGAAAATTTCATTTTTTTTCCTTAGAAGCTGGAAAAATATTCTTTTGTACATTCATTTAGGAAAGGAAGAGTTCATCAAAATCTTGTAAATGAAGTAGTACATACATGGTAGGTAATAGCAGTGCTGAGAATATTTGCCTAGACAGCCTTTTCCAAGCCTTTGAAAGGGTGAATATGATGAAGATCGAGAACAAAGGAAAAATGAGACACAGGAGGAGAGATTAAAGAAGAAAAAGAAAACAATCTATCTAATCAGTTTTCTTTTCATGGGGAATAATCTGAAAATGAATAAAATGAAAGCTCAAAAAAGAAATATTTTTACATCACTCTACCTCAGAGAAGAATGCCCAACATTATTAGAAATTAATTCTGATATTATCTTTTGAAGGTCAAGTGAAATTGTTCCTTTGGATATAGACTACAAGCCAGGCATGTTACTGTGCAATTAAAAGCAACACATTCCACTAAAGAGAGTGAAAACTATTCGAATTAACTTGGAAGGAAGAATTTGTGACTTCATTTTGTTACAATAGTTTGTATTTCCATGTGTAATGACACTAATCTCTAGTTTTATACTTCACTTGGTTCTGCAAAGGTACCTGATATGACTTAGATAAACAAAGATAAGAAAATGGGAACATGATTTTCAGCAGCTTTTTTATGTATACGCAGCATTTAATAATTTTTCTTTTCACATATTTATAAAATGCAATGTAATAACCTCCAAGAACATCAGTACAGGAATAGGCAATTAGCAAATGAAATCATTTATCTCTGACAAAAAATAGATTCCAAATACTCTGTTTTAATTTATACTGCACTTAATTTCTCTAAATGATTACACTGGGACTTGGAGTGGGTTTTTTCTTTCCTTTGTCACTTTTTCTGAGCCACTCCTCCCCACTGCCACCCCCACATTTCTAGGTGTATTGTATGGAAATTACATGTTTTCATAATTTTAAATCTTAGGGTCTTAAACTCACGTCTCAGACCTAATTAATATCATACTGTTTTTTCCAAAGATACTAAACTCCAGTGTCTGACAGAGAAGGGGCTCAGTAGTGCTCAGCGCTTCTGCAAATAACTTACTGGAAATGCTATTTTAGATAGTTAAATATTGATTCAGAAGGTTCACATTAAGCCTTTTCATTTGGAAATGTACCTTTTGATGGTCTCCTTAATTTCTACATTGTGCACTTTTATAGTTTAAGTGGACCACTGGTGGGACTAAACTGGTGGGAATTGGCCAAGTGGGTGTGATAAAGGAACTGCTGGATAATATGTTAAGATGCTGATTCTTACCATATTTGAGTAGTAAAAATCCAACTTGTGCTGCCCCAACATCAGCTTTTCTTTTAGTAAATGCCTTTATGGTAGCATTTCAGCTATTTTAATCCCAAAATATTAATGTAAGAGTATTTGTCATTACATCGAAAAATACTTGAATTATTGCATGAAATATAAAGAAATGTTCCAACTTGTGGAAATGGATAAATTAAATACACAATTTATATGTATTGGGGGTTTTCTCCAGGTTAAAAATAACTTCAGATCAGAGTCTGTGTGAATAAAGGACATTTAAATTAGTTAGGTTCTTGTACACATAACTTGGCTTCATACAGTGCCATTGCATTAAATGATTCAGAGAATCCAATAGTATAGAGTAATATAACTAGTGGATCCATGCACACACATCTTGCTTTTTCCGCTTCACCCTCAGCAGTGAGCTGTGCCCAGACCCCTGCCCGTGTTTGCAGGCAGCTTTGCCTGTGCCCTTCAGCTCCAGTGGCCACAAAACAGGATTTAAGTGACATGGATAATCTTGTGCTGGCCTAGCAGACCTGCAGGATATTTGTGTGACTTAAAAAGGTCTGGAAAAGGGGCTGTACATCTTATAGAATCTACTGCAGATTTTAGTGTGATTTACATTGCTGCATAGAGTTCAGACAGTGGCTGATTTTTAGCATTAGTGCAAGAAATTTGGCTCTGTCATACGGAGAGAAATATTTCTATAACTCTTGGATCTTTCTTAGCTCAGTCTGTGAGACTGCTGAAATAAGAATTTCAAAACTAATGTTACTGCACTATTTGGTATATGATAGTCTGTAGTTGAGAATAATTTCCTCTTCTCATTCATTCTTCTTTAGAAAAACAGAACAAAACAAACAAAGAAAAACGCCTAAGAAAATGAACTCCCACCCAAATTAATCTGAATCTTATAATAAATGAAATGGATAAATGGAATAGTAAATCTGAGACATGGAATTATTTTTAATAAGATTCTAAAAACTGTGATATTAAAATTCCACCAGAAGAAATTGTTACAGTAGTTGGCTTATCCTAAATATTTTTATTCTCGTTGATATATTATATATAAATTAAGCTATAACACATATAAATTTACATTGCAATTTAGTTATCTATTACAATAGGCAGTAATTTATATTTCATTTTTTTAAGATCGCTCATGTATTGAATTTATTTTTGTTACTTGTTTCCCTGAAAAAAGTCCAAACATCTTGTGGAACAAAGTAAGAATAAGGGCGGTATTGTTTTTTAAATCGTTGTTTGTAGCTTTAGGGTTTTCATTTATCTGAGATGAAGTACCCATGTATAACTAATCAGATATTATATTATTGCATGTTAGTATTTTTATCTTCTCTTTTTCTTTAAGGGGCTTGTAAATCCTTCTGTGATTTGACTGTCAGTCCTGATTTCAAAGACCAACTTTTGACTAAAGCCAGAACTTAACATTTGAAAATTATTTTTGAAACTTTGTGACAAACTGTGTAAAAATGACTGCTAGAATTCCTCTTTGCAAAGGGGAGGACTACAGTTGTTTGCCAGAACTGTGGCAAAAAATGTCCCTTGCAGCTGGCCAAGATGTAGAGTAATCTAGTTAAAACCCCCCAAAAACCGAACACTGACAATCAACATCAAGCCTAACTGGCAGTTTTTCTGGGACAGACCAAGGTGTGCCACTGACTTCGAGCATTCAGAGGTGTCTGCCTCTTTAATTTTTTTTTTTCCATGCTTTATGTGAAATATTCCATCCTTTCTTGGAAAATTGAATTAACTTCTGGTATGATATGAGCTGAGGCTCTGTAAGCTTAAACATAAAGATTTGGTCAGTATTATGAAGATTCTCACGTCCTTGTGTATCTCTTGTTTAAAATAGTTTCATTTATAATTGAAATAACAGCAGAACCCTATTTCCATTTTTATTCAGGGATCAAAAAAAGGGTTAAGCGTTTAGAAATGGACCTGAAATGCTGAGCAGGGCTGCTGATCCCAGAGGTGGGAAATTTGTCCTGGCATGAAAAGTATCTTCAAGATCCATTTTATCTTGCAGAAAGGTCTCCCTATGTTGTACTTAATAGTGGGGAGGTTTAAGAAAGTGTGTGGTGAGAAGAGGGAAGGGGGAACACATATGAGAAAGGGCCCTCTCTACAAACTCTTGAGCAGCAGATGGGATGTTCTGGAAATACTTAGACCATACCAATAAATAAAGACTAGCACATGGTCCAAAGAAACAATGTTTTTGCATATACATGCAAAAAACAAAAAAAAAGAATCTGGTCTCAGAGTCACAGCTGCAATGGTAGAATGACTCATAGTCTCTGAAGTGTGGGATACTCCCTTTATAAAATGGAGTGGACTGAACTGCTGTTCAGATGCAAAATCTTCTCTAAGACTCACAACTGAGCTTTGAACACAAATGTTTTGACTTGTCAGCTAAAAGTAGCTTACTTCAGAAGTAGAAGGAAGGGGAGCAGATAAAAAAAGCATACAAGTGAGTTATAAATATAAAGCAAGTTCCCCCCACGAACAAATCTTTTTTGAGCAAGAAATTGATATTCCTGCTTTGGTGGTTTGATTCCCTTCCTATTCAGCCCTCTGGATTTAAAAAATAAAAATAGTAATAATAAAAAATCATACTATTTGTATCTTAATTAAGTTCTTTCTTGGGGTGTTGTTCAGTCTCTTGCAAGCATACACATTATGGCAAAAAAATGTGATTTTCTCTTCTTGATTAAAGATGTTTTAAATAGACATTAAAATTATTACCATTTAACCTGGGTCATTATAGGTAGATGTTTTGCTTTAAGACTACAGCCCTTGAGAAAAAAAGTAGTTTGAATTAGAGTTGCTACTGTTTGCTAGCAGTAGCATTGTTACTTTGATGGTCTTGTACTATAAACAAAGTTATAGAGAAGGAACATGCAGTTTTTGGACTGATGGAATCGTAAAAAGGCCTGCTGCTGAACGTGCAAATCCTTTTTTAAGTCACTTTTTACTAGTGCTTTAAATCCTGGTTGCTTTATGCCTGCTTATTCTTTAAAGTATAGCAGTTAGTTAATAATATCAATATATCATAGTCGGCTGCTTGCCAGGCTGCTGCATACAAAGTCCAAACAACTTAACAGGGGTGCAGGCGGAGCAGCCGACGGGAACCACTCAAGCCCAGTCTGGTGCAACAGTGGTCCCTGGGGTGGTTTCTGAGCTTCTCTTCCGAGGGGCAGGCTGGATGGACGTAAATGAAGTCGTGCATCTCTCTATTTTCTTCTGAAAGAAATGGGGCTGGAGGAGCAAAAGAAAAAATAAAAGGCAGATAATTTCACCCGCAACAGCACAAATAACACAGCACAGTTTGTTATGAAACTCCAAGTAATGGAGAGATTGAAAGGTCCAAAGAGGAACCCTGTATGGCTCCAGATTTTCCTGGGAAGAGGAAACAGAAAGGCAGGCTTGGTGGAGAAACTCATGGAAGGGATTGTCTCTGTATCTGAAATACATTTCCATTGTCAGACTGTGGGAAGGCCTATGAAGGCTGGAGACGTGGGGCTTGTTGTGATGGACCCTTTGATGGGCTGTACATTTTGACATTGGCTGTGCTATGCTGAATGCTGCAAATGTTATCCTTAAATAATTCTGTATTAGCACAGTAATGTGCCTCTAGTATGGTGGACTGCAGAGCTGTGTCACTGTGTGCACCCTCTCCCTCCTGCTTTCTGATCACTATGTGAAGTGCAGTAGCCAGTATTTCTGATACACTTGGAAATGCAAGCTGGGAGAAACTTACATTACTGATGCCACTCACATTCATATGGAAATAAAAAAGCTCAGGTCTCAACTGGAACCTTATTTCCATGGCGTTTAAGTACAAAACAAATAAAATCAAAACAAAACCAACCCCACTTCTCTCTATAAAAGGAACTGTGTTCATGTATGATATGATCAAGTGACTTCCTTAACGTTGATACCCTTAGGGTCTCAGTTCTCCTTTGATTTTGTAGAAACCTTCAGAACTCCTATATGCAAATTATTACTGCTATGATCTGAAATGCTTAATAGTAGTGTAGTAACTTTTAGAGGAAGATGAATGGTTGTACCTGGTGCTTAAAAACAAAAGTCCTGATACCAAAGTAATCTTGCTCAAATGGATAGCAAAATTGTCAGTGTGAGACTATAAAAAAGGTATGTTTGGAAATTTTACCTCCAAAGAAATAATAGCCCATATTAATTAAACCCATATTAATTAATTTAAGATGAAATATGTCAGGGAGAGTCTTTTAGTATTTGGTGCCATATTCTATCCACTTGGAAAAAAGACCATTTCCTAAGAATTCATTCTACAAAGATGTCCCACAGTTGTGGACATATTTCTGTTGGCTCTGTGCCAAAGGAAGGAAAGGAAAAATTTTCAAAATGTACAAAGTAACATCCAGAGCACCAATACCAGCTAAAGATAGGTTTATGGGTGAAAGATATCTATATGCAAATAATGGTACAGTCATGAAATTGCATAGTCATACAAAGCCTTTCTTTTATAGCATGTGTTTCTGTGCCTTTACTGAAGATTTAAAGCTTTCTGTAGGTTCAATTTTAGTAGGGTAATTTTCATACAGATGCTAGTAAAATTTAAACGATCTCTAAACCACTTTAAAGAGAGAACCAATGCTGTATTATTTAGCAATCCAAATTAGCACAGAGCGAAAAAAAAAAAACCCAGACAACTCTATGGAGAACATGAAATGCATTTACATGAGTCACAAAGATGTCATAAGGATTGTTCTGTTCAGATTAACACTGACATGCTTTTGGTGAACTTGAGAGACTGCTACTTCTTATAAAGAAAGGTATTCCTAGATGTGGAGGAGTGTTAATTTCTTACGGATGATAAATTAATAACATTATCACTGTATCTTTCTTTCAAGACAGAATGCTCTTTTTTCAATTCCAAAATATTCAGGATGTGTTAGAAGTGTCTGAATACATATGTGTGTATATATAAAAATATATTTAAAACATTGATTTCATTTATTTTGAAATGCAGTCTCAAAACTGAAAGACAGCATAAATCTGAGTTTAAGGATTTTGACCAAATAGTAACGTTGTTTCTGCACAGAATTTTTCACTTGTGTTATGGGTTAGAATGCAGTGTTTCTCTGTCTAGTCCTGTGTGACATGAAGCCTTCTACTGACCAGCAAATAATTTTAGAATTTTAATATTGCAGGAGCCTTTACTTGTAGCCCTGGTTCAGCTGCTATGGACACATTTCAGCTTTTTATAAGTTCATACACATAATAAAAGAAGTCACAAAACTAGATTCTATAAAACAACACAGGAAGAAGCACTCATGTTTTCAGGTTCTTAATACATATCTTGATAAAATATTTAGTAAGGTGAACTGTGTCACGGGCAAGTACTGTGCGGGCATCTTGTTTTAATTCTGGTCTGCACTCACTAGCTCTGCAGCCTTGCATTTGATCTCTCAGCCAAGATAAAGCTCACAATGAGAACCAAACAGTGCAAATAAACAGAAACGTCTCCTTTGGTAAAGGGTGTAAAACAGAAGTATTTCACTAGGTCCGACAGTATGTGCCATGAGGCACTGTTATTCCCATGGCCATGATTTTGAGACAGCATCCTCAGATAGGGGTGGAAAATTGTAGTAGCAGAGGAGATGTAGCTGCTGAACTCCAGAGGAAGTTGAGAGAGGCGGCTGCTGGTGCTAGGGAGGGGCATGGCCGCAGTGACTACTGTTCTGCAAACACAGCTTTGCTTGTAATCTGTTTTAGGTTACCATGGTAGGTAAGGAAGAGCATAAAATGAGTGGATTTTCATTACCCTTTTCCAAGTGCACTTTTAATATGCCTTACCCAGCTGAGTCTTGGGGGTTTATGTGACACTTCCGTAAAAATGTTTTCCTTAACTAATAATCCCTAAGAAACAGGTCTTTATGCGCAGTTTATGAGTGGTTTGAAACTTAGTGCCCTGGTTAGGATGAGGTCTGTTAGAGAATTATTTCCTCAGAAAGACGAGGGGCTGGGAAATGTTGCCGTTTTAAGAGTTAGCAACTCTTTTTGTTTGATAGAGGTAGATTTGGACAGTGCTAGATCATTTGTTCAGGGTAATCTGTGGCTTCAGACTGGTTTCCATCATCTGAGGAAACATGAGAGACTACGTTCTGCAAACTGTAACCTTCCTCTGGTCTCCCTGTCTGAATGGATGAGGAAACACATTTTGGAGTACGGTCGTTTAAATATTTAGTAGTGACTTTACTGCTTACTGCGCATCATTTCAAAGGGGTTAGCCCCAGAAATAAGCACAGCTGCTGCATACTCAGGAGTAAGTGCTTTCAAGACGACGCCTTAACACAGCATTTGTACAGGACTTGTGTGGTATTAACAATTTTAGGTCCTGAACCTGCAAACACTTAGACATTTCAGTAACTTTAATCTTGAGAACAGCCTAGTAGTACTCACATGAGTGTGATTATGGACACGAGTAAGTGCTCACAAGATTGCGGCATTAGTTTTCAAAGGGACTGTAAACTCTACGGACCATTGCGGAAATATATGTACTGCAACGACCTGTGAAATTGCCACATATATACATAGCTATATGAAGTAAACTGCATGTTCCTTATGCCCAGTTCTGTGAATGTTTAAACGAACGAGTAGCTTTATTCATGCAAGTAAACCCAAGCAAACATAAGAAACTATATGGGATTGCTTATAAGAGTAAAGCTGGACATACATTTAAATGTAGAAGACTTTACTGTGAAAACACATGTTTTTATTCCATTTGTTGAATCACAAATGCAGTGCTCTGGATTCAAATACCATGAGTTTGCAGGGTGACACAAAAATCTCTGCTAAAAAGGTATCTGGTGACTGCAGTGAAGGTGACACAAACATTACTAGAAAAACTAGTAATTTAAATTTTGTCTTTAGATTAAAAAGAAAAAAATTAAAATGCTGTAAATATTAAATTGTGTCACTGAACCCAAACTGGCATGATGACATTATTAATTCCTTTCTATTTTTGTTCCCTGTCTTCTGTTACATTTAGGTGAAATTCCCCAGAATTTTACTTATAAGTATTAATGTGTTGTGTAGAGTTATCTTTTCATTATGAAATAATCAGTATTTTGTATTTCTGAGCTCTTAAATATAGGAAAAATGAAGAAAAGGCAATATTTCTTTTTATGTGTTCTTTAGTATCCAGGGCAGATAATATAGAAGGCAATAAAAGCAAGTTGTCTTTTTCTTATTAGGCATGGAAAAACAAATAGTTTCTTAAAACAGAACTGTGAGGTAGATCTTGGTCATAGATAGCCTGAAGTCATGGAAAGCCACGTTTGTAACTTCACAGAGATAACGACCAAGATGATTAGTTCTCTAATAGAAGTAAGAACAATTCCCCAGAAGCAGCTTAAATATTTTCATTGCCTTTTAAAAGCATACTTGTTAGCTTGTCCTGTTTTTTAGAGTCCCCAAAATGGATGGTATGGTGTCTGTGTTCAGATACAAGTTAGACTTTTCCTTCACAGAGCTGCCTGAACTTAAAATACCAGTGTCTGAGAAGTGAGCAATTCATTCTACTGTTTAAGAAAGTTGTGTTAACATATTAAGCATTTAAATATCACAGATGCTTTTTTTGAGCTATTATTGGAGAGTTACTTGGGAACTGGTATTATGCTTTGTAGTTGCTATGGAAACTTTTTAATACATGCAGTTTGGGAACAAGAAATTGGAAGTAATTTTTGCATTCTTAAATCCAGTTTCCTAGTAATAAAAGGAACAATTGTGGATTATCTGATTGTTACCAAAGCTTTTCACAAGATCTTAAAGTTATTAATCTCCAGAAATGGAAGAGGAAAAATTATACTAATAAACTTCTACAAAGAAATAGGAAGAAATGATAACTATTTTTTCATCATGTGGAAACTAATCAATTCAGACCCCAGGATTTTAATTCATTCTGAGGAAAATGAATAGCTGATCAAAAAGTGGATTTTGTAGAAACCTAAAACGACTTCTAAATTATTTTTTTAAGGGTGAGATAATTGTGACTAAAAAGTCAGTGTCTAAATAATGCATGAAACATATATTTTTAAAGTAATGAGATTTTTTATGCACTTGATGTAATCTTATAGAAGACTCAGGTAGCACTTTTTAATATGATGAAGATTTTATACTCATTTAGAAGTCTGCTCACAGGGGTCTTTTCTTTATTTGTGAATTTCAATGCAGTAGCATACCTAGAAAGATTGAAAAATATACTAAAACAATTTTGAGAATAAAACCACTTGAACTCCCTAATAATTTGTTTAAGATTAAAAGGTGAACCAAACTCACTGAAGAGCAGTAATGATTTTATTTTCCTTCCAAAATTTTTTAAAAAGTAATGTCTTCGTGTATTTTCCAGGTAAAAAAATAAGGGGAAGGGTTAGGCTTTTCAAGTATTTAATAAATTCTTATATACTAATGTTTTTCTTTTTAATTTCTAAACATGAAAAATGAGCAAACAAGAGTTGGATGTAAGTATTCTTTTTATTTTAATTTGGAAAATTGTCTCCCAGGCTAATTCTTGTATTAATAAAATTGTTGTTTTGGTGTTTATACAATTGATAAAATTTCGTCTGATTTTTTTTTTCTGGTAAAGTAATTCAAATTGAGCATAAAATTCTAAGTACTTTGAAAAATTTAATAGCATTGCTGGTCCTTTCTTTAAAAAGGATAGCTTTCTTAAGAATAATAGAATTTCTCAAAAGTGACAACAGAAAATAAAGCATTGGCAAATGTAACCTCTGTAGGTTCTGAAAAATTTCTGAGATTGTTTCATTTTAATAAAATATTTTTGTTTCAAACTGGTGTTTCAATTTGACCTGGAGGCTTTATGTTTGAGGAGGCACCTAATATTTTATAAAATTAGTGTTCAAAGATATCGTAGCATAAAAATTTGAATTTAAATATTGATTAGATCTCTTCATTTTGCTTTCCTGCTTGTGAACTTGTCAATTGATTTCCACAGGGATATGAAAAATAGGTTTTAGACAGAGATAATCCAGTATAATCCCAAAACAGAAATCAGAGGACAAAATGGTCACAGCAATAAATTATTCTTTTATACATTCTTGTTACCTTGATTCCTCCAAAATTTTCCAAATCCCCTGCTTAAGGTCACGGGAAATATGAACCTCACCATAACCTTAAAATAAAGAGGTTGATAAACATCATAAAACAAAAATTATAGATTATTTAAAATAACATTAATTATGGTAATTGCAGTTTATTCTTTGAATTTGCTAATCATATTTATGGTAGTGGAGTTTTTGACTATATCTCCATGGCTCGGACATTCTTTGTTTCATTGATTAGATAAAGCTTTAAAATGTTCCAGAAAGTTCAAAGTTGGCTCCAGTCATTTCATATCAATCTGTACAAAAACATGTGCTCTCGTAGACAGATGGGTACAGAATAACTTCTGTGAATGTGGTCCTGCAGTTAGGAATTTTAAGGTGGGGGAGACTGAACTTCATGAGCATGTTTTTGTGATTTTTCCCTCCCTCCTTACTTCAGTTAGTCTAGAATTAGACACAAAAAATCATCTCTTTATGCAAGATGCACATTCTGTCTTCCAGAGATATATGCTGACTGATATTTATTTGCAAAAGGAACTATTTTGCACAAATTACCATCTCTTTAATGAAGTCAATATTGTATGCACATCATGTTCTAATATTATATTCCAACTTGGTCACAGAGATGCAAAAGAGATTTGGGAGAAGAAGAATAAAGATTTAGGAACAGAAAGTCGGTATAGTAAATATAGGCATTTTTACCGTTGCCTTAAATATGCACATTACTGATGATGGTAGTACTCATGTTTAAAAGGTTTACAATATAATTTGTTGCTAGTACTTAATATATTTGATAGAGGGAATGTGAAATTTTTAATATTGCATAGATGCTTTATGGACTAATAACTTGATTCACAGAGCATATAAACTATCATCCAGAAAAATTCCCATTTGAATTAGAGGCATAAATGACAAGTTGAAATTTATGTTCAGTAGAATTACTCCAAGAAAAAAAGATATATTGCAGTTAGAACATTTCACTCCGCACTAATTTAAGACATGTAGTGATAGGTCACAAAGTTTGGAATTTATACTCTGCGAGTAATTTAACTTTAGCTTTGTCTCGATGTAATTATTCAAATATTATTAAAGCATGAAACAAACTATGACAGAGAATACTGTGTGAAGAGAGGTGTGAGTTGCAAGGATTCTGGCTGAGAGGAGTATTCAAAATCAATATGTTCTCAGCAGCAAGGTAAATTTGAGCCAAGCTGACCTCTCTTTGCAGCTAATGTACAAGCTAGGAATTATTAGTGTCCACTCAAAGAAAAGTTTTAATGCAAACTGAAAATACTTATTTGAGAGCAAACATGGAAAACGGAAGGACTTGCTTACCTATTTGATTAAATGCAAAAACGAGACTGCACATAGGATTTTGTTGTGCTGTGATAGAACTTATTTTACCAGTCACTTTCATAACCTTTAAACAGCCTTAAATAGTACATATGAAAAACACATTCATAACAGATTCCCCACAGGGAATTTTCTTTGGTTTAAGAAAATTTTATTAAAGATTGGCATTGCAAATAACATTTTTCATAACTATATGTAGACCTGTTAAAATTTTTATTAAAACTGGAGTTTGGCCTGTTCTTTTTCATCATTCTATCAGATATTAAACTCCAGCAGCAGCTGTAGGAAATGGAGAAAGGGATTTTCAAAGGGATTTGAGTCTCCCTGTCTCTGTGCCTTTAGTGATCATATTATCATAACTATCACACATAACAAAGCTCTAAATCTGTAATTCAGATAAAGTAGTCAGGACTTTGAAATACAAAAATCCAAACATATGCTGTAACATTTTTTTTGCAGTGCTGGTTCCTTTAACATGGATTTTGTAAACTTGGGGAGGTATCCAATAGATTTTGTATACTAACACATACTAAATGATATTATTACTTAAATGTTTGATGGAGATTTAATTAAAGGTATGTTCTATTATACCTACAATACTTCCACTAAGAGTATACCAGATATTGTTCTACCAGATGTTGAACAAACCACTAAAGGTTAATAAGAAATGATGTTGGAAGCTTTTTTTTGGACTGAATTATGTAAGCTAAACTGTTGAGGAGGCAATGCCCATCTTTTCAACAGTGTGTGAGTCCTGTTTCATGAGGGGGCAGCTCAGCATAATGCTGTCTTGAAATGGTAAGTGTGAACACAATTCTCTGATGAACTTATAAAGCTAAAGATGCAATGTAATAAAAGTTAAGGAGGCTAACTTTTAAAGTAAAAGCAATGTAGTACAAAAGAAATTGTTTCCAAAGTATTTTAAGTATGTCTCTAAACTTATTTACATTGAGAAAATTGTTTTGGTATTAAGTGCCTAGGGAAAACAGTAGATGTATTGTGAAAAGTTAGGGAAACTCTAAATCTCAATATCAAACCAGCTTGTAAATGAGCAGTCGCATATATATTTATTGTAACACTGCCTTCTGCTGGTCACACCTCATTTATGATGTAAGTGAAAGTGCTGGATAATAATGAGATGCTGTGTTTATCTGAAATTATTTTCAATATTAAATATTTGGTGCTTAGGAAATATTTATATGGAGATAGTGTACATCTATCTAATATGTATGCATAAATGATAAAGCCATTGCATGTATGCTATATGCTTAACATTTTTCATTTGATATTTTCTTGACCTCAGTTGAGAGAAAATTTTTCACGTACAGCACAGCAGAGTTATCACATCCTTATGCTTTGTTAAAATGATTCCTATTTTTTATATTTCCATAGAGTTAGAGTTTCTGCTTGTTTCTGGTTTTTGAGCTGGGGGTCTTTGGGTGTCAGAGAACAGATACCAAGCAAGACATCTGCAGAAAAATTTCTGTTTCATAACAGAATGTCTAAATGTAATGGAAGTTAGGAGTCTGTTAGATCTATGTGTTTATGTACACATTTTAGAAAGTGTTTGCACAAGCTGCGCTTTTTGTTACTAAGTACTTTATTATTCCTTGCTTGGTCATTCAAATACACACATATATTATGATAATTACTCCTTAGAGTTTCTGTTTTAACTTTCTAGCATGTCGAATATACCTTTTTCTAAAAAAATTCAACTAACTGCTGTAAGAAGCGTTTTCTGTTTCCTTAAGCATGCATAATTGGTGAAAAGTGTAATGTAAATTTCTATATCTTTGACTGCATGTGTGTCAAAATTAAGGAACATATTTGTTGCTGTATACTAACTTCATCATAATAGGTTTGAGAAGTATGAAATGATACTCTATTTCAATCTGACATAAAAACCTGAAATTAAAAATCAAATATTTGTTAGGAGTTAACTTTGGTTGTACAGAATATAATGGTTAAACCACACATTTACTTAGTGAAAACATTGGCATGCATGTCTGGCTGCCTCCAGTAAAATTAATGACTAGATTGTGCAGTGTGGGAAAATTTTTATTTTACTTTGGTTTTCCTCAAGAACTGAAATCCTGCTTCAGTTGCCTGAGGCTACATTTTTAAGCACCTTTATTACAGCACAGATAAAAACCTAGCTATCTGACAAAATGCATTCTGTTTTATTACAAAGGATTACTTCAAAAAGCACAATTCTGTACATTCTGGGGATAATTTAAACACCAAGAATCCCTATTGTATGGCAAATAAAAAGTAATTATCCATAATGCATACTAAAATTGCATTTTAATGGACAAGACTTATCAGAAGTTATGCAGATCGAGGCATTTCCATTTTTAAGTTCCTTCCCAGAATTTGTGGGCCTTGTCTGACTGCCCGAGGAGGATTGTACCCTGACTCCATGGGATCTCTGTCTGAGCTACGACTGCAGATTCCAGCCCTGCAGTCCTCAGAGGATCCCTGTGGTCCCATCTGACCCTTGTAGTCTATGAACCTTAAGGTTTTAATAATCAAAGACCAGCCTAACCCCATGTGTGCATGTTTTTAAATTTCAAATCTCATCTTAGATGTAACAGTAATTAAAAAGTCACTTGCAAAATGATAATAGAGTCAGACTTGCAAGAGCAGATATAACAACCTGCATAATAAAGTACTCCATGGCTGCGCTAGGAAAGACTAGGTGATGTTAGAGGTGTAAAAGAGACAGAAAAAATATCTGTAAGGTTTTAATCTTTGGTGGGAGGGGGAAAAAAAAAAGGTTTAATTGTCACACAGCTGACCAGGCAACATCTGTCTTAAAGGAGTTGCTGTTACCTTTTTATGAGTAGCACTTAAATCTGGAAAATCAGTCCAGTTTATAGATCTTCAAGGCAATTTCTCATTCCTTTGTATTTTTTGTGTCTCTTTTATTTGCATGCGTATTTCTATGTGATTTGTTTGCTTACATTTATGTGAGCTCATTTGTGTGCACACACAACACATGTGAGAATGAAAATCCCAGCGTTTTTGTTTAGGATGGTCACAACAGCCTATAAACATGTTTTAACCTGTGTGTTAAAGAGTGTGTATCCAGCGAGATAATATGTGATAGTGGGCAGCATAATTCACTCTCATTTCCCTGTGTTAGAGATGACTGCATAATTCATGAATGGCAGAACAAAGTCAAGCCAGGCATGAGTTGCACGTGGACATCCCTAATAAATGTGCATACTACCTACTGCCCATCAGATAATACTTAAATCATAGATATTTTATGTGGGCATTCCCTTCTCCTCTTCCATTTTTAGTTGTCAAAGTGTTTTTCCAGTAATACATTTATAAAAGTTCTTTGGCACTGTCCATGAGAAAGTATGTGGGCATTCCTTACTCTTACTCAGATCCCTTTGTATGTAAAGGCAGTAGAGAGTATTTGGCACTCTGCTTTTAGGTTTTCAGCAGTATCTTTATGTACATCTGTATTTTGACTTCGCATTTGTGTCTCTTTGCTCAAACTGCTATGTTTTGCCTGTATTTACTGTTATGCATAGCCCCTTTACTCCAGTCTTTTGTTTTGATGTTTTTGTGGCTTTTTTTTTTTTAACATGAGGAGGAAGTGGTGGTGTTGTTTTTTTTTCTTTTTGTACCTTATGTATTATAGTGCAAACTGTAATGAGCTTTTTCATATTTTCATTTCAAGAAGTTCACTTACTGCATACAGACAAATAGAAAAACAGCAACTGATGATTCCTGTTACAGTAGCAGTCTTAATAAGTAGAGTCCAAACATGTAGATAATTGAGTGTGACCAGCAATGTAATGAAACATATTTCAAACATTTATAAATAGGATAGGTTTTCTAAATATATATAATACTTCAAACAGAGACAATAAAAAGTAAGCAAATCGGCAATGCAATTTTCCTTTTCTCAACATATAAATATAAAAGCAGTTTTCAGTCCAATTTGTTTGTTTGTTCTGTCTCTGATAATAAAGTAATTGTAAAATGTTAAGTAAATTCTTTTCTTCTTAATTTTATGGAATTAACTTATTTACTAAATATTTTGTTGTATATAGCATAGAAGTGTTACTATGTGGATAAAATTTTTCCATTTGTAATATGGGTTGCAGATTATATATCAAAACATATGGATTATGATGATTAAATATGTATAAAATCAGCATAATCCATTCATATGTTTGTAAGGGCCCAGAGTCCTCCAGAGAGAGTCACAAATCCACTTGATGTTCTTGAGTGCTGGATTTTTTCCCTCCCTGATTTTATCTAAAATATGTGTAAAAATTCAAAAGTTAAAGGGATCCCTGTTGGTTACAGCTAAGTAGTCACAAACATGTACATTTATGCCACCTAGACTTGGTAGAATTCTATGCTTTCATGTATGGGGTGGGTTTGCATTTTTTTTTGGTTTGGGTTTTTTTGGATGGCAGGTTTTCATTTTGAGAATTGTCCATTTCAGCAAGCAGCACCTGCCTTTAAGGTTTGAAGTAGATAGTTAATTTGTAATTAAAATTTATCTCTTTTAGGGAGGTCCTTCCTCATGTGTCTGTACGCAATGTGAAGAGGTTCTGAATATTTGGGGAGATGTCTGTATACTGTTTCATCAAATTTCAGACAAAAAAACTTCTTTCAGGTCTTCCAACAACCTGTTTTGTCCAGATGCACAGAATGCCGTAATATGAGCATATGGAGGAAATAATTAAACCAATCACAAAAAATACTAATCTAATTTATTTGCATGCTTTTATTAGTCTGTTTTTCTACTATAATTTCAAAATAATAACCCAGAAATATGAGTTATGCATTCTCAGAGGAAAAACAAATAGATGCCTGTCTAGGAATGTATGTCACAAATGTGGTCATGTGTAATAATGCATGTAATGTAGGGACAACCATCCTCCATTGTGCCAGGTGTGACTCTTGCCCTTTTTGCACCAGTTTTACACCTATGTGATGTCTTTGATTATCACATACATTCTGCTCATCTCTCCTAGCTTCTCCAGGAGCTGAGTGAGCTACAGAATAAACATTCTGTAAGATTTTAATTTTTTTTAAAAAATCTCATTAAAAGCATAAAATGTTTCCAACCTATTTCAACTGCATTGGTAAGAATCAAACAAGTTGATTCTTTTCTTAACTAAGTAGAGCTGAATAATTGTAATTTTTCAAGACAGCCATTATTGTAAATTCTGTAAGCAATATCATTGTGATCATTTGGGGGCATCAAACAGGTATTTAACAGTTTGGTTCAGGTTGCCTAGGACAACAAAAATGCTGCTATGCTGCATCTCAAAGCTTCTGGGATGAAATGAGTTGTGACATACTAGTGAAGATTAAATTTGTAACAGATAGAACACCTTTCATGTACTAGCTTATGATTTCACAGTAGCATTAGGAGTCTTACTGCAGTATTTAAACAGTTAGAAAGAATGCTGGTTATTAGTGTTTGAATTTTGTAAAATAGGATTTTATTGTCTATTAAATAGCCATGACAGCAGTTTGTATTATCCAAGCACAACATTTTTATTGCCATGTATTACTGTTGGAGAACAGTTTTTCACATCCCATGTATAAAACCAAGGCACTGAAACAGGTGAATACTTTTTGTCTGTTTTTCACTTTGAGGATTAAATAATACAGCCTTTTTCTTGTTTTCGTTGTTTTCCTTCTCCCTTCTTTTCCTGGTCAGTGGCTTAGAGAGGGGAAAGAACAGAAACATTCAGTGTTTGTCTCAGATAACACTGGAAGATCAGATGTCCAAAAATGTTCTAGGCCTGCACATTTTTACATATGGTAAATTACTTTTAAAAAATAACAGCATAATTTCAGATGTCAAATGTGCCTTTATCATATGGCTTTATGACATGACATTACCAGGACATAAAGTTACTATGCTTTATGTCTGAATTGGATCACATCAAAATTTCCTGCCATATCACATAACAGAAATAGAAACTTGTTCCTAAAAATAATGTCTAGAAATCTTCAAGTATTCATTAAACCATTTGAGGGTGAGCAGGCATGAGCGTCTTTCTCTCCATTAATCTCTTAAGGATCACTAGGCTCCATATTACAATTTCCAGTGTTGCTAATTTGTGAGAGTTACTTTAAAATATTAATCTCCACGTTGGCAGGATCTTTTAATGAGTCTCTAGACTTCAATGGGTTAATTTTCAATGAGGGTCGGGTTTTATATGTTTATATTTTCTTAGCCTTGGTCAGGAGAAGTGGCTTTGCTTGCCCTTGTGCTGTGCCAAAGTGATAGGGTTTCATTCGTTTGAAAACCTAGCACATCCCAAGAGGTTACCTTGGTGTAGATTTCTTTCTTTCTGTATTAAATCGCTCATTGTCGCAAAGTGACTAGTGCTGCTGGGCTTTGAAAAGAACTTCTAAGAGGTTAAAAAAAAGCTTCTGTATAGAGGGATTTTTTAGTTCTGCAGACAGAATACAGTTTGCAGCTGTTTGACTTGCGACAGTGATATGGATCTGATTGTATACAGTATACTAGGAGCCATGGATGCAGCTGGAATAGAGGTTATAAATTTTAAAAGCGATGCAGATTTTGGCCATTAATTGGCTGCTAATAAAAGCAAACTCAATGGGTTCTAACTGTGGGAGCCTGCAGCTCTGTATCTGATATCAGGAATTCATACACATTACACAGTTTTAGTGATTCAGACCACGACTAATTGAAATATGAGGCATACTGATCAAATTTAGCATTACCAGCATGCACTCTGGTTTGGGACTGTATGGCGACAAGGTAGCATTTATTACTTATTCTCCATAACACTGCCTGATTGAAATATCTAGCTATGTTGTCAGCAGAGGCCCAGCTGGGCTTTAGTACAGCTAATTAAGTCATTAAAAGAGAGGTCAAGCAATCTAACTCTTGCATACTAAACTACATAAAAGTCTTTATTATTTTTTTAATAAGTCAAGATTTGAATTTTTAAAGAAGTTTGTTTTAATAATAAATGCATTTGCAGGCTGCTTTGTCTGGAGCTTGATTAAAATATGCATTTGTTAGCAACAAAGTGAAAACTTCTTTTGGCTTAGTTTATTAAAAAAAACAACAGAACTAAACCTTGTGGAAAGGTTTTGTTTTTGTTTTGTTAGTGTTTTTTGTTTGTTTTGTTTGGTTGGTTTGGTTTGGTTTTTTGTTTTGATTTGGGTTTTTTTTTTTGTATGAAAATAACTTAACTGAGGATGATAACAGAAACATGGCTGTCCTTGTGCAGGCAGAAAGAACTTGGAATGCACAATCTGTGTTTCCTAATATTTGTTGACACATTGTGAGGAAGAAACATAGCTGTAGGGAGAAGTTTCATGAAAACTAAGTACACAATAATGTTGGATTACTATTGCCACCTATTTTATGAATTCAGATGGAAGAGAGTGAAAGATGAAGTGAAGGAACAATGATTTATTCTTGGACTTTGGAAAGCAACAGGCTGTGGGTTGTGTGAATTTGCAAGAGTAAAGAAAGGAAAGAATAACCGTCCTTGTGTTTGGTCTTGTAGTGGTTGGTGTTAGAGAGGCTGTGAGATCCTACTTTGTGGAACATAGCTTCATAACTTGCATGAAGAACCTTGCATGTTTGCATCAGTATAACACTAAAGCATGGGGACCTCAAGTGCAAGGATGATAAAAATATTTCTGAGCTGCGAATGACAGCCTTCATGATTCTGTAATTCAGTGCAAGTCCTGTGAGGCACTCAGCTCTTTCCTTTGTAAATTTGGGGTGCTTGGTTTAGAAATATAAATGCTGGTCTCAAATGTCCTTTTTTTCTGTATATTATGTAAAGAAACTGGGAAGAGACAGAGGTACATTAGATACAGTTCCAAGACAAATACCTGAGACAGAACACTAGAAAATGAGGAATTGTTGGTTTTGTTTTACCTTTTTTTTCTTCCAGTTTATGCATCATATTCGTACAGCTAAATGAAGAAAGTCTTAAAACCCCAAATCCCTGATGTTAATCAAGTGGTTTCTTTGAGGTCAGGCATTACTGCTCTGAAGTGGGAAAGTGCAACTCAGCAAAGCATATATTTCCAAAGGTAGCACATATTAGTACTGACAGGCTGCACGTTTCCAGTGTTGTAGCAAATGGATCTTACTTCTCTTCAGCTGCTTTCTTTGTTTCAAACTTTGAAATTTGTTAATCTCTGAGTAAACCATAAACATTGTAGTTTAGTTTAGAAACATGGTGCTTTTTAAGATAAAAAGCATGACAAAAAATGTGGTTGAGGATTTGGAATATAGGTATAAGGAAGCAAAGGTATTGAAGGGAAACTAATAAATGATCCCAGAGGTGAGTTGTATAATATTTTTCCCTTATTAAAACGATGTAGTATTTTTAGAGAAAAGTATGTTTATTGAGTAATAGAGAGTTATGACAGAGTAAAAATTTTGTTACCATACCTTAAAAATCTGACACAAATCAACTCAGTCTGCTTTCTCTTATGCTACAACAGTTGATTTACTGTGAATATTTTCCTGGTTATGTTAGTTTTATTACTTGCAATGAACATGGTATATTTGCACCTCATTTAACTTACCAGGAGGTGCAATGGCATGAGGAACTGAGGATGCCTTGAGACCTTTTTCTAAACATCGGAAGATGCAGTGTAAGTAACGCTATACTGAAGTAAGGGTGGTCTACAGGGAGTTGCCTTGTGGATTCAGATTTTCTTATATGAACATTGGACGTTGCTACTTGCCAGGATTGTTAGAATACTTTATGTTTTCCATTAATCCTCTGGAAAGATTTAAAAAAACTATCAGCTATTAAATCATGCTCATTGGAGTTCACTGGATCTTCAAATATATTGGATTTTAAAAATCTTTTCTTCATTCTCGTTCTAGTAAGACAGAAATTTTTGTAACAACAAAGGTCATCTACTTAAAAAAAAAAAAACTTCCCTGAATTTGTTAGCTTTTGCAAATATATGCATGGTCACCTCATAGTACTTCCAAAACGTTTCTCCTTTTCGTTGCTGTTTCCTCAAACTAAAGCTAAGATTCAGATGCAAAAATCCATATATATGTACATATATGTAAAAACTTGTGCATATTTAGTATGAACTCAAAAATAACCCTTTTTTAAAAAAAAATAGTTTGTTATCTTCTATCTTCCCCCTCATAAAAATTAGTAAATCATTGACATAAGCAGTTGTGTTTTTTTCATTTAGAATCTTCAGCATGTTGAGATTAGATAGTTAAATTTTGCATACTTTGGTATAAAAGAATATTGTTCAGATCAGTGAGGAGACATATTTGGTAATAAAAAACCCCAATTTAGTGAATGTAATGATCAGAGTGATGATGTGTGTCTGGTTCAGCAAAACGGACTCGACCAGTAGCAGTGGGTAACAAGAATGACTATACTCTTGAGAGAGGTCAGTCTCGTGGTTTGTCTCTGATAATGGCCTGTGTGTGACAAGGAAAGAGCAAGAACAGAACTAGTGTCTATAATAATACATTGCCATAATGTCCTCTTGGCCTCTGATCATTTTAGAAGATATCCAGAACTTGCTACAGATTGCCTATCTAATGTTTCCTAACGGATTTCTCTTCCATGTACTTATTCTGTCTTCCCTGGTCTCTCTCTCCGTGAGCTATTTACTCTCACCTGGTGGGAGACACAAAGTATTCAGACGTAAATTGAAGGGAGAATGAAGCCTAGGAGTAACTAGCACACTAAGCTAGAATTCTGTATATTCTTTATTGTCAGTGAGAAGAGCAAGGGATTATTATGATGAGGTGGGCAATAATTTTTTATTGTTCTGGTATTCCTGATAAAATTGGTATCTGGAAATCTTATAATCTGTTCTAATGGAAGAAACTAGCACTGTTTTTCCAATGAAAATTTTCAAGTGCTCTCATAATCATTTGCTGTCTGGGCATTTTTTTTTTTTGTCAGAACCCATCCTCCAAACCTGTTGAGATGTGTCCATGAGTAATAGGCATATGGGTGTGCATCGCGGTAGTCTGTGTTGACTGTAATTAATAATTCATATCATATTTCACTGTTCTTCTGAGTGCAGAACAAAGCTGTACACAGAATGAATTCCACATACTGCTGAAATCAATAACAAAACTCCTGTAAGCTTCAACAGTTAGGATTTCATCTGATAAGTTAATGCAGTTGTTTGCATTGTAAAGATAAATTTCAACAGCGTGTTTTTCCTTTCTCTCAAATTTGTGTGATACCTGGAGATACTATTTCCTCCATAAGAATTTTTTTATATAGTTTTCAAAATTATTTTTAAGTTATTTCTTACCACTAGAAAAGAAAATTATTTGACTGATTTTAGTAGCACTAGGCCAGTACATTTAGGCTAGCTGGGAATGTGTTGAGGTCTTCATGCTAGGGTGTATGTCCATCTGTCTGTGAGACAGAGAAAAGCTCGGAGGTGCTTTTGTGGTTCCTGCAGAGGTGAGGCTTCATGCAATACAGGTGTGAATAGAGCAGGATGACATGCAGTGTTATACCTCTGTATGAAAAATGGTTCAATATAGAGTCATTATATTTATTCTTTTTTTTCCCTTCGAAAAATACCATAGAAACTCTATAACAATGGTGGGGTGACAGAGTGAAACGCTTCAGTACTGTGACAATGACTATGGTCAGAAACTTTAACTTGCTCCTTCATGTGGATAATACAGTTTTTAACCAAAATTATTTTCCAAAATGATGCTCATCTCAAGTTTTCATTTCCTTACTGAGGCTTGGTAATTGTTGAGTTTTTCAAACCTTAATGTCTCTTGTTTAGGACAGTAGATGCAGGTTTAGGTTTAGTCTTGGCCTAGAAATATATTGTTTACAATAATACAATAACTTAATATTTATAATAATATAAAATAAATATATTATTTGCAATCTCTCTTTTCTTATTTCTTTGATACCTCCATTCCCATGTCATTATCAGTGGAGACAAAGGGTAAGATAATAAAAAATAACTTCATCAGTAAACCGTAGTAGTTTACACACCTGGGGCTCATCATCTGTGTTTGTTGGCTACCAAGAAGCAGATCACTAGTGGAGAAGTAACTCCAGCCACAGATTTCATGGCTCAACAGCAATGTAAAAAGCATTTTAAACAAGCTGTGCTGTACTTCTTGAGACACTAGACTGGCTGAAGAATGAAGTGGTAAAGGTCATTGATGTGCTGCTTAAACACTCTTGTTCTTTTAAATGCCCTGCTGAGGGTGAGTGCATATGGCTCTGGACAGATTGTGCAACAAAAAAAATGCTGTGGGAATTCTGTCTTATTTTTTCCCCCCTTTAATTACTTTGGTTCGTTCAGGACTGATGGGTATTTTCACCTCTTTTTTTATTTTGAGAACATCTTTCACAAGTACAAGACACAGCCTTGTACAAAAGAAGAGGATTTGAGATAGCACTTAGAGGCACAAACAGAAAAGTCTTAGACAGACTCAGGTGCTTTCTAGGAAAACAGAGGGGGAAACCTCACACTTTATTCAAACAGAATTTTCACTTTCCTCAGCAGGATAAAGGTTTCTTCCAGTCTCAGCGTGCACTTCCACTTAGTAGTTTCTATGCTGACAAACCACTTCATCATCAGCTGAAACTCCAAGGACTGCAACTGGAGACTGAAGAAAATCAAATGACTTGGGTTGCTCCAAGCTGTTGCATGCCATGCGAAGTGACCACCATTTATGTTGCTGATGGATTTCCCTTACAGGCTTCACCCATCCATGCTGACTGTTGCCATAGTTGCCTTTCAGTGTCAGTTATTCCACTTCATTTTATTCACTCTGCTCTCCTTGACACACAGTGACTTTTCTTGCCCCTTTCTCCTGTTTTCTCTGAATAACACCAAGTTCTTACTGGAGTAGGTTCGCCACTCCTCTTGGAGGAAGACTTCAGTGTCATTATTTCGTCATTGTTCAGTAACAGCATGGAAAAATCTCCTACTTACTTATTACCTTCCAGAATCTTTTAAGTTTTCCTTACTATTCAGGTCACATTAACTCTGGGAGATGTGATAATTCCTTACTAGTGTTTAATAATATCCATTTATAAACAATGGGCTGTATTAAACTCTTCCTGTTATTTTGCACATCTGCCACTGCTGGTAGCAGGAAGTTTTTGACCTTATGTTGTCTATCTTGTCAATAGATCTTCCGTTCCTCTCCTGACCTCATACTCCTAACTTGGAAAGAATTAGGTAAAATCTGGTTTTCATTAAAAAAATGAAAAAAATTGAAAAGTTTTTATTATCTTCTCCAGTCCTGCTAGCCAGTCAGTATTCAGTGACTGAATGCCGCATGACTACGGCAAGTACAGTGATGCTAAGGAGAGCTTGAAACAGCAAACCTCTAACTTTAAAAGCCTGAGCCAGGATTTTGGGTGGCAACTGACCTGTGTTAGGATGCTGTCCTATATATAGTCCATGCCAAATGCTGTGCTGCTCTTTGCCCGGTCTCTGGAGTAGTGTGGTACAGCTAAAGTAAAACTATTCCTCCTTCTGCCCCTGCCCTCAAAATATTTTGAGTTTCTGTTTGTTAAGGCCAGTGGAGAAGACCATGTGATTTTAGAAAGAAGTTGCATTTTTGATGAAAGAATATTCTGTTTCATGTTTCCTTTTTGTCATAACTTTCCTGGGCAGAGCTGCCAGCCAAATTTATTCCTTCTGCCTTAAATCTGAAATGCGTTAGGAATTGTATTGCTTAGCACTGGAGATCTACACAGGGAATTTCCTTGCAAGGCTAAAGTACCTGGGTAAGTATTGTAAGTTTTCCCAGTCTCCCTCGCACCACTGTTTCTGAAACAAAAGTGCAGGCTCTTTTCTCTCATCTCCTTGCATAGCCGTTCATCCTGGTTTGTCCTCACCTGAACTGTTACTCACAATCTCAAGACTTCTCCCACTCAAGATGGCACAAAGCACAGGCTGAGAGCCCTCCTTTGGGAGCTTCCCATATCCAGAGAGCCTCAAAGGTCTCACCCTCACCAGCACACCTTCTTGTTTGCAGAGCTGTCTGCCTCAATAACTGTAAGTTACTGTTGTTGAAAGAATACAGAAGAGTGAGACTTTTTCTTTCTGGGCTTCAACCTCCTCTAGTGAAAGTCCAGACCAGAGTTTTAAATTATTAAGGAGGAAAAATTGTAGAGGCACTTGTGAGTAATGATGTTATTTATAATAGCATAATTCAGAGAAGCTCTGAAGAGATTTTAATCTAGGCATTACAAGTGAAGTACTCAGAAAAACCTGTCTTTACGTAGTGTTCAATACATTTAAAACCCTGCCATTTTGAAGTTACTTATTTGTTCTCTTTGAAACAGAGGTAACACTGGAAAAATATAATTTCAGTTTTTTCCTGGTAGTGGGATGTGACTCCAGAGAGTTTCACAAGGATGTTGTGATTAAGTTGATGATAAGATGCAGTATAATTAAAAATCCTGTGACTCCATCAGAACAACACTCCAAAAGAACTGTATTTACACTTCTAAATAACCATTTCTTTTACAATGCATTTTTTGTTCTGTCAGACATTTGGCAATATTTTACATTTCATTTTGGAAGTCAAACACTGTGGTATAGAGTCTAAATTCTTTGTCTGAAAGTCTTTTTGTTCTCAACTGTCAGAGAATATAAAAAAATCAGCTGTGGTATTTTCAGTCATCTCATATTTCAAATGCCTTTTATGCAGTTCTTTTACGACCAGTTGCTTGACAACATATAGATATAGTTACTTCATGTGAACAATGCCCCTGTGCAATTGGTGCTGGTATGTATTTTTCAGGGCATATGTTGAGATACAGTAGTTCCCAGCCAAGGGAGTTTTTTTGAAAGGGCTTTGCTGCAGCACATTTTTATATGGTGAAGTGATGTTTTTGTTGAAACCCTTCCATGACATCCTCTCTAGGTTGCATCTATTTTAAGATACAAGTTTTATTAATCTGAAGTTATAGCAGGACCTAGTAGTGCAGCATTTTAATGTTTAAAGCACCTTTTACATGATGTTATCATGGTGTTGCAATAAAAACGAAAGCAAACAAAAGGAAAAAAAAAAGAAACTATTCAGGTTTTAAATTCAAGAAATTATAAAAGCCTCTTTTGCCAAAAAGACTATATTGGTGACAGGGGAAATGATAGCATAAAGAAAGAAAAATAAAAAACCTTTGTCAACAGAAATATTAAAAATCTTTCTCGGTTCACGTCATATGATAAAATAAATGAGTTTGGAATCATCTTTTAGGAAAAAAATTATATCCTTGCTGCATGCCATATGATAGTTGTGAGGAGCCTATAGAAAGTATATGATTACATGGAAAATGCTACCTTTTTTTTGTACTAATTTCTACAAAATCCCACTTAATTTCTGTAGAACTCCAGCAATTTTATGCTTACTGTATTCCTTTTCCAGGAGGAATTTGAGATTATTGTTTTAACCTTTTTCCCCCACTGAGTGGACAATAAGGCTGCAGGGTTTTTTTAAATTTTGTATTGTCAGGTCCGCCTGTAATTTTTACACTTTTCATAAAAGGGATTAGTCATGAGTATAGTAAAATAGAAGTAAGTACATTAGTCTGGGGAAGAAGTGCGAGCATGCTGCCTTTCTCAGTAGTGAGTGTCTGTTGTTTTGGGACGTTACTAAAAAATGACAGAATTATTGTACAATGAACTAACTCTGGAAAACCCAAAATGTAATTTACAGTAACTGTAAATTTGCTGGTTTTCAGGTCTTGTTCATTTACTTGAAATTTGAGAACTTCTGTCCTGGGCAAGCATCTTTGCCTAAAGGATTCAGGTAAATTCTCTCCATCTTAAACAGAGCAGGAAGAATTTAAGCGTTTGCATGTGTTCATGTATTTGGTCACCACTGACTTCAGGCTCATTGGCACTAGGTATCTGGGGATTCCTTCTGTTTCCTAGTACAAGAGAGCAAGCATTTTGTATTTTGTCTATTCCATGTAGGGAATAGTCATGGGAGTCAATAAAAGCGGTACAGTACAAAATTGATAGGCTCAGTAAAACTCTATAGCTTTCAAACTAGTTCTGACATGATTGCAGGTAGGATAATCCATCATATTTTTATTTTAGTGAATAATTTAAGGTAAGTTACCAAGACTATTTGTGTGGCAATAAAGATGATCTCAGAAAATGTGTTATATTGAGGGAGTTATGTAGCCATTTTCAATGTTGATCTTAAGCAGGGTTTTTTTCCCCCTTAATATATCAAATATAGTTTAGTGGGTCACCAAACAGTAGATTTATACAAACAGAAAAATAGTTGATGGCAAACACAGAGAGCTGATACGTTTTCAAGAAGGACTAGGCTGCTGCACTTGCAAGTGATGATAGATGTGTGTGAAATACAATCCTGATTAAAAATGCATGTGTGAAACCGCTTCAAAAAAAGTGTAGTGTCTGACAACATGTTCAGAGCTCCTTTATTTGTGAAGCACAGGGTAATGTATCAGGCCTTGTACCATTCACTTTCTCTTCATCACTTGCTCAACTCATTGTTCTTCCAAAATTTTCAGCAGCTGTAATGCCAAAGAGTTATGAATGCAGAAAGCAGCATGAGGACTTCTAAGGGATTTGTATTGGAAGTAGAGATTTTGAAAATACACCTAAAGCAGACTAATGCTCAAATATGCCCAGCCTCTGCTTTTGTGTATAACAAGGAGTGCCAGGTCTGAGATCAGGGGACAGTCGCAGTCATTTGGCAACTTCTGTGACTTGTCGGGTATTAAAACTCTCACATGTGGGGTTTGTTACTAACTGTTAACATCTACATTGGAAACGTTTATCAAAGTTAAAGCAGTGGAAACTGACAATGAATATTCACTTGTAGGGACAGATGAAGCTTCACTTTAAGGGGGCTGAGTGGTACGTGACAATCCTGACCCTGTATGACTGGCAAGTATGACACAAATGGCAACCACATAAGGAATGTGGTGGTCTGCCCTGTTTACAGGGCCAGATCCTGCAACCATTTACACATACGCATGTGCCTATTGCTTTTCCAGAACGTCCTTCCTCTTGATTCCCCAAGACTGCTGCTTGGATTTTGTTTGCAGGAGCTCTTGCAAGTAGCAGTTGACTGAATTATAAGGTTGCTGAGAAGCTATTTATGTGTTGTTCCCTGACTGCTTTTTCTTTCATTGACTGTTTGACTTTCTCCATCCCTGGTTTTCCCTTAAAAAGGGAACTGCAAGTGAGAATTCATGATTGCTTGGGTAAGGTGCTCCCTCTAAGCAAAGACTGCAGGGTAGCCATGCTGGGAGTGGACAATGCTTGAATGCTGCGTTTTGGTGTAATTGTGCTCTTACAGGCAACTTTAGTTGTAAGGTAAAAAACTCGAGCTTTGCTATGGCAAAGGGAAGGCTGGGTAACAGCTATGATTTTGAGAGACATTTCCTTCCTCTCCTTCTCCCTTGCCTGCCATTATTAAAGGCCAGGGCCCATTCGTCTGTGCATCCTGTGACATTTAAGATTGGCTGCTTTGCCCCTTCCTCAGGCCTTGGAGGCAGTTTCCCATCTGACTGTGTGTGACAGGGTTTATCGCTATGCTCAGTCCTAACACCTGCAGCAGCCACTGAGGTGGAGAGAAGTCACCTGTGGGAATGTGGAAGAAAGAAAAGGGGTGTCAGACCCTCTTGCAACATGGGAGCTATTAAAGCAGCATTTGGGGCCATTTTTAAAGGTATCCAGATGCCTACAGGTGCTGATAGGCACCCAAAGGGATTTTCCAAAGCTCACACTTTTAAAGGTATTTAGGCATTAATCCAACATTGGAACGTCTAATTCTCAATTTCAAAAGTGCCTAAGGGCCAGATTCTTAAAAGTTCTTTAGGTACCAGGCTTCCCCTGAAATCAAACAAAAGTTACATCAAATGATCTTATTTCCCAGGACAGTATTCTTGAAGAAGAATATTAATGCATGAAAGACCCAATTGATCTGAATTGGGAGGATATCCGCAAGTTACTGTACACCTCAGAATTAGTCAGAAACCATGTCTTAAAAGATTCATTCTCGGATAAGGATCTGCTAGCTCTTTAATATAATTACTCCATACCAGTCATCTGGCATGATGACAACCATCTATTAAGTCTGTAACTTAACTCAAAATAACTCAACATTCATTACGTCCTTTTAATATATAATTTTTGTGAATTATAGAGGTTATGAGTGAGCAATGGCTATGAGCCAAGGTGAATATAGTGCATATTTCAGGCAGGTATTGCACAACCCTCCCTGCACAGCACATAATTTCCTCTGTCATGACAATGTTTTCCCCACAACTTGAGGTTAAAAACTTGATGCTGGTTTTAAATAAATATGTGTATGTGAAAGGCTTCAGTGATCCTCTAAACCTTTTCACTTTGCATGCAACCCAAATTTTGAACACATGCCTCAGAGGGGAAAAAAGATTCACAGGTTTAACATGCACTTTCAGGCTTTCTTTTTTAGTTTTCCTCTCCTTTGAAATTTAATTATATGCAAGTATTTCCATTTTAGGCAAACACTTATAGAAATAAATCTCCCTGTGCACAGTAACCCATGTGTTTGTATTTGCCTATTATATTTAGCTCTTTACATAGGGTACTGAGATCTGGCAAACTCTCACTGCGCAAAGAGACTTCAGTAAAGCTTCTGAGTCGTGAGGAAAGGTGAACCCAGAGTGCTTTTCCTGCTGTGGCTCCTGCTCCCGAGTCAGGAAGTCAAGAAACTGAGGCACAGGAGCAAATTAAATCCCTTACCTTGGCATCGGTGGCTGGGCTGGGAGTACAGTTTGGCCACATGTTGCCTGCACCTGCCCCCTTCTGCTGCAGACGCTGCTGGCGCCCGCTCTCCTTCCCCTGCACACAAGTATGAATGTCCCGCATGTGATGTGGCAGGTCAGCAGAGTTTGGTGAATTTCCAAATAAAAGCCTGATCTAGCAGCTGTTATTCGCAGGAGGGATCATGTGCAGGATCAGTCCCTGAAAGAGGTCTGAGGAAATTCAGTACAAACATTATTGCTTTCTTGATCTGCATGAAGAACAAGAAGCTGTAAATATCAGAGAGGAAAGGTATATCTTGCTTGCTTTTTCCTGCTGTCTCCTGTCACTGCTGGAGGGAGCTAGTTTGCCATAACTTATACAATTACCAATAGTCTTTTTTAATTTGACATTTTAAGAGCTGTGTTGGGTAGAGGATAATTAATAGCACTTACTTGCTTTGAAGTTGAGCTTTAAATTATATATAGCATAATTATGTCTAAAACCTCTAACTTACTACTTACCCTAGTAGATATTTCATCTGTGTTTTACTGTAACACAGCTCTTTCTGTACAGCAGCACTAATTCTTTACCTGGACTATTTAAGCTCAGAAACATTGATTAAATATCGGGATTTTTCTGCAATAGCATTAATTAATTCCTGATGCCCCTACCTTGTTTCAATTATTTTGAGTTTCAGCTCAATATTAAGAGAAATAAAATGGTGGATGAAGTTTCATAACAAAATTTGTTGCAGGTAAAAACCAATGAATAAAAATTACTGTCTTCAAGACCCAAGCCCACCAACCTTCTAAAACCTTTAAGACCCTGAATATTTTTTCTAATCCCTGGGTACCTTTTAACAACTGAAACTATTTTTTATTTTTTATAAAATTGTCAATGGCTTTTCTTCAGATTTATTGTGGCTTCTGTTTAGCTTCAATAGTTGACTGCTGCTGTGTTCTAGCGATATATGCACTAATACTTCTGTATATGATTGTATTTTTTTTCCTATTATCCTGATAGCAGAAGATGTAAAAATGAAGACTACTTGTATAACCTACGTGGAAAATTGTACAGGTGGGGTTCATTTATTCATTGCACACACACAATCTGCTTTCAAATAAATATACAGACATTAGTGACAATGAAATCCTGCTTATCCTTAGTATTCTGCAAATATTACTTTGCAATTAATTGTCTTACCAGGTTACATCTATATTAGTATATGTTTCCTTCAAATTCTAAAGAGAGTAGAGTCTCTAATTTATTTCCCATCCTGCAGTTGATATAAGCAGGGTTTTAATGCTGGTGATCTCTTTCTTAGTTACAAATACACACTCTGAGTGCTCTGAGATTTATGTAAGAACCTGGAATTCAGACATGGGGTTTTGCACTGCTTCTTCAGTTAAGATTAATTAGCAATTATTATTAATAAAATTCGCAGTGTGAATAAAGTGTTGTCTTTCTAGTCTCTCTTGCAGCCTCTTTTATTTGGACTTCAATATTGACATGGTTGTGAATAGCAAGGGATGCTGTTGCTATCACAGTCACAAAAATTTGTATTATGGAAAGACAGATGGCTTCTTAATATTAAGCAAGGGGTAAATTGCAGTCTTGATTTAATTTTAGTTTAGGTGATTTTAGCAGTAGGGACAGAAAGCAGTGACTGCAGAAAACACAAATGTACTTTTAAATATTTTAAATTTCTAATGAGCTTCAGCTTCTCAACTGAATTTAAAATGAGTAAGCCTTTCACTGTGCTCTAGATAATGAAGCTTGAAAATAGTATTTGCTAGAAAGAAGCCATGCTATCTGATGCACTGTTTTAGTGTATAATTAAAATAACCCCCTCCTAAAAAGAAACCCCTTAATAGAAAATATTGAGTGATACCAAAAGCACTGCCATAAACTTTTATTTCTGACAGTCAGTTGACAAACTTAGTAAATACACTGTTTTCATTGATACAAACAATATAACACTAAAAATAATATCAGCCGTATGGTTTATTTTGAGAATGCAAATTTATTGGAAATGAGTTCATATAACTGGAAAATATTCCAGTTAGTTTTTAATTTCTGTCCCTCTCCTCCTGTTTTGTTTCATTTGCCTTTTTAGAAAATATGCACACCTAAGAAGTTTGTCCAGCAGAGCTATGGGATTCATCCCTGCATTTTAATGGAGAAAAAGTGATTTCACACTGGCCAGTTGCACACAGCAGACTTTCTCTTGAATGATGATAGAAGCTGGGTTTGGTGGCCAGCAGCTCCTAGGAGAAGGCTGTGTCAGTGCCTGAGGTCAGATGGGCTGCCAGAGGTGTGGGGCTGGAAAGGGAGCCATATGGGGGCTTGTCGTTCTTGGGAGCATTTGCTTCTGCAGGAGAGAGGCTTGGCCAATTCTGGGCATGTTGTAAATAAGGGTTAGACAAATTATCTTTTGGTTCTGATTGACCTTTCCAATATGCACTATACATAGGGAGGTTGTATGTGTTAAATGGCTTGTAATACTGATTGCTTATATAATAAATAAATTTTCCAAGTAAATGTGTTTCTTCTTAACCCTAACCAATGACTACAGAGAATGATAACATGCCTACTGGCCTATAGTCCTTAGTTAAATCATCAGTTTGTTAACTGCTGTTTGCAATCTAAACCCTCCCTCTGGAATGGACTTCTTTAAAGCAAAATGAAATAAAATAAAGGTAAGTAAAAGTAAATAGATTTTCCTATTGAAAGTTATTACTTCAGGAATGAAGAAGATGGATATTGATCCGCACCATCCTTTGCCATTACAGTCAGGTTCACATAGATAGCTCAGACACTTTATTCTAAGCAAACAGCCATTTTCTCTTCTGACTTGGATTCCAGTGAGAATTGAAAAAAGTAAAAGGTTTGTAAAAACATTTTTCTGTCCTTCTTACAGGGACAATTTATGTTGAAGTAACAGTTTCTGAGATACTTGCACCTGTTATTGATTTATTTCTCCTTTGTCATGAACAAGCTCCTGTTTTATAATACAGTTACCCTTCTATGCTGCCCTAAGGTAGTTATTCAGAAATAGTTTTACTACAAAAAAGTCCCAAAGGACTACAAAAGGTAGTCTGAATAAAGCATTCTGAATAAAGGAACAGCCAGTTGTCCATACATTAGGATTTTTGCATTTTATGTAGCCTGTTTCATTGAGTAACGTTTGTTTCCAACAGTAATAAAGAATATGATGTGACATGCACTTGTCATAACCCTGCAAATGATCTTGAGAACCCATAACGTCCCTTGCCAGAGAAAGCTTCAAACTGACCTTGGGAGTTGGTGGACACAACTGAAAAAAATTGAAAAAACAAACAAAAAAATTTTACAGTGAATAAACCAAATGTAATTTCTAGATGCTGCAATCTGAGGTGCATGTGTTCCCTTCAAAAAAATTACATTGGGTCTGCATTTTGAATAATCAGAAGTGAGAGTAGGGTGGAAAAATAAGCATCTTCCACATATTAATGTACATGTAGGCATGCACAACTGCATCTTGTTTTAAGATAATATTTCCATTATTCCTCTCAGCTCACTATTTTATAGTTAGAGATTAATGTATGACCTCTGCCTTCTTGACTTCAACTGATTACTAAGAGAAATCCTTGTGTTTTTACTTTTTTATCACATCTTCTGACATTTTTGCGAATAATACTTGACAGCTAAGAACATCTGCAAAAGTTATTGTTATCAAAACTTGAGCTCAACAGAGCTACTGTCAGTGATGCTTAGGAGAGATCACATTGCAAAAAAGGGAGTGTGTTTACATTCTCTATTTTTTTATTTTTTAATTTCTGTTGAATTTATAGTAGAACATTTTATTAGTGTACTTCATCAGGGAAGACACATCTGTTTTATATTTAAAAAGGATGGGTTTAACACTTACATTGCTTGACCATAAGTTTGCAGTTTAGCTGAGCTGTTTGATGAAGCAGTTTTCTTTCATGTAAGATTTTCACACACATCATTGAATGACTAGGGTTTTTGGGGGTTTTAGTTTGGTTTTTTTGTTCATTTTTCCCCCCTTTTTTCTCACTCTTTTTTCAGTCTGTTGGGCAAAGGGCTATTAGTGGGCTTAGAGTCGCAAAGCAGATTTAAATAGTACAGACTTGTGAGTTATTTGTGTTAAAATAATTGCACTTCTTCCGATTGCTTATTCAATATGCACCTGGGGAAACTGTTAGAGTCTCCTTGAAGACAGCAATGGAGACAGCAAATGCAGATAGTCATTTATGTGCGTATTACAGTATAAATCACAAAGATTAAGGGCAGTCATTTTTGTGAGCACCGCAATTTTGCAACCAAAAGCACTTAAATAATTACCTTTTTAAGCAACTTTTATTGACTATGTAGGAGGATAAAAAGTAATCTTACTTGTTTTAAATGGCATAAAGCAAGCAAATGCCATTAACAGAGTGTTACATTTCTTATTTCACTCAGATTGCTGAAGCTTACCAGCAAGAGATAAAAAATGTATAAATTCAGGAGCGCTGGCTAGCAATATCCCAAGCCATTGTCAGTGGACTCCTACTTTCCCCTGCCAAAATATGTGGAAGCATGCATGGATTGTGCTAGATTAGTACGAAGGGCTTGTTTCCGTGGCATTAGCCAGGTATCTTAGCAACAGGATCATACCAGATTCTCGCAGTGCTCTGTGGTGGTGCATGTAATATCCTGGACATAATCTGTCTTTTAATTTTCTTTGGATTGTAGTGATATTACAGATACATGTGTTCAGTTATAGATCTTTATTTAATAAGAAGAATGCTTTAGCTGAAGATTTGTACTATGTCAGAAGTGGGCAACTCACAATAATGTTACTAGAGGTTTAGCCCAGGTACAGCCTTGTCTTGCATTTGAGATTGACAGGAAAACTTACTCCCTTCATTAAGATGTGTCTCGTAGTTCATATCTTTATGCTGTGGAGACGGGGATGCTGCCAGAATTCATAATAATGAGAACGTTATTTAATGTCAGATAGAATGCAAATTGCTTGTACAATTGAAATGTCATCTAAAACATGCCACCGTATGCAACACCACTTTATTATAAGTCACTGAGAGCAATATCTTAAATTTGGAATTGCACTAATCCTTCATCTGCTTTTGTTTACCTTTCATCTATAATAGAGATGTCGAATTTCCTCCAAACTGCATTTGCATGTTTTAACTGCTTGCACACACAGCTGAAAATGTGTGGGAGAAGCATGAACAGGAACTTCCTTTTGATTTTCTTCGTTTTTTGCTTGTTTGTTCAAAGCAAATTAATAGGAAAAGATAGCTTTCAAATACAAGACACAATGCCATGCCAACCCTTTTAAAAAAATGAGTTAAAGCTCAGAGGAGAACATTTTATGATTTAAAGTATGAATTTTAATACAAATTTGATTGTATTGATTAGATTGTAATTGATTTTCTTGGTTATTTAGTTCCATACAGTAGTTTGTTTCATATAATTGAAACAATAACAATATCTTCACAAGATTAACTTGCTTCACAGTAAGATGGCATTTAATGTATTTAAGATTTTTGGCATACTTTTCTAGGAAAAAGATATCCAGAACAATTACTTTGTAAATGCAATATATGCTAGTGTGGAAAATACGGTTAATGCACCAGGCAGGGCTGCACAACTTTATTTATGAGTATCAGCCCAAGCAGGAACCCTTTTGTCAAACAGGTCAGTTTTTAAATATTTGAAGCAAAACTGTGGTGGCATCTTCTCCTGTTCTGTCCTGGCAACCCTTCTTCCTATGCATCCATCTGAGTTTCTCTTGAACAGCAGGAGAGGGAAGAGGGGAAAAATGGAGCCCTGCTCCCCTTTTCAAAGTGCATCTACTGAGATGCCACTATGCTGCCTGTTTGGACTCCTCTGCAAATGCAACAACTGCTTTCCTTTTTTACCTGATAGTACTTGAAGCCAGGGAATCCCATGCTGAACAGTCTTGGAATCTGATTTTACAAAAAACAACCTGTGTGGCAGGAGTCATCTGAAGGTGCTGAGCTGCCCCATAGCTGGCAGGCACTGGATAATACCTTTGCACTAAAGCCAGCTGCAGCCTCTGTTTCTGGCTGCACTGTGCTGAAGGAAGAAAAATAAGGTGCTGGGGACAGACAGATTTAGGAGCTGCAGGTTTTCCAGGTGTGCTAAAAATTTTAGCTTTTGACTTATTTAGTATAAGATTAAGGAAGTGCTAGAAAATTGTTTCAAAAATGTTTACCTTGAAGTATAGTAGAAGCTCTTTAAAGCTGAAAAGCTGTTCTTTTAGGAAGTACTTCTTGCCAGAATTGTGCAGTATTACTCAAAGGCAGACTTATTTTCCCAGACAAAAAGGATAACATGAGTAAGGCAGGGAATAATGTATTCTCTGGCTAGAGGTTCATCTTCAAAGTCCAAACTTATCGTGGCAAAATCTATTCTGTTGTACTCATACACTTTACTTCAAAACCAGATCTCATTTTGAGGATGCACATCTCAGTTCACAAGGAATTTAATTTTATCAGACTAATTCATTTAGGAATTGTTCGGATTTTTCATCCATTGAGTGATAAAATGCCACGCTCAGCCCTGGGACATTAGCTCTTGCTCCCGCCTCTCTTCTGTTCCTTTCCTCTTCCTCAAGTCAGAGATTGGCTGAAACATCTACTAATAGACAACAGCCAGCCTTTAGGTAAAGACAGTGAAGAACATGTTTGTATTTGCTGTGTAATTCATTTGTCTGGTACATTTCTCACAGTGGGACTTCTGATCCTTGTTTTATGATTTAAAAAAAAAAACACATGGCCACTTCTTTGAGTGAGAATCATGCCATTCAAAGAAGTTTTGTCTCAGATACACAGATCACTTTGCTATTTCAATTGTGTAGTAGGAATTGTTACAGAGTGCAAATAAATTGTGTGCAATTTTGCTTCAAGTGGAATAGAGAATATTGAAGTATGACTGGGTACTTAGCAAGGTTTGCCTGACATCTTAAATGCATGTGGGACCTCTTCTCCTGGTTGGAAGTGCTCCAATATACATATACTAATGTGGAGATATTTACAAATTTGTTGCATGCCTTTGTCTTTGCGCTTCAAAGTTCTTGGAAGATAAATACAGCACTTAAAATGTTGGTGGAACAAAGCTTAATCATCATTTAAATGGAGGGATGGCATGAAGCCTTGGAAACATAACCTATTGCCTACAGCAGCATTCGCAGAGTGTCTCAGGAAGGGTGTGTGTAGTGTGAAGCTGGACTTCATAATATAAGATTATTAATTCTGCTTTAATGGAGGTACACATGGCTACAGCCTGTAGGTTTAGGTTGTTTGCGGCTGGGTTTTTCCATATGTATAAGATTTTTAATTTTCCTCTAAAGTTGATGACTCTCTTAAGGAAACAATGAGACTGTTCATGGATTTCTGACCATGCTGAATACTGCTGTGTTTGTGAACCAAAGAAACTAGCCCAGTGAAAAACTGTATTCATTTGCAGAGCTTCAAAATTGTTGGTTTATTTGTTTATTTGTTTGAGCTGTCTTAAGACCTTTTCTGTAGCAATTTTTTCTCTTTGTTATTGCAAATAATTTCTAAGCTATTCCGAAAATATGAGAGACTCTGTCTTTACTTCCCTATCTGTTATAGATGCATGCATATAGATGCATGACTGCTGCATATGACTTTCATATGAGTCTGGTTACAAATCCAAATTGACTCTTTATTTAAATCCTAATTGTGTATGTGGCCTAGAGCTGTCAGCCAGTCTTACTGTCCTATGGTAGACACTAAGCAAACACATAAGCTAATGATGGCCTCCACTCTTAAGAGCTTAAAATCTTTAAAAGACAAGACCTCCCAGACAGATAAGACAAATAAATGGGTGAGGTAACAAAACTCAAATGCACGTGTGCTTTCTCATCTTTTCATCTTCAATTTTGTGGATTTTCTCTTTTCACTGTAAATAGGAAGGATGCTCAGGGCTGTCTGTCTTTGAATAAATTCACATCCAGAGATTTGATTATGAATTAGTATCTTTGTTGGTTTCCTCAGTCACTTTTCACAGGGAACTGACTAAACAATGAATTTATATTGAATTTTTTTGTACCTGTTTTTAGGAGGATTGTGTTATTTTACTGACTTTGAGAGCTTAATATCTTCATTTGTTTTGTTGGAATCCTTAAAAATATTTTTTTATTTCTTCATTGATCTCTCTTGATCTCTATCATAAGCCTGAAATTGTTTCCTTGTGCTTCTAAGGCAACTTAATTTCTTTATCAAATACGATTTCTTCCTTCAAAGTTAGATTCATAGACGTTGTTCCACATTATTCTAGACTGAGTTACCCTTGTATTTGATAACACTCAGGGAGAGTTATCAGACAAATGTTAGACAAATGAAAACGATTATATGTGCCTGCATCACAGACGTTAATGCCCTTTTCAGGTTATACCTAAGGGGAACTCAGCACCCTGCTTGGTCTGAGCCACTTCAAGGGTGAAATGTGACGAATTTAACAAAGCTGAGAGACACTATAAAATACTTTGAAACGTGAAGAGAAAAATACTATAGCTTTGAAAATTTATGAGCAAATTAACTTTTGAAAAACGTAATTTCTGAGCTGTCAGTTACCTGTTCCTTTTAGGGTCCTTTTCCAGAAATGGAAGCCATTCTAAAGGCTTGGGATTTCTGGGTGATGGCAGAAAACATATAAGTAATCTTCTGAATGCCGTGAGGCAGAGGAGAAAAAAGCTCTTAATTGAATTTAGAGTTAATTTCAGAATGATGTGCCAACCCTTATTAATCAGGGAATATTAATTCTAAAAATAATATCTATTCTAAAAATGTTTTTATTATTTCTTTCTGTTAATCATCACCTTTGGGCTTACGGAACCTGATTTTTGGTATTATATAAAAGAAACTGCAGAACTCTTGATTTTTGAATTTCTGCAATTATGTTCTCAAAGTTCATCATTCAGTCTTGAAGTATCCACTGTATTCCTACCAAGGGAAGATAACATATACTTTGTGTTTGAGTACAAAGAAATGCTTATGAAAAGTAAATTAATTTCTTTAGCAAATGCCCTTCATGGCACGTATAGCTGATCTTAATTTTTATTGGTGATTTGTAATTTATCACTAATGAAATGCTCTTTTGTGTTGTTTAATCTCAATTACCCAATGGTCTCTTAACCCTGGCATGCAGTATGCTAACTCTGCCTAGGGGAAGAAGCAAATTCACCGCAGAGAATTTAGCTTTTCCATCTTGACAGCACTTTGAGCGGGGCATGAGAAGGCAGGAAGAATTTGAATGGTAATAAATTGGCTTTTAGGTGGAAATTGAGTCAAATGTTTAGAGTATGGAAGACTTGGTTATTGAGAACAGAGGGACCAGAAAACTCGTGAATTCTCATTCTCCACCAAACCATTGTCCAAACCCCAAGTAAGGAGGAGAGAATACCAGTACACTGAGTTCTATGTTTAGGTCTATATATGTTAGTGAGTTTTATTTGAACATTCATCTGTATGAAATCTGTACAAGTGTGCATACATCTTTTTCATAAAATGCATCATTACAGTTATAGGTTTTAAGGTTTTTGTTAGCTGTGTCCAGTTTTCCTAGCTGAGTACGTGTTACTGTATGCACTGAACTAGGATCAAAGGTGTTTTTTTCTCACAAATCATTAAGAATTTCTGAATGGAAATTTGACTTTTTGGGGATATTTTCATACTGGATTATTGAAATATTCAAAACACAAGTATCACTAAATGCAGAAATATACCTCATTCTTGATCACAAGATGAGCTGTCACAAAATGTATGCAAAGATTCAGCCTGTGGAAACAGCTCTGCCCTTTCATGGGAAATGAACTGAAATGATCCTTGTGAGCTATGGGGTCATGGAATAGAGCAGGTAACTAATTTTGCCATATGTCTGATCTTAAACTGGCTCCATCAAACTAGGCTTAGCATGCCTGCGCAGGGAGCTTAGCCCATTTATCTGAACTATGTGCAAATAAAAAGTACTATATTTGTTTGTTCAACGCTCTGTTAACTCAGATTGTTAAACAGTGGCTCTTTTGAAAATGCCTTCTTATTTTGAAAAAGATGTTTTTATACATGGAGGCTGGTAATAAAAGAACTGAAGTAATCTGTTTGACACATTTGGAGTCAGTGAATATCATTATAAAGTAATACTACTACTAGTGTCTGTTGGACTTTGTAAATCAATGTTCATTTTTACCAAATACTGTTCAACACATACCAACCCCAGAAGAGGTGACCCTTTTAATTCCTTAGTACAGGCTACAGTTCGCTTTGATTTACGGAAGACCAGTAGTCTATTTATAAAAGATGTATCTGCAAGATGCCCTTTATGAGAAACTTGGCTTTTGGGACACATTAATTCTAAGTGCAGATGCAACTTTCATGTTTTATAATATAGCCCTGACAGCTGTAATTTCAGATTAAAGATTTTTCATTCACATTCCCATCCTGATTGCACTGCATGGTCCTTATATTACCTTATTGTCAATAGCAAGTGTTCATCCTATTGGGAGTCATTTAATAACCAGCTGCCATTTAAAGTGTAGACAGAACATTTGTCTCAGCCAGCTCATCTCAAGTGTAGTTTCTCTGCATGAGGAGCTGGGACTTCTTCAAGAAAAACAACAGCTGGACCTCACTATTGTTCCCTGCCCCTTCTCTTGCAGTGGCTAGTTAAAACAAACATGGATATTCTGTAAATTTTCTGAACACATTTGTGGCACTGGTTCGTTTATTTATTTATTTTTCAGGAACGAAGTATCCCCTCTATTACAAATATTTTGTCCTTTATTATGCCATACAGATCTGCAGTGCTCATTTTGTGTTATTTAAAGTTGTTTGCTGAAAGTTAAGCAACACCAAGATGATAGGTTTTGTGCCACTCCATGGAACCTCTGCCTTCCTACAAGTCATTCTTTCCACTATATCAAGCTACCCTGCTTTCAAAGCATTTTAAAGCCAATTTTAAAACAATAATTTAAAAGCATCAGTTTATTTTCAGATATGATTTTCCAACTAAAGTCATTGTGAAATAAGTATCACTGGTCCATATGAAAATGAATTCATGACTGGTAACGATTTTTTTTTTTAGAACCTACCTTTTAAATTTCCTTAACTTGACAGCTGGGGATTATCCTTTGTGGCAGTGATCTGTAACAAAAAAGGGGGGGAGGGAAGGTTTCAGAAAAAAAAATTGACTCTTTCATGGCTAATTAAACTGGAATACAAATCAATCAGCAGAAATAGCTGATGAATTTATTATGTCTGTGCAAGTTTACTGTATCGTAATGTGTTTGATGTTCACTAAAATTACTATTCCCATCATCTTATAGGGTAATCGTTTACCTTAAGCTTTACCTTTATCTATAATATTGATCTGAGACTCTCGGGCAAGTAATGGAAGTTTGGGTTTATGTAAGTGCGCAGGTTATAAACACTAGAGCCATGACAACTTGGAAAACCTGGCCTGGTGATTCAACCCTTTATTTTTCTTCCCAGATCAAGTTCTCTGGGTCCCCCAGGCTTGTAAACCTATGAGCTAGCTTAATTAAGTTAATGGAAGGGTGGATGAAGAGGTGTAACTACCGAGAAGCACTTTCAACCCAGTTTCGATAAACATTTTTACCATGTAGCATTTGTCCATATGTCATTATACCACTGTGTCTTAAAAATACTTCTGTTGGTGTACTCAGACATACATAGGTTTGAATGCATCATAAATGTTTCTTGGAAAAGTGTCTAGTAGCCAGGGGTTGTAGAAAGAAATATACACCACAATGCTGAAACATTTCGAAAATTAGTTTTGAAATTTGCATGCTTTTGCTCAGTTATGTTCAACATCTGAGTGCTGTGGTCAGGTAGCTGCTGACATATGATTTGTTGTTTGGTTACCTGTCATGACAGACTTCCCTCCGGCTGCCCCTCCTTTTCGAGGTGATGAGTGGGCTCATCTGAAGTGTTACAAGCAGGCCTGGCAGTTGATTCAGGACTTTTAGAGATTTCAGAAGAAATTGATGCATGTCCTGTATAGAAACTTCATTGAATCATGCTAGGAAGAATTTTGTCAGTATGTTAGTAAGATAAATATCACATGTGATGGGCATCTCACAGAAATTATTTGCTGATTCTTCATTCTGAAAAATGACTAATAAAATGTACAGATTAATTTCCATTGCCCTAATGAATCATTCCCCCTTCCCTTTTGCCATGTACTTAGCTATTCTAGAGATTGGTTTAGTAGCCATCCTTCAACTACCATTTTACAGCTCACCTCAGCCCCACAGATAAGAAACTCAATTCCCCCCTGGGCTCAAGCTCAACTAAATTTCTGCCATGCAACTAGGACTTTCCTTTCCTAAATTCAATCCTTGCTTCCAAGGAAAAGAGCAACATTTGGACTAGCGTCCCAGTCACGTGTTGCTTGAGCAAAGAATGAGATCAGCTACTTGCAGTGCACGTCTTCCGACTACAGATATGTATGAATAATAAATTATATTGTCTTTGTTAACAAAGGGTCAGAAGCGAATCCAGTCTCCAAACAGAGCAGTCACTAGGCTGTATGCAAAGCGTATGCAGAGCAGGAAGCAATCTTTCCCCCTAAGTGTCTAGGAGAGAGGTGCTCGCCCTAGTGTGCCAGTAAGCTGGTAACAACACACAGGGTGGATTTCAGACTGTCTTGGATCTTCCCCCTAAACCTCTCCCAGCATCTCATTCTTCTCTATAAGCTGTAGTATTCTCTCAAATCCCTTCCACTGTCTGCCAGTTCTAGATGCAAGACTTGGTGATTCCAGTGCACTTAGTACATGTTACAGCAAAGTGTTGAAGGGCTGGAGAACAGTATAAATATCTGCATAAACCTAGGTAATGATTAGTTAATGATGGTTAGGACTCTCCCTTGATAATCCCATTTAAAATGCTTCATATATTGTTCATCAACAGTTACGTGCTTTTGAAAATGTAGTAATTTTGACCGAAGGCTCTTTAACAAAAAAAACCCAAAAAACACAACAAACACACAACAAAAACCCAAACCTAATTTTTTAAATGATTGCATTTTCATCAGTGTTGTTTTCTTTTTTAAAAAAAGGAGAAAGCAATACCCAAGACACGTAAACCAGTGTTGTTTTCTTTTTTTAAAAAAGGAGAAAGCAATACCCAAGACACGTAAACCCCGAATTTCCAAATGTTCCTGAAACAGAAGGGGGAAAAGCCTTCTCAGCATTTCCTGTGCAGCCCTGCTCTAGTATTTACTGTAAACAAACTAGACTGTCCTCTGGAGGCTAATGGGGCTGTTGATTGGTGTTTGCTCATCACAGCAGGGTCTGCCGTGTGATATCTGGGGCTCCTGTGTATTGATGAGTGTGGGCTGCCAGTGGGAGGTACAGCCCGCCGGAGGGCAGGGAGGGGGGCGCGGGGGCTTGTTAGCTCTTTGTGGCTGGGTGGAATGGGAGACCTTGTTTATTTAGCATTCTTAGCAAGTCCGCCAGGACCCTTGCAAAGTCTACTAAAGTAGAATTCCCCCTATTCCCATGGATTTTTGTGGAAGTATCTAGCTGTTGAAAGGCCAGACAAGATAGTTGCATGCTTACTTAAAATAACCTTCGTGCATCTGATCAAACATCTGCTCTCATCTGAAACAGCTTAGGACGTCCATAGAGGCTTATTAAGCAGGTAGCAATTTAGAGCATGTCCCTGTCAAACAGTTGTGTGTAATAGTTTGTTTATGTTCTCTCACGCAATAATGCAAAAACAGAAGGAAAATTTGCCTGCCATTAGGGGCTTGAATCAGGTTTAGGTTTCTAAGGCTTTTTTAAAAAAGTGCTATTAAATTCTTAATTAAATTACTATCACACACTCATATAGCAATCAGAAAAACAGGAGCCTGTTTACAGATTTATGTGTTTAAATACAAGCAGAAAAGCGATGATTTTGGCTAATAAGAAAGGACAGAGAAAAGTGAAAAATAGTACTTTTCATCCCAGTTTATAATTCTTCTTTATAATTCTTTCTTTTTCTAATTTGATAGCCTGTTGTGCTACTGATAGAAAGGCATAATAGGGTAATTTTTGTGGCTTTTTAAAGAAAGCGGTTCTGTATTCACAGGGAACTCAGCTGAAACCGTTTAAAGCCAGGTAGGTAGGGACATATTAGTTTTACTGAAAAGTATATTTTAGAAAACGTTATAAATGATGGGGACTTCCTTATTATTTGTTTTCTCTAATCACAGCAAAGCCTTCAGTAGCAGGTGACTGTTTGTGGTTATCCTCCCCTCAAATTCTTTTATCATTGTAAATTCTATATTTTATGTACATGTGTAGATATAGATAAAAGTCTGTATAAGTTTTTGGTCTTCTCTACATAGTTTATTGCTAATTTTCATGCTACCTGGATGAGAACTCTGGTCTTATCAGCGTGCAAGTTGCAAAAGATATGAATTTTTAGCTTTTCTCCAATTTTAACCACTGTTGAGGAGGTGCACCAGTGCAAAACCTTGCTGTTTAAAGCTGACCTGAGCTCAAGGCTCATGTGCCAACATCCCATTTATCCTTAAATAAGAGAGTGCATTGCAAAGTGGAAGCACCTGAATGTCAATAGTAAGAATTGGATCATAACTGGTAATGTGAAGAAAAAGCAGTCCTAATAAATATCTTTTCTCTTCTGTAATGTTATGTTACTATAATGTTTTCTGCCTCATTTAACTGTATTCATGATATTATGCAGTCTAAATGTTTTTTTAAATAAACCAGTATATCTTAAACCATGAAGAGATACCTAGAAAACAACATTAAGCTGAGGGTCTGCAGGAGACAGTCTGGGTCTCTTTTTATGTCAAGAGGTTTGAAAGAGCACAAATCCACTTCTCATTTATGATCACTTCTGAGAGGGTAAACATGTTCAAGGGCACTGAAGACCCATTAGAAAAAGTCACTGAAGGATTGTATGCTGCTGTGAAGATCATCATAAAGCATTTCTAAAAATAGGACAGGTTCCTTTGTTACTTGAATACTTTAAGAATTGCAAAATACTATTATTTAATAACATGTCAGTGTTAAGATAACATATAAAATCTATTAGCAATAACAATGAAACATACCCTAACTGAGGATGCAGTGCTGTATGTGTCTTTTCTTGGCAATGCTCTCTCTGTATGATGCCTTTCAGTATGAGGTTGTATGTTATTTTTTGAGCTTGGCCAACCCTAGATCCATTGCAGGGTCTTCAAAAAGGAGAGCTTGTGTTGCTTCTTCCCTCTTCTCCCCTCTGATGGCCATGCAGCCCTCCCCCTCTCAGAGGAACTTGAGCTGATTCAGCTCACTAAACTGGCAGAAAATTAATCCCACCAAAAAGTGCCTGTGTGCTTTTGCACGGGGAACTGAGCTGACTTGGTTCAGCAGAGACATGCTCCTGCTGGCACATGGAAGGGGTCAGGTCAAGCCTGGAGGAGGAACAGTAGTTGAAAGTAAGAAGGGAAGGAAGATCTTCCTGTACTGGTGTCTACAAAGTATTATGTTGTCTATAATGTGTAATTTCAGTCTCAGTTAAACTGACATGTTGTTTGTCGGGTTGCTCTGTGAACAAGATGATGAATGTAGAGGGTGTAAGCTAGCTTTGCTGTCAAAAGAGACATTTGTGAAAATGCATGCTTGGACTAAGCTCTCTTTCAGCTCTTCAGTGTTCCAAGTTTCTGTGTTTAGTAACACTGGCTATTCAAGTTTTCTAGATTTAATGGGAATTTCTCACTTTTCTCTTGAAGGACACAGTGGGAAGGGAAATCTTGGGCAGCTAGAAAGTGATTGGAATTTAACAGAAGTTGTTATATAAAACTGAAAATAGATTCTGTAATATTCTTACAGGCTTTGTTTAAATTTCAAGCTAACTCTAGTGCTTTGGAGGAAAAAGGATTGCTAGATTGCAGTAAGAAAGTATCTAGTATCTTTACTTTAGCTGAGTGCTACTCACCCATAGGCAGATCAAACAAATATGACCAAATTCTCAAATTTAATGTTCAATGTTCAGGCATGTAGGACTACAATATAAATAATAGTGAGAGAATCTTTCTAGCATCTGATTAGTGCCCTCACCTGCTACTGAATGATATCAGATCTGCTAAAATGTTTGTGAGTGCAATATTTCACCCTCTAGAGGCCAGTTTACCAAAAGTGAGTAAAAGTCATCCACGGCACTCCCCTCTCTTCCACTTGAGATAACCTTTGGCTTATTTAGTCTCATGTTATAGCATGCGTCAGTGGCTGTTGTGCAGAGCTGCATTAACTTTACATTACTTTCTAAGGCTTTGGATAACTACTTTTATTTAAACAATTTAAAAACATTTACGTTTTCAAACACAAAATACTGAGAAACATTTTTATTGAAGAACTTGAAATTTGTTGACATTAAAAATCATGTAATTGGGAGCAGGAATACTGAAAACATTTTTCATTTTAACTTCAGAGGTTTAAACTAGCTTCCATGCATTCAGTAAAAGTAGTGCTGATTTTTAGCAGAGGATGTGAAGGTAAATTGAAACAAAAAGTAGTCAGTGATGATTTCAGGGAGCTTGATGATTGTCCAGCCCTTGTTTCTCCATATCAGTCTCTCCACATTAGTGACTGGATACTCCTTCCTTGGCTTTAGCGGGACAGTCACAACTGCCTGAACTGCTTTGGCGGGACACTTTTTGGCCTGACTGCCCTGTCAGTTACAATTAAAAGAGTTAATATGACAGTCAAAGGTCATAAATTGCTTGTGGCTAGTGTTCACTGCTTGTCTTGCACAATGGCAACCAGGAAATTGCCCTGTCAGTTACAATTAGAGGTGTTAATATGGTGGCTAAGGGTCAAAATGCTTCAGTAGTAGGAAGGAGTTGCAGAGGACATTTGGTTTACATTAAGTGAAGGTTCAGGAAAACTTTGCTTAAATGGGATGGTCACTTAATCGGGAATGCATTTCAATATGAATGCGAGCCCCAATGAAGGTTTCTACTGCCTCACTCTCACAGTATTAAGTGTTGGAATTAAGCCATTTTTGAGGTTATCTAAGACTTACACAAGTGCCACACTGGGAAAAAAAAAAGTTAGCAAGTCCAATACTCTCTGCTGAAATATTTGTAGAGAAGCACTTATGATGCAGAAAGAACCACTGAAGAAAAGTACCACTACTATTTATTATTGAAACTTTTGCGCACAAACTTATGTGAACAAGGCACTCAATTTCTCCTTTGCAGGTGGGTTTTTCAAAAGGACTCTAATCTGATGTTATTGATCTTTGCAATGAATCTCACCTGGACTTTAGAAAGAGCAGGTCAAATTCTTTTGATACTGTGGTTTTCTCTCTATTTTGTATCTTTTTCTTCAAATGGTGTTTTTCCTACCAATTCCACTGTGGTCAACTTCACACTTTGAGATGCAATGAAGCAACTCAATAAGAATATATATTCTTTTAAAAGCCCTTGGATTTCAAAGAGTAACTTACTATTACTGGGGGGTGGTAGTGGTCCTTCAAAATGGTTTTAAATGTTACAGGTAAGAACACTACTGTTGCTCTTGTATTTCCATTGTAAGGTGGTGATACTTGATCCCTGTGTATACAAAAGGTGAATTTTCTAGTATATCCACAAAACTGCTTGAGCAGCCAAGCAGCTAACCCGTACTTGGCCCTGGTTTTGCATGGCTACAGATCAGGATCGGTGTAAAGCTAATTCTGATGTGCCCACACAGATGTAGCAGATATCCATGATCTTTAGGGACTGAAATCTCTTTAATATCACAAATGGAATAATTATAATCCTAGGATATACATAGCCACCTTCTAAGAGCTTGATGCCTCCTTTTCCCTATTACCAAAGAAAGTCACAATATTAGACCAAAAGCATTATTGAAATAAATGTTGGAGATAAAAATCTTTTTGGAAACAATGAGGTCAATGAAATACTGAATGAGAATAATGGATGAAAACTTTTTAAAAATAATTTTAGTGAAAACAGTCACAGTAATGAATTCAGTTGATATAAACCCCCAGAATTTTGGCTCTTCTTGGTCAAGCTCACTGACTATGTAGAAAAATTCTTGTATCGCTACAAATGAAGGACAAGGCAGACAACAGAGACAGGAACATACATCAGACAAGAATTTTTTTTAATTACTATTCTACCCCTGCCTCTGGTTGGCTTTTGGTAACAGTTGTGTTATAGGAAGAACACTGATGTCCCAGATATCCCTGGCTGGTATAGTGCAGTAGGGCCTGCTCTGACCCTAGTAGAACTTGACCCCTCAGCCTTTGATGTTCTCTCCTCAAAATAGCAAGATTACTTTCTCCCTGATGCACCTCAGAGTCCACAGGGTGTAATAAGGTAGAGGAGGCAACAGTGTCTGTAGTAGGGGTAGCTTGCCAGACAACACAACTATCTGTCCTTGTGGTGCCATTTCTGTTGTAGGTGAGCACCTGTAATGTGTTTATTCCCACAGCATCCATGCCTGAAGGGAAGTGTATTTCTTTCCTACTGGGTAGCTGAAGAAACTGAGCAAGTACTACTTGAAAGATGGGGCATAGGGCCTATAAAGAACAACAAATTGAGCTTGGGTCTCAGTTTGCAGAATCCCTAATTAATGTGTATAACATCTGTCCTTTCTCCTGCTTGCTTCCAGGTTGTTGAAATCCGTTGTGGTGGACAATGTCAATGCTGTATTGCTCCTATGACATTAATTTGATGCCTTTGAAGTGGGTTAAGTGGTTCAATCCAGTTAAAAATTTCAGGTGGAAAGAATTTGGCTGGAGGTCTGGCACTGCCTGTACATATCCTGACAGTTTAGGTCCTGTTATAGCACTGTTTTTTACATCTCCGCTTAAAAAAAGAACAGCAGCAGCTTTTCTAAATGAATTCACGGAAGTTTAATACAAAACTTCACTCTATAGTTCATTTTGATCTCAACAGAGAAAACCAAGTAATTTCCAAGTAATTCCTTATTTTACAGAAACAAATGTACATTAAGATACATAGGTACTGTCTTTTTATACTCACTGTGTAAAATACTTAAAAGTCTCATTTTCCAGGACTTTTTGCATATTTTTTTAGTATGTGGATATTCTAGGAAGATGTATCCAAAAATAGTCTGAGCACACTATTTAGTTCTGCAAGTCCCACATATTTGATATTTTAAAAAAGGTTTTTGTTATATCTATATATTCTTGAAGTAAATTAGGGTAACTTCTTTTAACTAATTTAATATCCTTAAATTCCAAGGGATGGTAAGAAAAGGCTAAGAATCTTTCTATACAAAAGGATTAATTTATAATTTCAAAGTTGCAAGATCAAAGTTTCAGCTATTTTAAAAACTTATGAAAATGACTATTAATTTCTTCCATCAATGTAACGAGACTTAAGAATATATTTGAAAGCAAAAATAAATATAGCTTGAAATATCCTCCCTGTTGAAAAGCCAAAAAAACCCCCAAAAAAGGTTCAGTCTCGTCAAAATCAATCAAAACAGTTATACTAGAAATAAGGTAATTATTTATGCAATTCACTTCCCCTAAAAGCATACTGATAATGTGGTCTTCATTCTTGGGATGAGAAATTTGTATGTCAGTGCTCTGACTTTTAGAAGAACTGCTTCATCTGCTTCATCTCTGAAACGGAAGTCTTTTTTCAATCCCCCTTAACATGGGCATCTGATAGATCTTATGCACTTAAAAGGTAAATCAGGTCAGCAGTTATCAAAACCAATTTTCACTATTATCCTGCTTTTGTAAAGAATTTAAACAAACTGCAGGCAAAACAAGGTACTGGGGAGAAACTGATTCCTTCATTCTAGTATCATGTATCAACTGTTGGCAAATCTTCTATGTATAAAGATATATGGACGTGAAATCAAATTTCTGCCTTAAACTTCTTCAAAGTCATGGGCACAATATATATGCTGTTGGACTGATGTGAGGCAGGGATCAGATTTGTCCCACTTACTCCATAATACTCTGACTATTCAGCAAAATGAAGTCTGTGTTCAGTCAGTTTCATTTTTGGTTATATGAGAGCATTTGCTGGTCACATTTGGAAAGAAGTATCTGTTGCATGGGCTTTTCAAGTCTGGGGGATCCTTTAGTCATGCTTGATGTATTTCAGGGAATTGCTTGAAGGGCAGTGGATTCAGAGGTAAGAGCTTCTAGAAGATAACATTTCAATAGACTAGAAAAGAAAAGAAGGTTTTGCAAAAAAGGCATAAAGATTAGATCCTACCTTTCAAATTTGATGTAGAAGACAAAAGGAACCTCTTGACGAATGTAAATATTAATAACTTTTCTAATTAATGACATTCACTTCAGTATTCCTTGAGTTAATGATTTCTGCCCTGTCTGTGTTCATGGTGTTTATCTCTTCCATGTGAGTACAATAAAAATCCATACATTTTCCCAACTGCAACAGCCACACACTTCTCTGGGTAGTTTTTATGTGCAAGGCTGAGATAGAACAGTATTAATGAGACCTGGTCTGTTCTCCTGTCCTCACCCGCCCTACGGGCAAAGGGTAAGAAACTTGTGCATGGCAATACATAGTTGCACACAAGATGAATGCAGCTTATATTTGTCTCTGGGTTCTGTTCTGTGAAGAGGAATTTTTCCTCAGTAGATCCAAGCTAACAGAAGGATATAACAAAGTGTATACAAACTTCCAGTATACTGACAAGACACTTTCTAAAGGCTGGGAAGTATTTTCCCTCATATTTTATTTTGAGAGCTGAACAAATGGTTAATAGTCTCTGTTGCTGAGGTGCTGATAATTCCTAACTCTCAGCAGGACTGCAGGTGTAATCATTACAATCAGCTTCTGATCAGTGTCAAAAATCACACCACAAACCCATTGCTACTGTGGAAAATAGTTCCCTTGAATCAAGCATATTATGTTTTGAATGACCAGTTGCTCTCCACACATCTGAAATAAGTTAGGAGAGGATGGAAAAGTGTCATACCTTGATGGCTGTCTATAAACAAACATTGTCACTCAGAAGGTGTTTTCAAAAGGCTTTTTCACTCTTAAAAATAAACTTGCTGCTAATTATTTAAGGCTTTCCTTTCTCCTGTAGGTAAACAGTGTTAATGAACTTAATTGGGCTCTAATTGCCTTGTTGGTTTTGTGCCTTCATTCTGGGAAATTCTCCACTTAACTAGACGTGATGGGAAACCAGTCCTCACAGCGAGAGATGGCAGCATCCAGGAAGAGGTGGTGTGGAAACAAGCTTGAGGTCATGATTAGGAGAGGAGAGCTCTGAGATGGTATTTATTGCTATGCTACATTGTTCTCTTCTCTGGGCGGAAAAGACAGCAGTATCAGAGCTGTACAGCTAACCAAAACCAGAGCCATTGCTAGCTCTTCTTTTGTTGGGTGGCTAACTAGAAGAAGTTTGCTTGGGTTTAAAGTGGTCTTGCATCATTACAAAGATAGGTAGCCACAGTGCAGAAAATGAGTTGCAATGCACTGTAGTAAGTAAAAAGCCAGGCATTTGGGAGATGCTGCTTTGTGGTTGCAGTCTATTGGGCTAGTCTAGGTGTTTATCAAGATACGCTTCACCATCCTCCTGTAGCTGCTGTCACCAAATATTGGAGCCCAACAACGGCAGTAAGTTGTGTTTCTGTCAAAAGTAGTGAAGAAATGTGTGCTTCTTGTTGTGTTAATTCTGGCTTAGGCCTTTGTGAAAGAAATTTGTGTGGTTGTGCTTATTTTACATTGGATTATGTTGCCTTTACTAGGACTACATCTGGTAAATCTCATTCTGTTAAACTAAGGCATCCTCTCCAACTTGTACATCTCACCTTTACAAGAGCTGGTAGGTAGGACAATACAGTTCCTTCTCATCAGCTGGTGGAAAGTCCACGCTTTAAGCTGAGGTTAAATGCTGCAAAGCTGTATTTTAATTTGGATCCAATGTTTGTTTAGTGAATACAGATTTTTTTTTTGCTTTTTTTTTAAAAATAAGTTGCTGAAATTTCACTTTCTATAGAGATGGATGAGGAAGCCAGGCAAAAGTGTTTCAATAAGTCATTTAAATAATTTTAAAGACAATATTATCCCTAGGCTGTTGTTCCGGCAACATCTTCCCAATTTCCACGTGAATTCTGTGAATGCTCAACATTTTAGCTTCTAAAGAAAATAATCCACATAATTACTGCTGTGTTTTTTTTTCCTTTCTTTGAAAGGCACATCTAAGAAAACAGGCAGCTTCAAAATAGTCTGTGGCAGAACTGGTAGGCTGGGTCCTGCAATGGTGACACCTCATCCTTTCATTACAAATAACTGTGGTTCATCATGTCAAAACCAACAGAAGCATGGGGAACCAGTGAAGCATCTTGAATTGGAAAATTTTGTTTAAAAATATTTCATTAAAGCATTTACTATTCCTGTATGATAATTTGAGTTTGTTTCTGTCTATATTAAAAAAAACTTACATGAGAATTCATTTTTACTTCTCATAAGTTGTAGTCCAAGGACTATAAGGTCTTCCAAATATAATTTTCTTTTCATTTTTTTCTTTTTTTTTACCATTACAGGCAATGGTAGCTAAGCAACTCAGAGCTAATGGAGCTCAACCCCTCTTCTTATTTCTTTTTTCCTGGTCTTTTAATTTCAGAGGGGAAAAGGTGGAAGAGGAGGAGCAAAGAACAGGAGATAAAGGAAGAAGAATTATTTGCAGAAGAAAGGAACACAACATGCTTACTTGGTTTCAGTCTTTTGGGGTATGAAATATTATATTTTGACTGAGTATGCCTGGATGCGTGTTATCAGAAACAATTCTTGCAAGCTGTCAGAACACATATTTTATAGCCAATATCAGCTTTCCCAGTTATTTTATAGCTCACCCATTGCTCAATGGTAAGTTGCTTTATTTACATCTAAGTTTTTAAGCATTGCAAATGAATGAGACTGTTGAGATCCACTGAAATGGACAGATGAAAGAGACCTCATGGCCTAGAATAATATTTGCAATATGTTCTGTCCCAAAAGAGGATTTGTTAGTGGTGCTAGCGCTATAGGGGTAGTTGCTCCTGGGGCACTATCAAACTGACTTGTTGCAGCACATGTGAATGTGTGCTGACTGCATCCTAAGAACTATGTAGTAATGGTAGCTATAGCATCACAAAATTGGCCAGGTTAGAAGGGACCACACTGGGTCATCTGGTCCAACCTCCCTGCTAAGGCAGGATCATCCTAAAGCAAATTGCATGGGATTGCATCCAGAGTTCTTGAAAATATCTCCAGCATGAGAGACTCCACAGCCTCCCTGGGCAATCTGTTCTAGTGCTCGATCACCTGCACAGTAAAGTTCTTCATCCTATTCAGGTGGAACTTCCTATGCATCAGTTTCTGCACATTGCCTCTTGCCCTATTGTTCACCACCACCGAGAAGAGCCTGGCTCCATCCTCTTAACACCCTCCCTACAGACATTGATGAGGTCCCCTCTCAGTAGCCTCTTGTTGAGGCTGAACAGACCCAGTTCCCTCAGCCTTTCCTCTTAAAGAGGTGCCCTAATTCCCTAATCATCCTTGTGGCCCTCTTCTGGACCTGCTCCAGGATCTCTATGTCTCTCTTGTGTTGTAGAGCCCAGAACTGGACACAGAACTCCAGATGAGGCCTTACCAGGGTTGAGTAGAGGGGCAAAATCAGGTCCCTTGACCTGCTGGCAATACTCTTCCTAATGCACTCAACAGTAGTTTTAGAGTTGACACATTGGGCTGCTCTCACCAGGAGTTGTCTGTTCACTTCTTTGCAAGGGCAGCAAGAATAAATGGACTCCATATCTTCAGTTGCTGCAATTCTCAGGCAGGTGGGTAAGTGTGGGACCCAGTTGCATTCACTAAGTGATGAAGGTGGTTTAGAAAATATGCCATGCTGTGAATTGTAGCGGCTGAAGGTCTGGTGCAGGACTATTCCTGCTGCTGCTAAGTTTAGAGGTGGATGACAGCTGCCAGTGGTGAGATCTTAAATCACAGTATCTAAATACTCCAGAGCTGAGTGTCACCTCAGAGCATGGATGATCCTTTGATGAAATGGTTTTCCCTGTCGCTAGCATGTATGTAAGTATAAACAGTGAAATAATAACATAACTTGTGTAAAATAATGACACAACTTGTATAACTTACTTATCCTGGCTGCTTTCTGTTACCCAAGATTTCAGAAATGAAGAGTTGTATCTTTATTTTCAAAATGTGAAACAAAAACTGTATCCAAGATACACAAGTTACAGCTACTATCACTTGATATGAAATAAAGTACATGTGTGGGTGATGTCCCATTTACTTTTATTTTCAAGCGACATTTGCTTATATGAATGTGTCATAAGAATGGTAGTTTAAGATTGAAGCTCTTTCTTTTCAGGACAAGAAGCTGTATTTTTCATCAAGTAGTGATCTGGTTTCTCAATGTTTGTCCATGGTTCTCCATTTGTGTATGGTCATACGTCTGGAGTCCATGGTTACTATAGCCTTGGCCTCCCAAATGAATCTGCCCAGTGAAGTTTTCAGTTTTGCAGTGTAGACACTTGTTTGTTGGGAATTGGATGGAGATTGACAATCTCATTTTGTGTAGATTATCAAGAAATTGCTGTAAGGTTTTTCATTTCCCTAAACTAAGAGTGTGATACAGTGATTTTAGTTACCCTCTGTGAAATGAAGTTTTGCATAGTTAAATGATGCCATTACTGGTATAATTGGTTTTAAGGGAGCGTTATTTTTCCTGGAGTGACTTGAATTTTATTTTTTCCCCCTAGTGCAAGTAATTTAAAAAAATGAACATATAAAATATTTAGCAACTGTGGAGTGTGTTTCCCCCTTCATGTGTATGCTTAATTCCCATTAAACTGAAATAGGAGAGACTACACTGTTGAATGTGCGTGTAACATTTTGATATGCTCCCAGTTGGTAAAAATGAGAGCGACACTAACAGCTGCTAACAGTGTCAACAGTCTCGCAGGATGAAGTGTGGCGAGCCCCCAACTGTTTCCCATTCAAATGAATTATGAGCTCTCACTGCTCAGGGGGACCATGATAAGAGACCATTTGAGTAGAGTTGAGAGACTTGGGGAATATCCACCTGTCAGGATGGTCGCCATCCTTCAAATAAAATAAAATGGGGGAAAATATTTCAGGAAAGAGAGAGTTAAAATTAGGAGAGAGGATGTCAAAACTGTGATAAGGAGAGCCCAGGGAAGAAGTAGCCCCTGGTTGAGGGAATAGGATGTGCTAAGGATGGGGAATGCTCTAAAGGAAATGCAATGAGGCAACATGAGATGACTTGGGGGCCTACCCACCTTGCAACATCAAAGTCTGACTGCAGAGAATGTTTGGTCATTTGCTGCTTAATGTTACGTGCTCTATATTGACACCAAAATTACTGGCCTTCCCTCTGACTGCTACTTATAGTACTTCATTCAATTTGCTTTCTTTCCAAATCCACTTGTAATTTTCCCTTTTTCCACCCAAGAAACATCACATGGGGACAATAAACTACTTAGTCTCAATGAAGAAGAACCAATATTATCTGTGGTCTGCACTTGTGTTCCTTTCCATTTAGAATAGTGAAAGCTCACAAGTTATTTTCTTTTCCTACCATGTAAATAATGTGTGAAGTATTTCATAGAAGCATTCGTCATGAAAGGTGCCTGACAGATTTAGTAGTCTGTTTCCTGGGATTATGGCAGAATTAACTTCATTATCCCTAAGTGCTCTGTAACAGATGGATGTTTGGCCTGGCCTGAAAAATCACCAAAAGCTCGTAATGCCCCAAAACTGTACCTTTGAAGAGTATGTCCTTATAATTATCAAGTACTCCATCAGAATTTTCCATACCATGTTGTGAAATTGTACTGCTTTACTCTTTAGATACTCAGACCAGGGACTCTTTTTAAATCCCTCATTTCTTCACTGAAAATTGCCATGTTTGTCCTCTTGTAAAAATATAGGTCTTTGAATCTCAATATCTGTGTATAGTTTAATTGAAGATGGAATGGTACTTTGAACTTGGGGTGTGATTTTTTATTTTGTTTTTAAGATGAGATGCCATGACTTATGCAGCTTAGGAGCATTCTTTCCTTTCAGAAAAGGAACACTCTTGATTTGTCAACCGCAAGTCCCTGAGGCTATTATTCATTATACATTTCTATAAATTTTCCATTTCATTAGACTTCCCAGTATATATGGATCTGTGGTGTCCATCTGTATTGTTTCTTTTAGTGTTGTGTAGTTGGTGTTTTTAATATGTTTTCAACCATCGCTTCAGAATAACTCTTCTAATCGTTGATCCCTCCCTGCTGGTTTAATGATGACCATTAGGAATTACTTGCGGTCAGATGTTTATCCAGTGATGTGTTTGCTTTATCATGCTGTAAAACCTTGCTCTTGAGATTGATCCAAGAGTGATGTCATCCAGCCATCATCCGTTGGTTTTCATCTGCTGCTTCTCCTTTCCCATGTCAACTTCTTAGGAAAAGTATGGAATAGAAACAGTTGAATCGCTGCTAATGTTTTGGCTTCAGCTAACTGGCTGAATAGTTGCCAGACAATCTTTCCTATTCCTGAGGAGAAAAAAAAATCCAGCATAACTAAACAATATAACTGCTTATCTTTAGCTGACCAAAACTCAACCCCTTTCTTCCTCCTCTGTCAAATGTTAGTATGTCAGAAAATCCACTGGGGACCCTATGCATCCTGAGTCAGCTTGTCCCAACCCCCATCATCTCTGGGATTCTGAAAGACACAATTCTTGCCAGTACCTGTGGGCACACCTGTATTCACCACAGTCCAAGTTGTGTTCCCTTCCATAGCTACACAACAACTTGCATGAGATGCACTCAGTTTAGCCTTGTTTTGAAATTGGGAGCACATGTTTTATCCATTAAGGCACCCAGTGTTTGGCTGCTACCAAAGCAATTTGTAAGATTTGTGTTAGCCGTGGGAGGGCTCTCTTACCAAGTCTCTCTGTGCAATATGAATACATAGGGAATGACAGAAAAAAACCTTAAAACATTTAAAAACCCTACAAATGTTTAAATATAAAGGGGTCAGCTCAGAAGAAAATCTGCTCATTTCATATTAAAGCCTATTTAAAAACTGTTGCAGAAATTATACTTAATTTGCACTATGCCAGATTTTTGACATGCTTATGTTGAATAAAGTTTTGCTTCTCAGATAATTCCATCCCAAAGTGGAACTCAGAACTTACATGTGCAATGCTGTGCTGCTATCACAATATCAAGACTAATATTCCTTTGATGTTTTGAGCTACAGCATATCTCCAGAAATAAAACTACATTAGCAGTAGTATTATACTTCTCTTTAGCTGGTAAAAAGGGAAAAGTTTGTTTGATTCTTACTGTGAAAAGAAGAATGATAATTTTGAGATGCTTGTTTCTATTAAATAATTTTAAAATAACTCAGTTGCTGGAATATGACAATTGATACCATTTTGTTTATGATGACCATTTAGTGCTTGCGGCAAAATCAAATTTATTCCTAGAGTTTCTAGATTAATCAAAAATATTTTTAATTATTCTTACATAGTTAATTTACAAGGGGACATGATCAGCTAGTCGTCTGATACACATTTGCCAAATATTTAAATTTTTTGAAAGCTTTAATGGCTCTAAGGATTTTGTTCCATTGATCAAATCCTCTTAAAAATAGCATGCCATATTATTTTCAGGCTATGCCCAAAAGCTGCTTTCAGGCATTATATTTTCCCTTGGGTATTGTTAGCTGGAGAGAACAATTTTTTCAGATCTTCTGTTCATGCTTGTAGGTTCCAGTCAAGTCCTACAGACAACATTCTCAATAAATTGAGCTGCAGAGAGTCTTTCAGAGTAGGGTGATATGTTCCATTTTTCAAATGTTACTTGCTATTCTCTTCCTCATCTTTTTTTTTAAACTTTCCTTTTTAAAGTGTAGATGGCTCAGTTCTTCTAATGTAAGTACCAACAATCCATTCTCTTTTTATGTATGACTAGCAGTAAGGAGACGTCCTAATTCAGGAGGGCACGAAAACATTTGTCAAACTGTAATCACATAGTTAAACCTCACTGATGTGATGCTTCATCAAATACTTAATTTCAGCACATACTGTGCTGTTGGCTGAAGCAGCCTTTATTATGATAATGAACCAAGTAGACTAAGTGATACTCTTTAACTGTTTTGGCTCAACATAACTTGTTTCACAGTATGTTTGCTCAATAAACCATATAAATTTCCAGAAGGCTTCAAGGGCTTGAGGATTTTTTCACTGCTGTGTTGCTTTTTACTTGTTAAAATTTTTACATAACCAGGATTTGAGGCTCAGTAGCCCCAAATCATTTGTGTTCTTTAGTGTCTGTAACAGTTTTACAGACTTTAATAAGTATACCAACAATGTCTGGTACTATGTAAATAATAATCAGTATGTATCCATAATAAATCCCTTCAAGATATGCCTAAGAGTAGTTTTGAGTTTTTGTTTCCAGCCTATTTTACAAGGATTTGCAAGGTTGCTTTATGCCACCCTATAAATTAACACACTGTAACACATTTCTTATTTTCTTTCTGTAGGAGTAATGATTTATCTGAAGGACACAAAAAGTCTGAGCTCCAAAGAGGAAACATGCTGTGAGATTTATACCATTTGGCTTAGAAGTTTCCAGCATCTTGTAGAAAGACATGAAGATGAGATCTATACTTTTCACAAAGCCCAGTTAGAAGTAATGAATAAACACTCTGAGCATGATACTGGATTAAAAATTAACAGTAAGAAGTTAGTGGATTATAAAAGCAGGAAAGAGTAATCTTCAAAACACCTTTTTGGACTTGATCCATTTGTCAAGTGTCAACTGCTTTTTGTCTTTTTTCTCTGAATGCTTTCTAAAGACGAGTTTCTCCAAAGTATTTGCAAGTTGCCATTGTTGGACTTTGCTGACTTGTGCTTAGCATGTTGAGGTGTGGCCACATGGAAAGAAGAAGAAAGGAAATGTCAAGGCAGCACCTGAAGAACAATAACACCTGTTTACATTTTCTGCTATTACCAAAAGCAGAATTGTTGAATCATGAAAGAATACCCTGAGGCCACATTTATGTCATAAGTTCTGTGTGTTATATGGGATGAAGCTTTGTGCCATCTCAGTGACACCTTAAATCTCAGCTAAATATGTTTGTACAGCCACATCACCTTCAGTAGTGATTTTTGTCAGACATTCAAAGGAAAGAAATGTCAAGTATTTCATTGGACTAAACCTTAGATAAAATGCAAGATTGGGATAGCAGTAACATCAGTCTGATTTTGGTTTGAATGATGCTCAGTGGCCACAGAAGAAATATAAAATTAAGATGAAAGCTATAGCATGCATAATAAGTCCATAAGAAATTATGGACATGTTTACCTTCTTTTTTGCATGCTACAAGCTGTTCTGGAATAATTAATGGGAAAAGATTCTATCATTTAATTTAGGCAGCTCTACTAATGATGATACTGCAGAAATCTGAACAGGAAGTTATTTTATAATGTAACATATATGTTTGAAATAAATTCTGATTGTAGCTGGAACCAAAAACAGCTTTGTGCTTAGTAGCCGGGGATCCAACATGAAGAATTTTGGATTGTTAGCACACCTTGGAAGTCTTTAGAAGGGTAAAATACATGTAAATTGGAGTATGTTTAAGGTTCTGGGTATGCTAACACAGGGAGTAAACACAGTTTATTTTATTGTGCTAAATACCACACAGTGAACTTTTAAGATAAATAATCAACTGGTGGATCTTGTCTAGTCTTTAAAGTTGCAGTTTATATTTGCTTGATTTAAACTGACCCCTGATAAGTAAGGAGGAAAAAAATTACTAAGAATCTGCTTTCCTCTTGGTAACTGATGCTTTTTCCGAAGAGGAAACATAAAGTCAGATGCAATAAATGGAAACAGAACTTACTTAAGGTGGAGTAGACTGCCAGGGGTGGTTAGACTAATGGCTTTTAATTAGTTTTGTGCTGCAAAGGCACATTGAAAGTGTGGAGTCCTGGGTGAATATTAATGAACCGCCATTGAGTCAGTTTGAGAGGATCTCCGTTTCATAGGTGGAGACTTGGAGGCATAAGGTTACCGCAAATACAAATCCATGATTTACTTATATTGATTGGTAAAATTGGCAGTTTCTTATTTCTAGTTTCCTCCTAACTAATATACCTCTCCTGATGTATGTTTGCTTTTGTTTGTTTGTTTGGTTCCTTAGGCAAAGCCTCCAAACCTATTTGTCACAGTCTGTAAGCAGCAAAGATCGTGGTAGCTGTTGGGAAGGAGGAGTCTTGACTCCAGTGCTCTCTTTCTGTCTTGTATACTGTGATGGCTGAATACTGGATGTCAGTTGCTAGCTACACTATTTTTCTATAACACTATATACAATAGATCTGTATATAACTCACTGTGAATAGCCATTTGTAACATGTGCTTTGTCAGACACATCACAGATTATACATTTTGAGATAGTGTGACAGATATTCTAGATTTGTTATACAGTCAATGAGGTAGGAGACAAATGAACATTGCACATTCATTCAGGGGCTGAAATCATGGTGGATTTAGTGTAATGGATGTAACATATTATTGCTACATTATGATGAACAGACCATCCACCTGAATTACAAATTACATTATTTAAAACAGCTAAGTTGTTATCTAAAGCAATGTTTCTCAAGGCAGGAATCCCCTGGGAGTAGGCTTAGAGAAAGAGAGGATAAAAGACGCCATAAAGAGAGGATTAAAAAAAAATAAAATATTGGTCACTCCATTTTGTTTAAGTGCTCTGGAATCACCTATCATGTGTGGTCTGGAAACAAGCCCTAGGTGCTTGTAGGGCAGTGACACATGCAAGTCAGACCCCCAGGGCGGGTGTGACAACTCCTCATAACTCCCCACAGCTTTTGCAAGTGCAGCTCAGTCTGTTCAGAGACATCCATCAGCATGTCTGTACCCCAGTCCTGGTTCTGCTGTTGGAAGGCTCTTACCGGCACTGGCTGCACACAGCTGGGGCCTCCAGCAGCTGCCTGTGCAGGGGTCTCCTGGATTTGCCTCTAGAAAACTTGTGCCATCTTTGCATCCTCTAGATTCTCAGCTGCTCTGCAGGTCAAAAAAAGCTGCTGGCTGCTCTAAATGATGGCAGTCCATCCCAGACTGCTTCTGGGGTTGCTGTATTGCCCACAGTCCTCATAGCATGCCTAATTCTGCCTTTGGCACATTTCCTCTGCAGGTGCGTGGGAGAAGAGAGGAAGCAGCTTCACGGTGTGATTTATGATTGCAGCTCCCAAACAAACCCTTGCAATGGCAATGTATTAGGGGAGCTGGGCAGGGAACCAAGTCCATTGACAGCAAAAAATGTATCTAACTGCATTTAATTTGATTTACGTTTCTCACTGGACAAAGGTGGCAGTGGTAAAGCATCTTTTTTCCCTCAACTGCATGTGCAGCATGCATCTCTGAACTGCATCGCTCTTCCCATTTCTTTTTCTTTCTGTGAATGGTTCCTGCACACTTCTGTTCCAGGATTGTCCTTTGGGAGGTTTGTGTATCATTTATGCACCTTTGGGGAAAAATGTTGCCTGGGATTAGATTTAAAAAACATGGGCCTAGCCACATGTGGCAGTTTTCCAGCCTGTAGTTGTATTATATATAAGGCAAAATGATTTTACAGTAGTTATGCAATAAACATATGTAATGTATATATGTAGAACTTCTGTAATTCATCAGGCATTTGGAGCAGCAATTTGAAATAAAAAGTTGGCTCTCACCTGAAAACTAAAGGAAATAATATTGAGTAAAACAAAGAAACAAGCTTCTGCACTAAACTTTGGTAGTCAACAAACCCATCCTGAAGAACATACCCATGTCTTCATGCCACAGTGCATTACTGTCAGCATGTTCTAAATATGATCATGAGTAAGGATTCCAGCTCAGGATATGAAAATTTGGCTTTCTAATAAAAGCAAAAGAAACATCTTGTGAAATTAATTTGTTGCCATTTTGATATGCTGGATATTCTATGGGAAACATTCGTTTAAATTTCAGTTGTTCCACAGGCTGTACACAGGAAAAATGACTGCAGTGTATTAACATAAATCATCAAAAAAGGCAGAAGTTGGATTTACTAAGTTTTCTTGAAGCCCCTTGGAAAATGTGCTGATTTTTGTTTTGGAGAGCTTGTGCTAGTCTGGGTGAGTGATATCACATGTGGTGGTGATAGCCATGTAATTAGTGTGTGTTTCTTAGGCATCTTTGACCACTCATCTGTCTCTTCCAGAACTGCCTTTCAATTTCTGAAGTTACCACTGGGGTTTTTTTTAACATTACTTTCCTTTTTTTTCCTCTGGACATTTGCAAACTTTCCCAACATGTCTTGTTTTCTTCCTAACATAAAGAGCATGTTGGATTATTGACTTCTATTTGGGATGAATGGCATATTGGAAGTTATTTTGAATGACTCTTAGGACACAGTTCTCAGTGCATCTTTTTCAGTAAACTTTCCTGTCTCCCAAGGATCTTTTTCGTATTACTAATTACTAATCTTTATGTTTCTGTTGAGGTTTTTTTTATGTTGCCCAATATGTGATTATATAAACACTTCCATACATGAATCTTGATGCAGGTTTTGATCCTAGAATAGTAAGTTTTTTGAGCATGAAGAGTGTTTTATAGTAATGTCTATGAAATGCTGCATTTACTTATGATGTGTAGATATTTTACTAATGAATGTGTGATTGAAATTAGCAATTAGTAATTAGAAATTTCCCTTGGAAAAGTGAACTATTCCATTTGTGTTTTGGTTTTAAAATATATCTTTGTTTCTTAAAGCACGCTTCTAATCTGTCATCCTGCTGGCATGCAATCCTGTTCCCCTGAAATTCAGCCTTCTATGCAAGAAGAATGATCTCAAGAGAAAAAATTCTTTTCAGAAGGGTTTTCTTTTCCTGCATAGTTTTGGTGAATTTTTCCTCTGAGAGTCACAGTAAAATGGCTGAATGTTTGGATCTAGGCCTGAGGAAGAGCAAAGCTTCCAAGTGGTACTATTAGGAGAAATAAGAGTTGCAGCCACATCTGTGAATGTCCTATTTGTAAATCTGCTGGGCAATAATTTTTAGAAAGGTTTAAATTGCAGTCTTTTCATTGAATGGTGACAAATGGGGAGATAATAGCACGGTGGTTTTACTGTTCTGTGATCATTAAGCATATAGCTTGCATACTGGGTCATTTATTTTTAGTGTCAGAGGAATCCATTACAATCATCTATCCCAAGCAGTATTATTACATAAGTCAGAGAACCAAACTGCATATGCATTGCTGAGAGTCAGGGGTTTTTTCCTGTTTAAATTATAGAAAGGGGATTTATTTGGTCTAATTATCTTACATGATGGTGAATCACCTACATCTTCAGTGAAATGCTCCAGCAGTCAATAACCCTTGTTGAAATCAGTGTTTCTAATACCAGCTTCTCTCCATAAGATGTTATTTTGTCTTTCCCTCTCCAAGATAGATTGCAGAGCTCCCTGCTATCACAAATGTCTTCCTTATGTTGTGACCTATAGTCTGTGGTCAGTCACCACTTGGATTTGCCTGTGATGAACTAAATTTTCTTCAGTCTCTTATTATAAGACAGTATTTTCAAGATGTTGAATCACTTTGTGGTTCTCATCTGAGCTATCACCAGTTTGCTGAATTCTTTTGGGGAACTCCCAGTATACTACTTATGGTCTCACTAATGCTATATGCAGAGGGTTAGACCAGTTCATTACTCCTACTTGCTATGTGCTATTTCCCTGCTTATGCATTCAAGGATTGTATTAGGTCTCTTGGCCACTGTACCTCATTGTGAGATTTACTGCTGGGAGGACTTGGATAAAGCTCAGAGATATCAGAGAGCAATTGGGAAGACTTTATTCACTAGTAATGACTGGGGCTCCTTCAACCAATTTGTCAGCAATCTGGAAATTTTACAGTAGTGATAGAAATGAGACCAAGTCCTGGCTGCACCTCTCCTTGTTTGAGAAATACTCCAGTTTGCTTTCCAGCTAAAACACAGTTCATTCCTTTGGTGCCAAATTCTACAGCTTTCTTTCCAGACCTCGATGAGCCACGACATCATGCATATGCATCATGCAGAAACAATCCTACTTGCTTAGCTCAAAAGCCAGGCAGTGGCTGCTGCTCCCATAGCAGTGCAGAGAATTAGGAAATGATGAGCAGTCTTCTCTGTCTTTGCTTGCAGCAATATCCACTTGGCTTTATTTTTTTCTACCTTTGTGACTCAGAAAATGCTTTTGACTCATTTCTCCCCATATACAAAATTGTTGTTTTGAGGTCTAATAAAACCCTTTTATGAATTAGCTGTGTGACATTACTGGTGCAATCATGAGATTATTGTCCCTTTCTGAAGCAATAGGAATGTACCTCCCACCCAACCAAACACCGAGCAAGCTGTATCTTTGATGATTGCCAATGTGTTGGCCAGAAAAGTGGCCATAGTAAAGAAAATTTTGACCACCTTAGGAATTTGGTTTTCATTTTTGTTTCTTCCCCCCCCCCACATGTTTTTCATGGTTTACACAGAATAGAAAGGGAAAGGGGTTTTGTAAAAATTGTGACTTTTTTTTTTCAACAATGTCTTATTTCTAGTAGAGATTTTGCATATGACTAGTGCCCTGTACTTTGATCAAAACCAACAGATTTTGTTTTAGGATGTCTGGGCTACATGTAATGAACAAATAAAATATGACTAAGAAATGGATGCTATTATGAAGTGAAATGCATTGACTAATCTTCGTATATGACAACTGAAAACATGTCTTTACAGTTGCAAACAAACTACTCTGGAGTTTCAGCTTGAAGAATAGTGAAAATTGGTTGTGTGGGATCAACTGGTACTGATGGTCAAGAGCTATTTTTAGTATTTGCTCAACTTGGACAAAACAGGTATGTCTTATGCCTGCAGTTTTTTTTTTTTTTTTGAGGTTTGGAACTGGACTTTCTCAGTCAGCTTTCTTGTGTTTTTTCCTGTTATAAGATGACCCTTCTCTCTGATGTGACTGGATCGCAGTCAAAGCCAGCCTCAGACATGCACCAGCCATGTGTTCGTTCACTTTTGGCAAAGAAAGTGCAGAACTGAGGAGGTGCAAAAGTGGTGATTTTTTATTTTTTCCCCTTCTAAATAGATATCAATTGAGAGAGCAAATGAGCCTTCATAGGAATACAGTGGACAGAGATATCCTATGCACGTAGGTGATTTCCAGACTGATATGAAAAATAGTCTCTGTAAGGCTGACAAAGTATGCATCCACTGTGAACCACAAAAAACCCACTGTCTTTTCGAAACCTTCATTAGAAGAGTGTAGAGCCTTCTTTCATGTGTGAAATGATAGTCTAGGATTATCCCCAAATCTGAATTAAACCCCAAAAGCCATTAGACTTCTATTCTTATCTCGTGTATCTTTTTATTATTTTTATTGATCAGAAAACTTTAATGGATGACAGTGTACAAAAAGCCCATCACACTGAACCCTGCTTTCATTTGTTCAAAAGGAACCTCTCCGCTACTTTCTTGTTTCGCCATTACAGTTAGTTGCCCTCCAGATTCATGCAGACCTTTAATGCCACTGTGGGGATAAAACTTAAAAGTTACAAGCTTCACAAAACAGTGCACCATGCAGAAACTTCAGTTTAATATAATAAGGTCTCTTATTATGGCTTGTCTGCAAATCATCATGCTTGTGTTTTGGTGAATATAACTAAGTCATTTTAGTAGACTTGATTTAGAAAGGTGCAAACATCTCAGTTAAAAACAGAGTGAAATCTGTATGGTTTAAATCAGCTTTGGTGTGGCACAAACCTTGAATATGTTTGACTAAACCAGTTTAAAATTTGCTTTCCCATTTAAAGGGAGCTATGATTATTTAATTCATGCCTGTTTTTGTATCCAGACAGAGAATCAATCCTTCGTGCTTTTGTATCATTTGCTTTTGATTTTATTTTTAGTTGCCCTCCCCCCCTTCTGTTTGCATGTTTGAATTACTAAAAGGGTAAGGTGTGCTTGATTTCTGAGCTCAGTTTGCCAGTTTGTGAATGACAAACGAAAGCAACTAGTCATTCAGTTTTCCTCCTCATCTGGTTTAATCATTAAAAAGAAAACCCAATGAACTTTAATTTTTATTACAGGAAAATAGAAAACTTATAATTGGGTCTTAATCTTTGCTGATACCTGTATTCCATATGACCCAACTCTACATTTTTTGCTTTTCACGAATGGGCATTAGCAGAGCAGCAAAGCTGTGCACTTCTGATACTCTTCAAAGGTGAGTTGCTGCAAGTGCTGCAGCAGTGACAACTTCATTGTGCCCAGCCTACAGCCTGAACTCCAAAGCAGTACAAATGCTTTTATTTTCCTAACAAAATGTGAAGCCTTGAGAAAATAAGGGAATCGGAGCACATTAATCAGAATTACCAATGTGAAGACTGTGACAGAAATTTGAAAAAAACCCAACACCATAAACAATGGCTCTTCTGTAAGAAGAATCATTGCAACCCAGTAAAAAATTGATCAGTAATTCAAACCAGAAATTGCCCTGAATGTTGAACATATATTGAAATATTTCATGGGCTGTTTTATCATTGAAACTTGTTGACATTATTTTGTACTTGTAACTTCATAGACTATAGCCATTTATCACATCAGCATCAGACATCTGCACAAGCATTTGTCATGCTGCTGTTGATTTTTTTCTTTTCTTTTTTTTTTTTTCCCCAAATGGCTGATGGAAGGCTAGAGCTAACAGAACAATACAGTGGAATGTGAAGGCTATCATTAGGGGGCAAAAACAGACTTCAAAGAGGAAGCACATATGGTTTTGACTTTTATAAAAATGGCAGGTGGACATAAAAAAAGGTTGATTTCAAATTTATTTTCATGATAGCTGCAACTTCTTAAAAGTCCAAGATGATTAATTTTCAATTTGGCATTCCTAATATCTGAAACAAGATCATGGTTTTACAACTTCCTGAGGCAGACTCTGAGAGAGACGAGGTCATGTTGGTATAAACCTGTGGCAGCCCAAAGCAGGAGAGTTCTTGAGCAGAAAGAATTGTTTTGTAAAAGGCTTTCTGAAAGTAAAGCATGTATATGAAACAAAATGGTTCTGAAGTCAGCCTGTTTTCAAGCATATGTTAAACTTCAAGGATGTTGGGTTAGATTTGAAAGCAGAACCTTTTGTTTATAGTCTTACTCAGTGTCACTTTTGTTACTAACTGAAATAACAGTTGAATACAAGAGGCTTGAAACAAAATGAAACACCATCCCCCCCAACTATGCTGTCTTCCCCTCAGTGATAGGTGTTTCTTTTTATATGAAGGAATACATGACACTTAATTTTCTTTTCTGGATTATCATATGTCATTTTAAATCTAGCATCTGAAATCCCTGTAGCTGGAAAGTCAGAGCTCTCTGCACCTGTGGGTGACTTGCTGATGATGTGAAAGAATAAGCAAGTGTCAGTTGTAAGTACAAGTTAAATTTATCCCTCTTATAGATGCTGTATATGGTATTTTAATTGAAAAAGAATGTTAGCAAGCTTGCCTATATACGTTAATATATTAAAACCAGGAGATTTGATAGAAAGTATTTCTAGTGGTAGTTCTGTTCAGGGAGAAGTATGCTCAGTGCTTCTCAGAAATATGGCAGTGCTAGTACCAATGGCTCAATTGTTACTGCAACCTCCACTGGGTTTGGATCCCTATGCCAGCTTTGCTGCTACTCTGATGAGAAAATTTCTCTCAGCCTGGTTCCTGCTAACCCACTCTCTATTGCCTACATCTAGTTCTGAAATTGTGGACTATTCAGAATGTGTCAAGACTAACCTCACCCAGAAGGGCATATATTTTCACTAAGTGTAAACGCTGTAAAAATAATGATGGTACCTTACATGGATGATTATTTACCAGTACTTCTAAAGCCAATGTTGTATTAAGGTGGGATATGTTGCAATAACACCATTCTTCATCAAAAAACACCCAAAAAACCGAAACCAAAACCAACAACAAAATCAAACAAAAAAACCCCACCAAAACCAAAAAAAGAAACAGCAAACTTTCTTCGGTCGTGTTACTAATTCTCTCTAAAAGTGTCAAGACAGGCTTAGTTTTCTCTAAATAAAAAAGAATTTAATGCCTTTAATCAAGAAACTACAATAGAACTGTATTCCAGAAGTTTCCTGCAGATTAGGACTTGATTATGCATTGTAGAAAGATAAGATTGCTGCTTCTTATCATCAGGTATTTTCTTACCTTTCTGAGAATTTTACTGTATTATTTTCTCTAGCAGGAAGTATATTTTAGTACCTGAGATATTAAGCTGCCAGGTTGTGTCTGTCCTCAGGAATCAGTCTCCAGGAATGGTTTTGTAAGGGTTTCTTTTGAAGGTTGTCTGTATTTTATTTCATCCAAGGTTATGTGGGCCTTTTAGAGAGAATGATGACCTACTTACATGAAGGAAATGAGATGTTGGTGCATGACAGCCCATCTTTTGACATTGAATTTGAATTAAGAAATTGTCAGCAATTTAGTTTCCAGTGCTCGTGCTGTGGGACATGAGTCCTTCCTAGCTAAAGGAGGGAGTTCTGGGTATTTGTCTTCTGTATCAGACAACACTCCCCCCATCCAGTCTTGCTTATAAACCTACCTGGTCCCCTCAGTAAAACCACTCTCTGAGGCACTTGGACAGAATGAGGACTGTGGTGGTTGAACTGAGAATGGCCCCATGCCTCCATCCTCTCATCAAAGGTCTCATCCATTTCCTCTGCTGAAAGCCTGGTAGCAACATTTTCAAGGGTTCCCTGAAGGCAGATATGATCATCAAAGAATGTTTAACTTGAGCACACTTTTTCTTACATCTGAATCAGTTTGCCCAGCTTCCTCATGAGTACAGAAAAATGTTTCCTTTTGTCAATTAACATAATATGTTCGGGAGCGCTGTCAGGCTCTGTCTTCAGACTACTTCCTTGCTAGAAACTTGTACTACTGGAGCTGGAGAATAATAATACAACGAAGTGCTAAGCCTGTCCAAGGATTAAAAAAACTCAGCCTTTCTGTCTCTTTTGATGGAAGTTACTATCACTGATATTTTCAAGAGTTACTGAATGGATCTATGCATCTGCTCATAAACTTATTCGTAACTTACAGGGAGGAATATTTAAAAATCAAATTGCACTCTTTCCATTGACAAGAGAAGCACACCCTTTGTAGTTGTAAAATTTTAAAAGCTTCCTCCTATAGGAAATCATGAAGGTACTATGGGCAGGGCTGTTAATTCCTTTCCCTTCTAGCTTAGTTCCTCTTAGTTTTCTAATATCTGTCTTGATGGGAAATCATCAGAAAATCCTTCATTTTTCCAGTGAAAAATCAGTGCAAAAGAAGGGGCTGGAGAAAAGAATTTTTTCCTGCAAAAAACCAGATTATTTTTATAAATGTGAAAAACCCATCATCATTCCCTTTGCACATGAATTACCGATTCAGTGTTTGACCAGATTTTGACATCTTCAGGGAAAGGAAGAAGTCCCACACCTGGTTTTGTTTAGCCAAAACTCAGGTTTGACTCAGTTTTCCTTTATATATTGTCTGAGTGAAAAAACTCGAATTAGACTGTGTTATTGTGTGGACAAACTTGCACATAGGGGACGTTAAATGAAGTATGTATGAATTCATTATAAATGTTTTTCTTTATGTTAATTAAGTGGAAAAGGTTGGTCTATGCTGGAAAAGTATTAAGGTAGTTAGGGGATGTAACATGGAAACAAACTGGAGAAAATATTTTAATTAGTAATGGCAGCTGTCTCAGAAAAATTGCTATAAATCCAGTGAAAACCATAGTCACCAATGTGGTATGGAGAAGGCAGACATGATCTTTGCAAAAATACCCAGTCATAAATTAATTTTCCATTGGGAAAAATTATCTGGATCAAACCCACTCTTTCACCAGGCCTAGAAGGACATTTGATGTTTTATTCTGTTGTGGTTTAACCCCAGCTGGCAATTAAGCACCATGCTACCACTCCTTCACTCCCCACTGATGGGATGGAGGAAAGAATGGTAAAGGCAAAAGTGAGAAAACTAGTGGGTAAAGACAAAACAGTGTAATAGGTAAAGCAAAAGCCGTACACTCAAGCAAAGCAAAACAAAGAATTCCTTCAATCCTTCCCATGGGCAGGCAGGTGTTCAGCCATCTCCAGGAAAGCTGGGCTCTATCATGTGTAATGGTGACTTGGGAAGACAAAGGCCATTGCTCTGAATGTCACCTCTTTCCTTCTTCTCTCTTCTTTCTTCAGCCTTATGTGCTGAGCTTGATGTCATATGGTATGGAATGTCCCTTGGCTCAGTTGGTGTCAGCTGTCTCGTCTGTGTCCCCTCCCAACCTGTGCACCCCTGCCCACTCACTGGTTGGGTGGGGTGGGGTGGAGTTGGGTGGGATGGGATGGGGTGAGGTGCAGAAAAGGCCCTGACCCAGTGTAAGTGCTGCTCAGCAGTAACAAAAACATCTCTATATTATCAACACTGTTTTCAGTACAAGTACAAAGTATAGCCCCATATGAAGAAATTATCCTTATCCCAGCCAAAACCAGCGTGCATTCTCAAATGGAATAACACTGTAATTTGAGATTATAGGACTAAAAGTAGCTGCCATGTGCTCTCTAAGTCTCAGAAGAGTCATCTATAATGGCATTATTCTTTATGGACTTCCGTCTAATGTATTCTCCATGATCCCTGGTGAGGAAGATGCTTTGTTCCTCAAAACAGTCTACTGCAGTCTTTCACTATCCTCACCATCCACCAAAGCCTTGGAGTAGAGTAATATGTTCAGCTGTTTGAAGCCCTATAATCCACTTCTGTTCCCGACAAAATTCTTGCAGATTTTAATAAATTTCTTCTTGTTCTATATTGATAATGTCTCTTCTTTCTTCTCTTTGGGCACTCTGAAATTGGTCCACAAAAAAAAATGCCCCTTACCCTTTATTTCTCATCCTCTATTTGTGCAGTCAGTTATTTGTATCTACCTTACATTTTTCCTAACTGACTTTTTTTAGCGTGCTTCGCTGGTTTTCAAGATTGTTTTAAAGTCTGTGCTTGCTTTCCAGCATATTTACTTACATATTTATTTAGCTTTATGTTAAGAACAAATTTAAGAAGCATACTTACAGATTAATGTATTCCTCTTAGTCAGTGAATGCTTCTGGGTGATTTTACAGTAAATGTAAATAAAAGGATGAGGAGCACATCTCTCTAATAATGCATTACCATCAATTAGAAGAAAAAAGTATGGAAGTAAAAGACTTCTAAGTCATCAGTCATACAGAATAGTCGAAGTGTTGCTTAAAGTAAAGATCTAAGAGCTGCATTGAAGTTAATATCATTTGTTGGAAACCTTAGATTCTGAAGAAGTAGAAGTAGTATTTTGAATAGGTCTTAAATAAAAAGATAAAATATTAATTATTGTTTTCCAAACAGAAATGTGTAGTCAGTCCACCCAGAAATTATCTGTACCATGTGTGCATGGTTGGACAAGGTGATCTCCAGAGGTCCCCTCCAATCTCAACCATTCTGTGACAGGTTTCAATGTGTTCAATTTCAAAGATACTGCGCACTACAGTTTAGAAAGTAGTGTTGTCATCACACCAGGAGGTTTCTCCATGATTCTCAGTTCTTGGATTGTTTCAAAGTCTTCAGGTCACTTTTTCTCCCCTAGGAAGTATTGCAAAGTGCAGGAGGAGACAGTTTTCCAGTATCCAGTAAATGCAGTTGAGCAATCACTTGAGAGACCCTGAATTCAAGGGAGAAAAAGAAAAAAAAAGGTGATTTACGGAGGTATAGCTACAGTACCAAATGGAGTCTTGTGGTAATGTCAATCACTAAGCAATACACTGTGTCTTGTTGAAAAGAAAAGGATCTGGCCAACCTCCCCAGTATCTGCATCATTTATTTTAGCTGACATAGTAAGAAATGTTGCCTGCAGAAATCACTGCAGAAGAAGTCATAATAACGAGGAAGAACAGTTTTTCAGATAAGTTATGCTCAGCAAGTAGAGGACATATAGAACAAATGCCAATGTTTTCAATTGTGAGGGCCTAAAATATCAGAGGAATATAGACTGTCTCACTCTGTCTGTCTCTATCTGAGTGGTAAGATACCAAAAGTGCAGAAGTTCTTGCCTGTCATCAAAATGCAGGCGAGTAAATGTCAATATTCATGGGTGCTGTTTATAGTTCATTAAGATAACTATACATACATATACAGAATATAGTTCCAAGTAAGAAAGGGTTTGCATATGCACAGAGAAGGGTGTTCCAGCTGGTATCACTTTTATTGTTTGCCCCAGCTACTGTAAAGTGCCCCATATTGCAGTGTTCTGTCCTGTTTTTTTGAGAGCCAACTTTTAATGTTCTTCCATAGCTCCCGTTCTCCTATTGACATGAAGAAATCATAGAAACCATAAAGCAGTATGAAACCCTAGTTTTACTATTTATTATTCCTAAGCATGAGAAGAGAAAGTCCCAGTGGTCTAATTGCTATTGTGGAGCCTCAGGGAAGTCAAGTTGTTGAACAAAATTTTGTGTGCCCCTATTTGAACAATTTCTAAAATAATTCCTAAAATTAAGGTGTGATTTTGTGATTCAGCTTCCAGTGAGTGTTAAAGCATTCAATTGAGGCACAACATTTTAAAGCCTTTTAAGAGCCAAATAAAATTATTACTTATAAATTATTAAACCCCTCCAACAAATGGAAAAATACTTAAAGTCCTTCATAAATAATGTTCAAACTAAATTAAGTAGTAGTAGAAGGAATGCATTAAAGTTCACGAATGAGATATTAGCAGTGTGCTCTCTTAACCTTAAAGTTATGATAGCTGGAGCACTTGCTACCCCTCTGGAACCTTGCGACTCCAAGTCCTGGCTTGCTCTGAGAAAGAAACATGTGGTGCTGCTGAAGATTGGAAAAAGAGCTCGAGGTCAGGGGTCGACACAGTAAGGGAGTTTGCTCTTTAAGAGGTTATCTGTGGATCTGCAAAGCCAAAGTGTAATTGGGTTCTGTGATGTGATTTTAGTCAGTAATTGTATATGATCGTAGGTAGTTTCAAAGACAAGGTTGGAAGATTTTTCTAGCCTGCTTGTGATATCAATTTTGGGGAGTCTGTAGCCTGAGATGGACAATACAGTTCTTCAGAAATTGTCATCAGAAGTGATACAGTTGGTAACTGATTCATTTTAATTATAATTTTAGCAGACTGGTAATATGGTTTGTTTTTTCTCTTGCCTGTGATACCTGAAAATCAGGAGCTTTGTAGTCTTCTACATTTTTTACAACTGGTAAACTCATGGTTGCTTCTGAGCTGGTATTGCATCAGAGAAAATTTTGCATCTTTATTAAGACAGTACAAGTCACTGTAATTGATCTGCCTGGATATTGCTTTCTCTTTGGTCTTTGAGCAGATAGCTTGTCAGTGGGTTATCAAGTTACTGGTTCTTGATTATTCAAAACAGTGTGAAACAAACATTTCCTATTGTTTTAGTTGTTTAGGGTTTCCTTGATTAAGCTGTCACTGCTGTCAGTTATGTTCTTATAAGCCTGCTCGGATCTATTTCATGTTAAGAAAAAGCTCAGATAAATCCAGGAAAGCTTAATGTTTATCCAATGTGAAAATAATTACTCAAAAGTGTTATTCTTAATCCAGATAATTAGAGTGAGGAAGGAGAGATCAGTGTCATTGTGAATTATGCCCTGGCAATTGACTCTTGGTCCTTGTAAGTTTCAGGTGAAGATGTGAATGGATAAAGGTTAGATTAACCATAATCCAAAGTAGCTGCAACCTAAATCTGTTATGATACAAGGATGATCACTTAAAAAGAGCTGGATTGTGGGATTGTTTCTGGTTGGATAAGATGCTGCTCGACTGGGACTAGTCTTAAAACATGCTTAGCACCATGTCACTGCAGCTGCAAGCACTTGTGCACGGTTTCAGACTGCCGCAGCACTGAGGCAGACTGCTGGGCTCTCACTGCACTGTGTAACACTACACTGCATTGCAATATCTGTACTTTACATTAACATGCTTTACCCTCTGCTTCATGGAAAATAGATGGTAACTGTTATGCAGAGTGATTTGTTCAATGATTACTTCCCTGTGCTGTTAAACATATTTCTTTGTGTTCCCCATTTGAAATGTTCAATGCCTCCATATGTAATATGCTGTACAATGGTACAGTTACACAATAATAACAACAATTGGCCAATAAAAAATGTAAAAGAGACAAAATATTTACTCTATTTTAGTTTATACCATGATTTTTTATAGTTACTAATTATTAAAAAAGTCAAAACAATATAATCTGTGTAATGATAATGTTTGCAGCTGCTGTTGCCTGTGAAGTTGCAGTTTTCAGAAATTCATTGTAAGTGAACAAGACTAAATCAAAACATATTCACTTAGAATGCAAGAAAAGTAGCATTAAAAGGGGACATGCATGTATTAGCACATACTACAAGCAGAAAGTATTCGATGCTTCAGATTTTCCCTTGTTTATAGATATGAACATAATAGTGACAGCTCAGACAACAGTATGTGTGGTAACCCTTCGTAAGTATATAGACTCTTGAATGTCAATGGTTACTTATTGGGAATAACACTGCTGAAAGAGGAAGAGAAGAGGGTGAAAGACAGGTCATTTCTTGAAAAACAGTACAGGAAATGTTTGGTCTCAGCAGATAATTTAATTGCATGGTCCAGTCTTTCTCGTTGTTTCAGGACAAATGGAAAATAAGGCAAAGGCATTTTTTCCTCTTACTCAATTTTTGCAATAAATTACATGCATTTATTCTGAAGCGATATACTTGTGCAGATCTCCTTCATCCTTGCTGGAAAACTGGAAGCAGCATGCCTTGCTGCATGGCTAAGGTGAAGAAATAGTTAAAAAAGTAATTAATGGAATGCAAAAGCTAATAAGAGGAAAGTACTTTAATACACACTTGAGCTAGAATCTTCTCTGTGAATAATTAAAATTATTTAAAGTTCGTTTCTGGATTTTTAATAAAGTATATCTCAGTAAGACTTGTTCCTGGTTTTAAACCTTTCTACACTTAACTCATCAGCTTCTTTTTGTAACTATTCTTAGAATTGCATTGCAGCTTTAAGTAATGTGTATGTATGTTGATGTTTTAAAAGTAAGTTTTGCAAGAGGCATGACATCCACAAGTTTTGTTCCTAACATAAAAATTAGCCATTGAGAGCATCACATGGAAGTGTTAGAGTATTTATAATGCTACGTTATATGCTGTGAATTTGTGTGTACATAACTGTTGTGTTCTCCTGCGTCCTAGACTCTCTGCCTTGAAATAATGTTTCATGGAAACGTATGTCACTAATAAAAATTTCCAAACTTATGTCAAAAAAGATTTTAGGGCAGGGATTTAAGTCTTCAAGCTTCAGAGTATAAGTCAACTTCTAATTAAAGTAGGTGAAACTTCCCTGCTTGATAGCTCATTACATGGGTGTATAGCGGTTTCCCCACACCTTTCAGCAAAGGCTTTTAGTGATTGATACTGAAGGGACCACTGGTTTCATGTAACACAATGATTCTTACATTAGAGGAAGAGCAGTGTAGGAGAAATTCCCATAGTATAAAGGGCAATAAGAACTAAATGTAGAATTGGTAATGCACATTCTGACTTTGAAAATATTAGCATGCAAAAACTGGTTAATAAGGAAAAACGTCTCACCAGAATTGAAGCTCCAGAGATGGCATCATTTGAAGAGAAGAGAGGAGTGCACTTTACTTTAGTGGAAAAGATGAGTTAGGATGAAAATGAAATTCTAGACCTTAGAGTTGAACACTCTTGGCCTCTTCTACATTTTGTGGGAGTAGACTGGTAGACATGTCTCAGTCATGGAAATGTCACTAGGACACATAAGAAAAATAAACAATAATGGTGTGTCCTGGAAAATGGAAAATAATAAGGCTAGTAAAAACCTTGAAAGTTTTAGAAAATGAAATAAAAATGGAATTAGTAGCACATTTACTGTGCTGAAGAAACAAAGGAAGTCCTGTGAGGATATTTGTAGTGTCAAAGACCACAGTCAACTGATATAGATACCAATATCTATAACTCTGGGTTCTTTCAGTAGGTTGATATTTTATTATATATAATTATATATATTATATTACAATATAATTATGTATTAGGCATCTTGAAAATTAAGAGTAACTAAAAAAGGAGATAATGTAAGTAGACCTATCAAAAGAGGAGTAGTGAAAAAATTTAAACATCAAATGGAAGATAATCACAGAAGATAGAAGGTTTTACTCAGAGGAAACTGAAATAGCTGGTAAAAATGCAACATTTATCACTTTAAAGCAGCTTTGGTGTTGAACAGTGACCAAACTCTGTCAGTCTTTTTGAGTAGTGATGATCCCAGGAAGCTCAGGGAATAGGAAAAGAGTTCCTGATGAATCAGGCTGAGCATTGTTACAGGGTGAACAGATTGCTTCCGTGTTCAGACTCTCTGAGGTCTGGAAGCCATACGTCAGTGGAAAAAGCCTTGGCTGATTTCTCTAATTTCCCAGGATTAGTGGGTTTTGAAGCTAAAATTATGATCTTCTGTAACTTCCATTAGTCTACCAGAAAAGGTAGTTCAAGAATAAAACAATTATTTTTAGTGACTTTAAATTGTATCTACTTGCTTGCATGTTCAACATGCATAAACCAGCTCCATTAGTGTTTCAAATTTTTATGAAGTGTAAGAGAGAAAGAAATGCTGGAATATCTCTTGTTCTGAGACTGCACAGTAATTTACTGACCATGGACAATTAAGAAAGAAGTAGGTATCTAAGGACAACCATGAAACCAATACAGATTAGTCACAGCTAATCTATTCTTGTAACTCAACAGAGCTTTTCAGTTTCAGAGAAAGAGGAATTTTACTTGTGTTTAAGACTAGTTCAAAGTGAATTGAACATTCAGGAAATTTTCATTGAATATAATTCAAGTTTCTTACTTCCATTAAATTGAAGTGTTTTTAACAAAAATTATGGAAATGCAAGAAATGTATATATTTCTAGCAAATATAAACGTTTTTGTCAGTGTTTCCTGGTATTTTGTTCATCTTCCACCCCACTCGACAAAAATAAACTTGTTTCCTTGGTGTTTTGACAGAGAATATAAGAGTGACTTTTGTCCGTTAGCCTGTTTCTGACAGTGGCCAGTAGGTTGGGGTAAGAGTACAAGAAACTGTCCAGTAGATAATATTTTCCATCTCCTAATGATTTCAGCCTTGGAGATTTCTTTTCATAGGCTTTACTATATTGTTGTATTTTAGTGCCCTTGACAGTCCTCTCCTCAATAACTTTGCCCAATTGCATTTTAGTTCTATTTACACTTGTGGCACAATGTAGCAGTGAGTTAGGTTAAACAACGAATTTAATTATGAACTATTTGAAAAAAGAATTCCTGGTAAAGTGGTTATTTTGAAAGGGCTGCCTAACAATTTAATTTGATATTCCCTAATTCTCCTGTTGTGAGACACAGTGTGAAAATTTTTACTTGAGAACAGAAACAGGGAACAAATTCTCTCACACCATGTTTTTACTGCGTTGAAAGGTCCCAAGTCTAATTAATTTATCTGTCTAGAGAATGGCACTTGTATCTTTGCTCATTCTCTGTCATCCTCGGTATACTTCTTTCTATCTTTTGAAGCTCTGCTTTATTTTTATGAAGGTCAGCACAGCATGCATCTAGTCTACATGAAGTGGCTGCTACACTGATAACTTACACTACCCCATATTATTTACAGAACTGTTCTAAATATTTCATTTGCATTTTTTTTTCTTTTGCCACATATCAAACTATCAAACTGGTCCTTACTGTCCACTATGTGTCGACAGTAGTTTTCCTGAAACTTTACTTTAGTATCTGTCATTGTATTATTTGGATTGCCTTTCTTGTCTGTATTTTATTTCATATTCATTTACAGTAAATTTTTCTTTCCCAATCTCATACTAATGAAATATTTCTGCAATCAAATGATTAATTTTTGTCATGCAAAATTAATTTTTAAAGTCATTAATAAGGCAGTTGAACTGCACAGAATCTCACGGGAATCCACTGACAAGTGTCTTCCATTTTGAAAGCTGAGTTTCTTTTAAAGTCTTTTATCCTATTTCAATTTTTTTTTTAATGACATGGCCTTAAGATTACCTTAAAAACTGTTGGCAAGGACCCCATTTTTTGGTTTTGTTTTATTAAACTATGTTATTTTCCACAAGTTTACCTGGCCCAGAGATCTATTTCTACTTCTGCTCTAACTGAGCACACAGACACATTTAATTAAAAAGGTTGGACAACCTGTATGCAGCTTTGCTTTCTAGTCAGTCCTCATCTTGCTCCGATAAACTTTCACTTCTGCCTCAGATCTTTGGGAAGATAAGGGATGGGTTCTAAGTTAGAGGATCAGCCCTTACATTTGGTTTGAGTTGTGAGCAACGTGTTAGCTTGGCTGACGTTTTATTTGGCTGCTGCTTCAGCAAGAATATTAAAATACATGGGAATTTGATTCCTCAAAATTGGAAATCCTTGTCTCAGTAAGGATGTTGGGTAGCACTGAGTTTTCCCTGAAGCTCTTTCTTCTCAGTATATCCTGTATATGCCATTCAATAGCCTTTGTTATGAACTTATTTATTTAACTTAGTATTTTGATTGCTGTTTCTTCTCTCCTGTGTTATTTGGACTCATCCTCACAAGACTGATCAGTAAATTCTCCTTGCTGAGATAGGTTTTTAGAAAAGTGTGTCTATCAAAAGTCATTATTCCAGCATGGTTTGGGGTTTTTTTGTAAATATTTTAAATATTTTCTCCATTAGCTCTATGAAAACTGAAAATCCCTAGTTTAAACAAGAGGGGTAAAAACATAAACATCTACTAGAGTACACACACATGCATATTTAGAATGGCGTATAAGCTTCTAAAAGTACTATTACTTAAGATAAAACCTTTTCTGCTCTAAATGGTAAAATTCCTGCAACTATATCTTATAGATATGAACCCATATATAGAATCTATAAGACAGAATAGCCACGTTCTGTAGTTTCTGCTGTTTTCTTTTTCTGTATTAGTACTGATGAATTAGACTTTCTGCTTTCTTCACAGTCCCTTCACACAGAGAGTTTTGCTGTTAATGTTTTGCTTCAATGAATGTTGGAGGGTCAAGCAGGCTCCTGTCGAAAACAGAAATATGAAGAAATTATTTTGTAGAATTTGCAAGTATAAAGTTGCTAAGTGAATAAATGCTTCTTGTTCTAAAAGAAATTCATTTAGAGGCACTTATAGTGAAATCAATAGTTATGGCATTTGAAACAAAGGATTTGTGTTCTATAAATTTGCAGA
>WBMV01005884.1:1288314-1432412 GCA_013396655.1 Campylorhamphus procurvoides | reverse complement strand
TCCCCCCCCCCCCCCCCCCAAAAAAAAAAAGAAAAAAAAAAATGGAAAATCTGCCGTGTAAGATGTGTTTTCAGGCAGTATTGGTGTTGGGGGTTTTTTTTTTTTTTCACTTCTTAATTCCATTGTGGCTGCAGACTTGAATGCCAAATAGGACACTTACAGTCATTTATATAATATGTAGCTAATAATTTTATGTCCTATTGTATGTGAAATGTTTGAACTAATAAATGTTTGATGTTTGAACTAATAAATCATACGATCTCTGTGGTGACCCTGTCAGGTGATTAATGTACATTTTGGACTAGCAAAGTCAAATAAGAAATTTTCTTTGGTTGGGACACCTGTCCCAGAACATGTACCCTACGGCATAGTATTTCTGGAGCTCATCCTATTCATTGTCATGCCCATAAAGAAAGCTTTTTTCCAAATTCCACAGGTCTCACGTATGGCAATAATAATCTAATATATAATGCAGAGAGAGAGTAGAAAGAAAATCTGTTTCTGTTTTTGCATGCTCTTCAAATGCAAGCCTTTCAAATACTGTGAGATACAAGGCTGTGCTCATTATGGTATTTCTCATGTGCCTGGAGGTGTCTGGATGCTGTTTGCTCCAACAAAGATGAAGTTCTTCTCCTGAGAACAAGATTTCTTGTAAGTTTTTTCAGGGTTTCTAGTTCTGATCAAAGGACTATTACTGCAGATTTTTGTGTGTGTGTGTTTGCATCCCTGATTCTCCTCCTAATAATAAAAAATATGCACCACAAAAACCAAAACAACAACAACCCCCCCGCCCCAAAACAAACAAATAACAACAACAACAAAAAAGACAAAAAACAAAACAAAATCAACCAACTAACCTTCGTTTCAAACTTCAAGTGCTATCTCAGGTATCTGAAATAATTTACATATGGTAAATTTGTTAGGAGTCTGATTTCCATATAAACTCTTGGGTACGCTTTTCTTCCCCAGCCTTAAAATGAAAGGTTTTGAAACAGGTCTGAGATGTGACCCACACTGTACACACACTCTACAGTTTCCTTTTACACATTTCCTCTTATTTCAAAGATCTAAAATAGTAACAAAACATTTCTATTTTCTTTCTATGACTTTCTATTGGGTTGTCTCTTTTCCTCTCTCTATTTTTTTTTTTTTGGGGGGGGTCTTTAGTTTGGACGTTGGTTTGTCATAGGTTACAATATTGCATAGACTTCAAAATCTGTAAATCCTTCTGGGCTCTTTTATTGTGCAGTTGCCTCTGCGTGTAAGGATTGGGACTCTGAAGAGTAGATGGTGCCCTGAAATCCTGTTCCCTTTGAGAAATAGTGTCAGTCCATAGAGCTGAAGTTTGTATTGTAAGTTAAGCACCACAAAAATAGTTGTACATCCCTGATTTTCTCTGTTATGAAAACCTGAGGGATTTACTGCATGTGCATAAATCATGGCAGTATTAGGCACTAGAAAGCACAGTTCTTATTTCAGGTACAAGGGCTCTAAACCAGCTTGTACTGTAGAAGTGACTTCTGGAGTGCCAACTTCACTGATAAAACAAAGCAGTGAAGCATAATATAGGGGAGATTTGCTTTGTTGATCCAATCACAGGGGCCAAGTACAACTCTTAGTTTGTGCCCAGTTTACTGTCCAAATCAGGAGCTGTCTAGGTACATGGCAAAACCACATTGCTGGTCCGTGATTTGATACAGGTTGGTACACATCTTGTGCCCGAAATAAAGTTTGTATTGTATCAATTAATGCCACTCACTCTGATAGGGGACAGTTTCCAAAGGAAAAAAAAATGTGAGAAAATCTATGTAATTGAGTTCCAGTAGGCATACAGTGGATAGAATTTAATTTTGTGATATTTAAATTTACATTCTGAACCTTTACGGGTCCAGAACCAGAAAGGGGAAGGATAATGACCATGGCTCATGACCATGAGGACTCCTGTTTAACTGACAATAGCAGAAGTGTAGAGGAGTGTAGCAAAACCAAAGGATCCTTTTCTTGTACACAGCTAGGCATGGTTTGAGTGTGAATTTGTTAAAACAGAAATAAACAAACCTAGAGTTTTCTTTGTCTACTTTTTTAAATGTCAATGCTTCACTCTTTCCTACAAGAAGACATTGAGTCATCATCATATTGTGAGACTATAGTGCACTGTATATATGTATGTCTGCATCCAAACAATGAGTCTGTTGTCTTTCAAAATTAATAGAAATCAAATGGCACTTTTAGGGTGCATTTATCCTTTTAACATCAATATATAAAATTTTTCAGATCCTGGAGATCTGCCTATTTCTTTAATTTGAATATAAAAAGATGACCAGCTGCAAAGGTCTGTATTTTTGCCACCTAAAGTAGAGGGGATGCATTCTGCCCGTTGTGACTGATAGGATAATTCTTAGAAAGGTTTAGGGAGAAAAAACTACAGCTGCAGTGTCTCTTAACTACCTACTGTGTTTATCTGCCCACTCAGAAATTGCTCAGAAGGTAGGTGAAGTGTGATGTTTTGTTAGTTTTTTCTATTTTCTCTTTAGGGAAAAGTAAGCAGCTAGAGAAATAATGAAAAAGCTGTCTTTGCAGACTAGCCCACAGCTGTGAAATAAAGCTGTAGCTACCTTTAGGTTTAGACTCTTGGTGTTCATTTTATTTTTAGTTATTTTACTTTTTAGGAATACAATTTGCTAAGCAGAACCTGTATGAATATGCTGGATTTGGTCTTTTTTTTGTTACACTATCTGGTCCTTTGCCCTTCCCTTATTTTCCCCCCATCTCTTGCTTCCTTTGCTAATGTATAAAACACCTGCACACCTCCTGACTAACTTTCTCTTAGAGAAGACCACAGTGTTTAGTTAAGATGGGGGAGATGTGGGGATTTGTGCAGTCCTCTCGCTTATGCGCTGCGGAAGTGATGACAGAATAGTCCCGACAGTCACTAGAGAAACTGACACATCACACCCAATTATGTGGCCTCCCCGGCCTCTCACGCCATTCTTCCCTGAAATATAAGCTTTCTGTCTGACACTCTATTTTTTTTTTTAAAGAAATTTGTTACGTAAAAAAAAGGAAAAATGTTGTGTGGGGGGAAAGGAGTTAGTGTATCATTCTAAAGAAAGTTATTATAGAGTAAGTCTTCAGGGACATTCAATATATCAGATTAAACAATTTAAGCACTTGGAATGGTTTTTTTTTTTTTTTTTTAGAATTCACACAGGGAAAAATACCAAATTTAAACTGGTGATAATACAGGAATCAAGCCTTATCATTTAATGTGACACTGCCCATCAACTGTTTTGATCTAGTGGGAGTAATTTGTCAGTAACTATAAAGTGCAAATATATACTCTAATCTATAATTTCTTGGGATCCCCACTCAGCTGTAGAAAAAGCAAACTATTTTTGGTGTTATGGCATATGGCATAAAATGTAGTCATGATTTTCTTTTTTCCTCCCTTGAAGGATCTATCCCTCAAAAGTGAGACTGTGTGAGCATTACAGCTTCCTTCCTTCCTTCTCCTTGTGCTACAATGGCTAATACAGAAGAACAAGTCTGGCTTTCAGCCAGTTGATTATATTTGTAAGAAGAGGAATAATTAGAAACAAAAACACATATTGCTGTGATAATGAGGTACATTTGCTCTACAACTGGATTCCAGACTACAGACGTGAAGTACTGATAACATTTTATAAAATTACCTCTAAAGAATTCTCTCCTCTGAACTTACATGGAAAAACTTTATATTCCAAAATCTACTGCAATTGGAGCTTTTTTCCAGTAGCTGGTACTTAAAGTGTACAAATGACTGTGGGGTCTTTTTCTGTTCCTTGCTGAGTTGCTTTCCCATCTTTAGGTTTTGACAGCTATCCTAAGACAGCAAGAATACAACATTTGTAGTGCGACTATTTGGTTATAATTGTAATGTAAATCGCACAAATATCTTTCCTGTGAATTGCAAAATAAGAACTCGAGAAGTTACCGAACAACAAAGACTTTGCTGCTCCTCTTTCCAGATGGAGAAAAGAAACATCCAAAATATACAGGATAGTGAAAGAGGAAAAACACAAAGTCCAAGAACATGAAAAATGTGTGGTTGCAATCACCACATGAGAAAACAAACTAAGAAGAAAGGAATTTCCCTTCCTTTTGAACACTATGGCAGCAGAAGAGCTCCGAAATGAAGGACGGGTACAGGAGTTAAACTGTGTGCACATTTTTTGGCTTTCTGCTTTGCAGCTATAGAAGTTAAAAAGGCTAGGGTATTAGTGAAACAACTTCCCAGGAGAGCTTGGGGGATTCCCCTCATCCCCTCCTCCTAGGACTGACCACAAACTGGCCGCATTGTCCATCATCCCTCCTGACTCCCTGAGCACCACAAGGGAAGCTCATGCTGTCTCAGCACCCATATGGCCTGAGGAGCCAACTGGCAACCCCAAAGTCCTCCTTTTCTTCCTTTTGAACATTTTTTGATCTGCAACAGGAAGGAACAGGTTCACACCACATCAGTGAGCAATGTAAAATTAGGTAGAGTGGGGTACCAACTTTTTCTTGGGTTCAGCTCCTTGACAGTGCCATAAACATTTGCGTCCACCTCCAGTGACTGCCACAAGCACTAGTTGCTCCTCTCTTCACCATACAGCAAACTTTGTCATGTTAAAACATCTGACTTGAGCAGCTTTATAGTCTCCTTAGCACTCAGGCAGGTAAAGTGACACTCTACAAGAGGTACCACGTGCCTTGGAGAAAAAACAGCGTTGTGTTTGTTGCTCTCTGCTTCAGCAACATATGTTCATCCAGTTGAAATGCCAGGGGCAAAGTCAGGATTTCTGCAGAGTCCGAATACCCTGCAGACACAGGCAGTGTTCACAAAGATGAATTCCAAGCTCCTGAGCCTTGTTGGGCTTGGCATAGATCAGATTCATTGCACATACACAGCCAGCTCCTCCCTTCTTCAGAGATGACTGTCCAAGTGCCACAAGAAGTTCTTCATACCTGAACAGAGAAGCTGCAGATTTAGTGCAGGTGCTGTAAATCTAACACATGAATCAGACTTGACCTGCTGTTCTTTGAATCCTTGGTGACAGCAGCTGTGACGGCTCCTCCTTTTCCTTTTCCCTGTGCCCTATGTACCCTGATCCAACCGGTCAGTCTACCCAGACCTAGCACAGGTGATAGACAATGAAGCATAACCTTCTATTCTAAGGAAAGAATTTCCCAGCCCATTGGAGGTTCAAGCTAAGGCTGTAATATAGTCCTGTGAAAATAATCAGGTGAGAATTTATTTTCTGTATTTCTCTATATAAAAGCATTTTTTTAAATTAATGTTTTGTTATGTATAGCAAGAGAACACATCAGTTTGCAAAAGTTTGTTTAATTTTTTGTGGTTTTACTAGTAAAATGCTAACAATGGTGCATGTTTGGAAGCTGAATATTGAGGCACATTTCATCCTTATGGATATCAATTCATATATGAAAAATAAAATTGAATCAGTCACTTGATAGCATGGTACTACTTACTGTATGGAAAGATCTTTTCTATTTAGTGTGGTGATCCAATAAGTACCATCCTGTTTTTCAGTACTGCAAGTTGTTACCAACTGCATTTTAACAGAAGTCCTTTTAAAACTCTTTACACTTGCATGTTTGCAAAGGCTAAAGAGGCACATTGGACTGTCTGGGCTGAAAGGCACAAAAAGATTTTGTGGTATTGACATGAACTGCAAAACACTCCCTGTTCAGCTTGCATTCTCTAGCCAACGTTGTTTAGCCAGGCAAGATGGCAAATGCTTGTTCGTGACATTGTCAGACTTAGGTTCACTCACTGTGCATCCTGGTGGAGCCTCAGTGAAATGGGGTGTGGTGATTGACCCCCAAAATACAATGGTATTGTTATATGTAGCCTGATGGCTAAGAGTTAACCATTTGCAAGATTATCAGGGTCTTGCAGAGGGGATCCACTGCATGAAAATACAAAGAAATATGAAGATTCAAAGCAACATGTTAGAAGTAGATGGGTAAAAAAAAGCAAATTGTAATTTTAAGTCAGGTTTTGTGGTACAGTGGAGTCAAACTGGGAGTGGGTGTTTTCAGCAAGGAGTCAGAGTATTGAAAGCATAGTCTTATATACTTCTTTGCTAAAGGAATGATGAGGTAGTGGCTATTTTGAATCGAATAGCCCGTGTCTAAAGTACATTGGGTAGGGAGCGACGGGGGCCACACATATGCCTACATGAAGGATGATCTTAGAAATATGAAGTTTAGACATTCAGTGAGGGATATGTGTGTTGTGTACACAGAAGGTTATCTAATGATTTGGGATGAAGCATGGGTTGAGGGATTACCCATTCAAAAGCTAATATGTTATCCCCCATTTCCTCTATATGGAAATGGGTTATCTTTCCTGCGGGAAACCACATATTACAAGTGTACTACATATTCTGCTGAAATACAGTCTTACATTTCTGTTCTTTTCAGAAGCCTCTTGTCTTTAAAACTGGTTGCCTGAAGTCTAAAAATACATTCTTTGTAAGGAGAGAAAAACACCGAATATATTTAGAAATACTTAAATATAACTTCAGATAGTTTTCCCATTCATTAAAAGTTTACTTGACCCAAAATGTCGGGACCCACCAGTGTGAAAAGCAAGAGATGTGTATCTCTTGTATCACCTTTCCACTGGTATAAGCCCCAACTTTAAGCTGGCTGAAGCAGGAGATGTCTGGAGTTAATCCTGTAACTGCAACTGCTTCTTGCAACTCAGTCTCAGTGTATTTTGAGATTTAAGTTTGCAATTGAGGAGGAAGAAGGAAACATTCATGATGGTTTTTTTCCATAGCAGCTGTTTGAAACTGTTAATATGCTCATACCTTTAAAAGTAGATCCCAGGGGAACAAGGTTGAGAGGAGGATTGCAGTTCAAGTACTAAGAAGCACGCAGTAAGTGTAGGTAAATTCAGAGTTTTCTCAGATAAATATGTCAGTGATAATTGAGAGAAGAGGAAAAATTGTGTAAAGAGATTTGCACACACACTTTTAGTTCTCCTTGGTGTACATGGTGCACCTTCTGAACACAATTAAAAAAACCAGCTTGTGTGCAGAAGATGGTTACCAAACCATCAATAAAAAAGCAAATTTGTATCTGCACATAATCTTATGAAAAGTACTTTTTTTCCCATTGGAGAACACACCTTTGATTAATCAAACATATGTAGCAATTATAATTTAGAAAAGTGTCTGAAAATATAGATCTGTGTTTGTAATCAAATTAATGATTTTAACATCACATTTCTTAGAAAAGTTATGAATAGCTCCTGTATTTTTGAGGTTGGCTAGAATTGGTGAAATACATCTGGGATACACTGTGTGTGATCTAGTCTGTTGCTGGGAAAATATTATTTTCCTTTCTTAATCTTGAATACCATAAAGAGTAATTTTGAAGGATGTGCCCAAAAATCTGCAGGGAAGGCATACAGACAGATTACACACTAATTTTTTACTGATTACTCTTATTTTTATCAGAAGTTTTTATACATAAGGTTCTTATTGTCCACATAGAAAAAAAGGGGTAGAATCAATTTCCTCTTTAATATATTGATAAACAACTCCAGATATAGTGGTAGGGGGAGGAGGAAACTACATTTACCTTTGTCTGACCTATATAGGAATGCTGGAAAAATTAATTCCAGAATATTATAATGACATTCCTTTAAGTTGTGGATATGATTTACATAGTAGGTCTTCTTGAGCCTTCCAGCTTCTTTCATCTTTATACTGTAAATTGCTTTCATCCCCCCTGCCCCCCCCAATCCGTATGCTTGAGGTATTGTTGTGATAAATTATGGAGGTACAGAACTGAAAATGGTGTGTAGATTGTCTAAGAAATTGAGTGCAGTCAGCCTTCAAAGTGGTGGATGATGTGCTAAAACAGCTACCTTCCCCTGGTCAGGTCGCACATGTCGTCAACAAGCAGCTGCTTTTAACTTTGCCTTTTGCCCAGAGCACTGAATGCAGCTGGATTTATTGAATTAATAACTGCTCCATTTGGGGTGTTTTGTTTTCCCATGACCGTGAAATCTGGCTGTAATGTTAGCAAAGTGTAAGACACGTCTCCTTCACCAAACAAAGTAGTGTCTTTTTTCTGTTACTATATGGTGCTTAATCCATAAGGCAGAAAATAATTGGAAAACTGTACATGTGGGGAAATGAAATTAAAGAATGTTCCTTGGCAAACAGAGTTAAGAAAAAGGAGAGAAGCATATAAAAGTGAAGGAGGTGATACACGCATTCTGAGTGTGATTTTGAGGGCACTTGTACCAGTCTTCAAATTAATCTCTTTGGTTGCAGTTCTCATTAAATCACCTGATGCATTTTAAAAAATGTGGGAATGGTAGTGATAGTAGTTGGATAAGTAGTTTCTGTGCTTTGGACCAGTTTTTTCTTCTGAAGCCTCTCGATTTCATGAGAGTGGCTGAGAAATGGTGGCAGTGCGTTATGCAGATGGGGACGTGTGAACCTGTGGCCTCTGGTTCCTCTTACCACACAGGCTTAAGGAATGTGTCCAGCCAGAAAGCTTTGGATCAATCCTGCTTAATATACTTTTGTGTGGAGTTACTATAGGTAGAGGTCACTCATTTTCCAGATGCAATTAATGAGGTAACGCCCTCAGGTTTTATCAATCATGGCAGATATTAGAGTAATCATTCTTATGTTATGATTATTCTACCAAGCTGAAAGAGCTGAAGTTATTATTAATAAATTTTTAAAAATGAATAAAATATGTCTAGCTGCATTCTTGGGATAGAGAAAGAAAAGAAAGAGGAGGAATTATTAAGAACATGCGTTGGCAGGTTAAACATCTTGTATGCCCTAGTTATGGCAAGTGGCACCTAGTATCAAATCCTGATCCTGTGTCTTCCTCAGCATGTGCAAGGGGAATTCCTGAAGTACTTCAGGCCTTGCTGACTTATCTTCCTGCAAAAGGATGATGGCATGAGCTTGGGAGAAATGGGATTGAATGTCAAGCTGCCATTTCTAACCACAGCTGTACCCATTAGCTAAGCATAAACTGTGTGCAACAAGGAGGTGTGTGGCTGCTGTATCCCTGATAGAGGTTATTTATAGAAGGTTCCAGACTCCTAAAGACTCTTTGGGAAAGGTGGAGGAGATCTGACCTGCTGGAGCTAAAGAACTGCACTGAATTTTCAAAAGCTCTCCAGTCCTCATCCTTGTGAACGCTTGCACTGGCATCTGTCAGACTCTTGCTGCATCTTCTGATTCTGATGATTCTCCGATGTTGAAATCTAAAGTTTTACCAAAACTGTGCAATTTCCTTTCTAGCATGGTGAAATTATCTAGGCTTTATTTTTTAATTTACTCATATTTGAGTTTTATGTCTCTGAAGTTTCAGAGTTCTTCAAATAGATATCAAAAATATATATATTTGTTTATGTTATATAGAAAAGTTTATGTTTTTCTTATGGAAATTGCTTCCCTAGTAATTTAAAAATGTGCAGCTCTTAGGAGTAGAAAAGGTCATTTTACCCAACCAATTCTCAAATTGCTGCAGAGGTAGTAAAAAACCCAAAAAACTTATGATGTGCCAAGTATTTCCTTCATTTGTTTTTCAATTGTCAGAGAATATCAGAATGATTCAGGGTGTTCCGTCCAGAAAGCTGGAGAGTTCAAATTCCAAATGGGAAGAAAGGCAATTTGTTCATAAAACAGCCATCCAGTTTGCAATACAATTGCAAGACACTTGAGAGGGGTTAAGATAAAAAAACTTGTATCCTTATTTTGTGTGTGCTTCTTTGTAAGTAAACCGTTCCATCATCAGCTATAACTCTTATGAAAACAATCTTTAATTTAGGTTGAAGAAGCCTTGTGCCTCCACATTCAGAATGTTTTATTTTTTTTTCTTCAGAATATACTTAAAATGCACAAAATATCCCAGAAGTGGTGTATTCTGCAGATCAACACCTTTAGCTTTTGTTCAGATGTCTAGGTAGCAATGCGTAGCTCATGTTTGCCTGTGAAAGGTTTTCTTCTATATTTCTGAAGAAGTGAATTCTCAAGTGTGAACTGCTCTGATGATAAAACAAGGTCACCTGTTGTATTCTGTGGTGGTCATCTTCTTTTACTGCAGATTTGGTAACTTCTGTGATGGATGAAGCAAGGATAATACAGCTGTTGCTTTCAAAGTTTGGATCCATCTCCATAGCATCGTGGACCTGCACATGGAGTGAGAAGGGAGAGATTTGAGAAAACAAGGCATGTTTGTGTCATTAAAAGCTGAATTATAAAAGATGGGGGGGGTGGTGAAGGAGTGGGGAGCTGGAGTAAGGAAGGAATTTTGCGTGTTGGCATTTTCTAATTGAAGAATAGTTTGTTATGTAAAAACATTTGCAGAAAAAGACTCTCCTTGATGCAACAATTACAATGACTATAAGGATATTTCTGTGGAAGGTGGAAGGCTGAGGTTCAAGTCCAGATTTGAATTATGCCCTTGAGGGAAGTCTCATAGTGCCTAAGCAAACATTTGAAGCACTGAACTTTTCTGGGATAAGTTTTGTCTTCTCCTAAAGAGAAGCAGCCCTTTGAGAGAAAATTTTAGAAACACTTCTAGGTCACCCTTTCCCTAAGTTTATGCCCATCCTGTCTTTTTTGGGGGTCAGAAATGCTCAGTAAGGAAAAATCTTCACAGTTTTCACTCTGAAAAAAATTTCTTAAACGTCGAAGCTATTTTTACTGAGGCTATAGTGTGATTTTTTTGGGGTTTTTTTTTTGTTTGTTTTTGTTTTTCCTCACATAGTTTTCCAACTTGGCCAACTGAAGGCATTTTTGATTAAGTGGTAACAAGCCATCCCTTCTTTGACTATAGAGGCATTCCTGTCCTTCAAAGGCAGGAGGCAAGACGTAGATATTTTCCAGAGTAACTGTGTTGGTGTGGAAAATGTTATCCTTGGGAGTTGATTCTACAAAATTATAAGCAACGTGAAAAGAAGGCTTTGTAACAAGAAGGATGTGGCAGTTTTGCGAACAGGCTGAACTGCGTGCCCTGCCTGTAAGAGCTTTTGTCATTTATCGTAAGTCTATTGGGCAAAAGCTTCACAGTGGAAGTCCAACAAAAAGAAATGTGAGATATATACATAGACTTATTAAAAAAATATATCTGTGTGCTAGGTCAAAATCAGTAGTAATAAAAAGAACTAGCAATAGGTACACCTCGACAGATGCAGAAATTATGTTAAATGCTAAAATCTTGGAGAACACACTCATAAGCTTCTTCTGTTTTACCTACATAAACAATATGCCCTGAAGAACAGGTCTTAAATTTAAATCATCTTTTCCTCTAAATTCCTGATAGTTCCTGGACTCACATTGCTCATCTAGTTTTAGTAATCCTCTTTGATCTTGATCAAGATAGGTAATCCAGTAATGTGTATCCATTAATATAACTAAAATGCACAAAGTTATCTTCAGGATTGATGTTCTAAGCAGATGTTTATATTGCTTTTAATTTTAGATGATCAATTTGCTCTTCTCTGCCAGACTGTGAACCCAAATTTAACTATGCAGAATGTGATATGGCAAAAATATTTACCTTTCCCCTGCTGAAGCCAAGCTGGCACATAGAGATACTGAAATCCTGCAAAGATTCTGCACCATTTTGTACTCTCATTCTACTGGACTGAGAGGAAACAGAAATCCCATAAGAAAAACTTTTCTCCTGACTTAGAGACAGTACAAACAAGAAAAAGCAGTGGTGGTTTGGGCATGCCTCATAGTGTGAGCCTGAGACTCAGATCCAACACTGGCTGGTCCTGCCTTGATTAATGGACATCACAAACCCCTTGTTCAATTGGGCCTGAAGCAAATTATTTGCCTATTAAATCCAATGTGACTTAAATCTGAACTGTAAGTCGAACTACAATTGAGCCCTAAAATTGCTGTGGACTTTTAAACTCTGATAGCATTGATGGAGCTCAGCTCCTTCAGTGGTGTGAAGTTGACAAGACTGAGTCTTGCCAATAAAGCATTTAGTTGAATGAATTGTTAACCAGAGCAGAAGCCAAGAAAGTGATTTAAGTCAAAATTGCTGACCCTGTCTCTTCTGTGGCTTTTGCTTCAAATAGATCCATAATACTGTTTGATAATTTTTTTCCCAATTTTAGCACAACGCTTGAACTGGGTAGGATGCTTTGCATAGTAATTAACAGCTGATTTTCATGGCACCAAGTAGATTATTTTTAGCTACATTATTTTTACTAAGATAAAACAAAATGGCATCATTCAACTGCCATTTTGTGGAAGGGAATGTGCATTCACCTGGTCTGCTTGTGTTCTCCCTGGTTTGATGCTTTATAGGGGAAAAAAAACGCACCTAAAATTGTTTTAATCCTTTACAGTTACATTAAAATGATGTGGCTGTCCACCTGATAAATTGACTCCATTGTATCTGTTCTAAATTTATATAGATAGCAAAGTTCTGCATGGTCATAAATGATTTATCTTTTGTATTTGGAGTAGAGTCATAATCATTCACTTTTTTTCAAGTCTAGTTTGGCAACTTTATCTCACTTGCAGTTTGCATTTCTGAAAGTGGAAATATATTCTGCAGCTTTTGATGTGTTGATTGGTAAGAAGGTAAAGACAGCTGCACACATGTCTCCAGAGACTCAGCTCAATGGCTAAATGAAGACCTCTAGTGCTTTCTTGTTAGCCAAGATAGATCTACATCCAGATGAACCACAATTAGTCAATAGTGAAGGCTATAGGTTCATGTGATCAGAAGCCACAAATCAGTTTTCCCTAGGACTTAGTTATTGGCAGATAACGCCTTAGGCTATGCCTTGCCGCTGCTTGCCTGACTGTAATTTTTCCCCTAGTGAAGTTTTTAAAGTCACACACTGAGGCAGGAGCTGTGATCTCCTGACAACATGGCTGTCACTGGCCTGTCAAATATCAATTGCTTATCAAACAAATTGTCTTCTACTTTAATGTACCTGGCTCCTTGCTATTAACAAAGCTTAAAATGATGCTGGTTTTCTGAACTGCTATTTACTCTGCTGGTGCCTATCTGCTTACCCACATACCCCATTATTTTTATGTGGCATGAGCCAAATCCTTCCTGCCTGTGACACTGACAGCAACACGCGAGAATGACTTATAGCCACATGATTGTGTATCGCTGTGAACTTGTGAAACTGTATTAGTAAACTACAAAGGAGCCCTAATTCCTACTGGAATCAAAACCCTCAGCCAAAATGTTTTGTTTCAGAAGGTTTGCTTCATGTATTAATTTGCCTGGCTAGCCTCACACTGTATGCTACTTTGCATTTGCTTTTGGCTAAAATTAGAAACAAAAAATTTCATTTCAGTTTTTCCAAGAACTTGGGAGGTGGTGGAATGTAAAACCAAACAATGCTCACAAGTGACAAATAAATACGATTTCCCAATTTCATTGGTAACTAAAACAAGTGTCAGAGAAGCTGTGTTAGTTCCTCACCCAGTGAAAGAGCTGCAAATGGAGACCAGCCAGTCTGTCTCCTCTGTGGGTGATTTACATGCCAAAGTGGCTTCTGAGCAGCACACTAGTTGAGTCAAATCACACCTTTCTCATTGCTGTCTGCAAATAAAGGAAAAATTAAGGCCAGTAGAAGTAAAAGTAATTCTTCAATGAACTGAGCATATAAAACGTGCTTTAAAATTTCCAGCACCCTGCAGTGATGGTGATTAGTTGAAGAAACACCACAGCCTTGTTACTGTCACATCTTTCAAAACCTTTTTACGTTACACAAAGATGGTCTAAGAAATTAATTAAAATGTTGGACAATAACATAATCAGGGATATCCATATTTGCAGTCTTTTCTCTGTGCTTGCATACATCTTTTATCTGTCAAGTACAGCAAATAGCTAATTAGCCCCCTTTTAAGTGCTTCACTGCTTATATTGGAGCTATAGTCATGCCCTAGTGGGATGGTTTCCAGGAAACCTGATATATATTCTTGGCTGAAAGAGCATATCCTTATTTGTAGGCTGTTAAGAAATTGGTGGAGATTAAAAAATGCTCATTTAGAAAATACAGTTGTTTGTGGTTCTCAAAGTACATCTGATCTGCTGGCATTTTAAAAACAGACCAAGCCAAAATCCAGGGTCCCTTCATGGCTCCTACATGAAGCAAAATTTTTGGCCATGTCCATCAGAGGGTTACTAAATATGGGCTCTGAGATATCACCTCATGTGTTCCCTAAAAGGCAGCTTTTCAATGACTCATGTGACTCATCATGTTAAATTCTTGGTTTTATTTGCTCATTTTCTCCTTGGGCAAAAGTCTAGTAGAGTCAGAACTGAACTATTATGCACTTATTTTGACAATCTGCCTTAAAAGTATTAGCTAGTTATTGTGTTACACCACTGTGAATTAGCATTAAAGTAATAAATACGATAAATAATCAAATCACCTTAATTTTACATAATGATCAAGAACATTACAACTTAAAGTGGTGTTGGGAGATTCCGCTGTCTCCTCTTCCTGTATTAAAATCTTTACAATAGAAAGGCCTCATTGAGGGTTACTATAACATAAAATGTCACATGCCATCTCATGCTGACCACAAAAATAACTCAAGGCGCCACTCTGCTGCAATTAGCAGCTGTAAGATTATGATGTTTTGACACAGGTGAGGCAAAGACTTCCAGGCACAAATAGAGTGAAAGTATGAGTTACACAACTATTTCCTCACAAAATACCATGTATTATTTATACACCAAAAATGTAATAAGAAAGGATTTTTATTCAGATACCTGAAACTAAGTTCAGCCACCAATTAATTTGCAATGTGACAGCAGACTGTGACCAGTTATTTAAATATTTCTACTAGTTTATTTGTCTTCTGCGTAAATATGCTTGTGTCTGCTGCTCTGCCTCATTGAAAAGTATCAGTTACAGTAGATAATTAAATACTAACCTTTGCTTATCTCCCACTATCTTTTATAATTGTGATGTAAACTCTATCCCCCTTTATTTGCCAAGCAGCATTTTACTGGAAGTGGTGTAGCTGAAGATATACTGGGCTACTTATGAAGTAGGGTATTGTATATTTGAAAATAATAATCACATAGCTCTCTGGTTTGGTCTGGTGAAAGGGCATCATACACGTATCAAGCAACTATTTTCTGTGATAGCTGTTTGAGATGTACATAGACTGCACAGGTTTTAAATGTAACTTGGGAGCAGATCATTACGTTAAAAAATGTATAAAAAGGCATTAGATAGTCACCTCATTCTTCGTTTTTGTGCAAGTCTGTTTTGCAAGACTTGGCATTTCCCTGATGTACAACCTTATGATACCTCTTCTCTAACATTAGTTTATTTGTTGTTTTTTTAAAAAGCTGGAATTTGCAGCTGTAGTAAAAAGAATACAGGGCTAATATACCAGATGTGTTGCTTCTGTAGTAAAAGCCCTCACATTTGTCTAGGAGTACTTCCACAGTGCATTAAAATAAAATTCATATTGGTCCATCCTGCTTCACAGATTTTGTAGACAGAGAAAACATCCATGTTGGAGGTGTGTTTCCCTGTGAGGGAAGTGCCTGGGCATGGGGCTCCATCACCCATGTGCTACTCTTGAGGCTCAGGGGGCCTGGGACTGGTCTGAGCCTTTCTTGTGCAGCTTTTTGGGCCAAAAGAGAGGGAGAGATCACAATTCTGAAGTTTTAAGGCAGATTTGTAGAAGCGAAGGCATCCATATTGCACTTCTCAACATAAAGTAACTGAAACACTCACTCAGGGTGGGGGTGGAAGCTGGGGCATTAAAACCCCTCCTCACCACCACTATGAGTGTGGTGAGTTGCCCTAATGCTGTTTAGTCTGAAAGTTTTGATAAACATTCCTATTTAGCAGGAGAGGCTGCAAAAATGAAACCCTGCAGGCCCAGGATTCTTCTGCTGGGCAGCAAAGTGGGAGACCCTGGACTGACTGGATGGCTTTAGGCTGAATTTATGGTTTCTAAAAATGGTATAATATCAGTGTTTTGTGCCACAGAAATGTCATGAGATCACATATGCTAATACCTTTGAGGTGATTGCATTCTCTGGTGAGGGAGAGGAAGGGTAGATGGCAGAAAGCCTTACGCTCATTAGATACTGTAATGTGCCCTTCATCCTCCCTCTGTGCTCACTCTCAGCTACATACCTGTATAGAATCATAGATTTTCTTAGGTGGGAAAAGACCTTTAAGATTGTTGAGTCCAGCTGCTAACCCAGCACTGTCAAGTCCACCACTAAACCACGTCCCAAGTGCTGCATCTACACATCTCTTAAATACCCCCAACGCTGGTGACTCCAACATTTACCTGGGCAGCCTGTTCCAAGCTTGACAAAAGGACATGAGAACATTCATAACCATACAAATATACCCATCCAGATAAGAGTCTGCATCAGCTTTGGTCCTGTTCAATTGTCTTGAAAGCATTTTTTGAACATGATGGGTTTTAACATTAAAGTGATTGAATGAAACTCTATACTTCAGCAGCATCCGCAGGAGAGAATGGAGAGAGAGGGGTGTTAGAGAAAGGTAAAGTGCACATAAAACTGGATAATGTCACCTGCTGCTCCCAATCATGCAACTTAAGAAATGCACAGGAATTTACAATGTACAAATGTTCTGCTTTGTAACTACTGAATTTCATGGTTGCATATTTGCCACTTGTGAATTTGTAACTGGATATTAACAATTTCCAAATGCCTGGGATGTTTGTGCACACATAGTATTTGAAAAATATAGTAAATAAATGAGAGAAATGGAGTATTCATTGCAGAGGGCACAAAAGGAAACAGAAATGCTAGGAAATGTTGTGCAGTAAGCTATTAAATTGGAACAACCACATTAAATATGTAAGCAGTTCACAAAGCATTTCATATGGATATAATAGAAACAGTTATGTTGTTGAAGTAAGAAGCTAAAGCCAAAGGGTAGTGGACAAGATGGTTAAAACATATGGAAGTAACTAAAAGCTATTACTAAGGCAAAACCCAACTTCTATTTGATTCCCTCATGTTGCTTTGTAGAGAACAGGACTAGATCCAACCTCCCAGTGGTACCAGGTTTACACACCAATATGTGAAAGGTAAAATATGCAGAACTAAAATAATTCCTGATTTCATTAATCTTTTCTGAAATATCACAAGTGCCACTTTTATAGGAGTCACTTTTTTTCGAAAATATAAAACATTATGCTGATACTAAGTATTAGATGACCAGAATGTAACATATCACAGCTACCATGTTATCTAGTGACATGCAGTGGTTGTAGCACATTATTATAATTATTACTATTATTGTTGTTGTTTTGCTATTAATATGAAAGTGCTAGAAACGGCCTTTTAATTTTGTGTTTTCTCAACATATAACACATTGAAGTTCATGAGTTTGCCTGGGTGTCCTTAATCTTATTATCTTGTCCTAATTTTTCCAATTTTTTATTTTTATGTCATATCTTATTATCAAATGCTTGATCATATCATATAAATATGTAGATTAGAAAAAGACAAAATTTAAAAGGATGTAAAATTTTAAATAACATTAAAAAACAATTTTTAAAATTTCCAAAAGTAATATTTTCTGAAACATCATTTTCTAAAAAAAAACCCCATAAATTTCTTGCTCATAAATATGGTTGGATTTTTAGAATCATCCTAATTCAGGATGAAAATTAATTTCCATGTTAAAAGAAAAATCCATTTAAAAATTAACTTTAAAAAATATGCATCCTGTATGAAGTATTTGTGCCATATGGCAAAAAGCTCTAATTATCTGCTTCTGGTGACATTTGTGAATAATGATCAAACCAATGGTTAGCCAAGTTGAGGTGTTCATTTCTCCTTTCTTTTATTATTTTCAAACTCTTCCCTTCCATACTTTTGGATTACGAAGTTTCCCCCTTTTCTTTAAGGCCCTTTGTTTGTGATCTGCTGCCAAATTCATTTGTATGCATCGTTTTCAGTAATATTGAGAGCTGTACCTTCCATGAGTCTTTGGCACTGCATGATGAAGCGCTCTATTTATATTAAAATGAAGAAGTTCCTAAGGGAGACATAGAACAGAATGAAACAACAAACAGAGCTTTAGAGAGTGGATATGCGAAGTGACAGTGACAGCAAAATGGTAGGTCTTGTTACGGTGTGGCCCAAAGGGCTGCAGGAAGACTTATAGCATGAGCCACACTGGCTTGAACTTGGCAGCTCTTGGAGGCTTAAGTACTTGCCACAAGAAGATGTTTTACAAGGCGGAAGTTAATCAAACAATTCCTCAAGATTGCACATCTTGATTTGGTATGTCGTTGACAAAATACATTGTACGAGGCTTTGCTATATATAAATTAGAGGAATTATTTTAACATCAACCTATATTTCTTCATTTAAATCAACGCACAACTATATTGCTGCTGTTATGATTTACTTAGTCTAGATAATAGGAGAAACAAGACATAGATGTCACATTATGCGGCAACTAATGTCCTACTGTTTTCAGCTCAAGGAAAGGGAGAAAGTGAATTAAACTGATACTGAAATGTGCCCTGCAGGTCAACTTGAATAGCGCAAGTGTGCTATAAAGAGGTTTATTGTGGCGGGGGAAGCACTGTTAAATTGCCTGGAGGACTGTCTCAAACTGATCATGGTGAGGAAATCAGTGAGGTGCTGTGCCCTCTCTTCTGCTATCCAGACATACTGAGTGCAGGAAAAGCAAAAGGATGGGAATTATTAAAGGTGAAGTTCAAAGAAGAAAGATACTTTGCAAAGTGGGAAAGAAGATCATATATGATTTTTTGAATAATAAAAAAATACAAGGGATGGAGGAGGCAGAAGAGGGCACTGTAAATTGTAGTTTTCTTTGCACAGAGGTCCTGTCTGGGCCAGAAGAGTATTGCAAATGAGGGCATGTGGTGCTGTCAGGAGGGGAAAGTTAAGACTGAACATCTGCAAAGGGAATGATCTTTTATCTCTTTCTGTGTTCATCCTGTGATATTTGACTTCAGTGTATCATTCATGCTTTATATAAAGGAAATAGTTTGGAAGATTCAATCTGTTCCTTCTGAGGTTGTCAATTAGCCAGTTACAACTTCCACTGGAGAGTCTGTGCTTCATTCCAGCACAAACGAGAGGCAGGCTACACTTGATATTCCCCAACAGTAATAGCATGTGTTTAAGGAACCTATTTTCAGTTTCAACATCTGCTACAAAAAGAGGGCACCATCTATCGGAAATAAATAAAGTTATAGTCAGATACTTTAATGAGCAAACTTGTTTGGGAAAAAATTAATTGTTCCCTGTGGATACAGACCTGCAGATGTTTATAGCACTGGTAGGGAGGAAAGATCACCTTTTACAACGCAAAGACATAATTTATCCTAGTCCTAGCACACAGGAAGTTAAACCCAGGGCATATCCTTCATGTCTTTATTTTTTTAAAAAAATAATTTCTATGAAAAACAAACAAAACAGAGGTTTGAAACATCTGAAAACACTTTCCATCTTTTAAAATGACCTTCCACTTTTATTGATAATGTCTTTTTCATTTTTCGTATTGCAGAGGGCATGAATTGTCACAGTCAAATAGGAAAAGTTCCCAGAAGCAAAAGTTGGACCTGTTTTTTTCAGGATCCAGTCTCAGATTATATCTATCTCAAGTCATGTGGTCTGATAGCTAGCATCACTACCACAGAAAATGTGCACCAAACAATTTCCTGTCACCATCTACTGAAGGATCCATCACTGTAGAACTGCCTTGGCACTTCATCCACTTGCCATCACCCTGAGATCAGCAGGAGCCTCAGGAGTTGTTCTTCAGTACTAATGCTAATACCTTCAGAATACTGGGAAGGGAGACTGGAGAGGAAGATTTGGATAATAATTTTCACATATTAGAGTGTGGGAGTTAATTACTGTTTTCTTTGCAGCCAAGAACAGGAGAGTTATTAAGAGATTTAGGACTGTGTAAACTCTGTGCAAGGACAGCTCTGAAAATTGTCCATAAAGGGTAACTTTTGAAGGAAATCTCCTCCTCTGAAAGGGCATCTTTCCTTTCAGATTTTAAATTCTCTCCATGGAATATATAGAGAGTTTTTAAAACGTGCTTTATTTCATCAAGATTTCCAAACTTTTTTACCAAAACAGTTGCCCATTCTATCTTGATCCTACTCCTCACTCAAAATCTGATTGGGTTTAATGTTAAAATTCCACCACTTGTTAAGAGATTGTATGCGAGAAAGACTGAGGTATTTTTCATGTGTCAGCCAATCCAGAGTGTATTTGTCTCTGGTCCTGGGGATGCTGCTAAATCACAGACCATTCTGAGCTGGAAATGACCTGAACTGCATTTCTCATGTCAGACTATCTTTCAGGCATCTATCTTCAAAATATCTGGAGACAGTGCAGCTAACAATTTGCAGAATGGAAATGATGTGCGACTTTTACCTTCTAGCAAAGAACTGTAGAAGAGGTACGCCTTTTATTTCCACATATTTGTGTTTTCTTGTTCCACATAAACAAATTTTTCTGAGGTACTTTGGATGTCTTGGAAAATGTCCTTGTGTCCTTAACATGTTTTGGCTGCAGTACAGCTTTAATTTCTCTGGTATCCATTTCTGTATTTTCACGATAGAAATAACACCACTGTCAATGAAATAGAGAAATTTGTGAAGTTTGGTAATTGGCCAAGCATAAGATAGACATTCCAGAAGAGATTAGGGAAGGTAACGAATCAATGAGACTAATGCCTATTTATAGTCAGACACAGGAAGATATTAAGGAAAGATTTTTTTTAATTTGACTTTTTTTTTAATGTGTTTCACTCAGGGATTTTTACAGAGCCTTAAAAAAAAAAAAGCAGAATATTGTGCCATTTTGGGTTAATTCTTCAGAGTTCACGGTGTGGTTAATTCAGCTAATAGGGAAAACACTGTGGGATGTGCCCCTTATGACCTCTAATGGTGAACAGGACCCCAGAAATTGGCACTAGACTCTCATCACTCCAGAATACCCATATCGAGAAAAAAACCCTTCCTCCTTTAAAAATACAACCAGACTGTCCTGCCTGCCGATCATCATTCCAGGTACAATGGTTTATAGAACTGTGGTGGTTTTAATCAAGAAGTCTGCAAAAATCAGCTGAAAACCACGTATACTTCAGCATGATTAAAATGCCTGAGGCAGTAACAGTAAGTTAAGTGACACTACGTAACAGCAGTTACACATTATTGGTTAGGTCTTCTGCTAATGTAATATCAAATAACTGTGTTTGAGACCATTATTCTCTAAGTCACTCTGTAAAGATTTCAAGTAAGAGAGATCAATTTTAATTAAGTGGAGAGAAATAAAATAATTTTTTATTAGCAGATTATTAAATATACTGTAGAAGATTAATGTTCTGCATTTGTTATTTAGGCTTTTTTACAATGTTAAAGAATTTGGAATGTAAAAAGATCGAAAAAAGCTAACTGTTATCTGAGAAAATTTATCAGAGTAAAAAAAGATATATATTAAATGCAGATACAGAGATAAAGCTACATTTGTTCGAATATAACTTACAGCAAATATTTTTATGTGAAATAATTTTTTGTCTAAATTTGCTACTGTAAAACAGCTTAACTAAACTATACTTTGAGTAGACAACGAAATATTCAGATGGCAAAATATAGTTTTTCTAGACTGACTCAGCAGTTTAGTATAACTCTGAGTTTTATTGTGTATCATTTTTTATCTGCTGTAGTTATTCCATCAAACAAATTGATTCTTTATTTTCTCCTGTAGTTATTCCATCAAACAAATTGATTCGTCCTTTTCTGACTGGAGTATATTACTACAAAAAAATCACTGAGGGAATAAAAGAAAAAAAAGATACTCCATTGAGTAAAACACATTTTCAAAGAAGAAAAAAATCCCAACAGGAATCATAAATTGTCCCACTGACAGCATGTAGATGGCAGCAGGTTGAACAGTTACCTGTCTTTCTGTACAGCCCCGTGCTTGAGTGCTTCTTTGCCTGTCTGACAGTGGAAATGGATCATCCCAGGTTTCTTTTCTTGCTCTGGAGGTTTACTAACCCCAATGGGCTTCCAACAGCTTGTTAAGAGGATAGAGTGGAGCATGTCTCCTAGCATGTGGGCACTAGCAGCAAAGCCTCCCCTGGCCTTGCCTTCCTTTCTCATCTGAAGTGTCTCAGGCCAGCCTACCACAACTGCCCTACAAAGCTCAGCTCAGAAGTCCCTGGGCCCTCTGCCTCTTGCTTTTGCTTCCTGGATCGTGTTCATGATCCAAGGTTTTTGTGGACAATAGGTAAGTGTAGTGCAAAGTCCTTGCTTATGGAAGGAGAACTTTCAATTAACAGTTTTCTGTATTGTTGCAAAATTTGGAATTAGTGAATATCAAGAGAAAGGCAATTTCTAACATAAGGAAGTTGCAAAAATGAAAAACAAAAAATCCATGGTTAACAAGGTTAATGCACTTCCTCCAGAAAGAAGTGAAGAGCAATTTCAATGTACTTTGATTCATCAGGTTTCAGTTGCTGCTGTAATCACTGCACATTATATATGTGGCCACACTGAACAGCCTGGTTACTAAAGATCACTGGGTCAAGGAAGTGTTTCATACCATGTTGTGCGGAAGCTATGTGTATTTTATTGTTAGTAGATGTGCTCCTGTTGCTATATTTTGATTTAAAATTTATCATATCTTTTCTCTCAGAAGACCTGAAAGAGAGATACAGAGATACTTTTTGTGGCCAAATTTGCCTCTTCACTATAGATAATCACTGTAAGAAAATTAAGGTGCAAAGCCATGCCTGCTGTAATTGTTGCATACTTATTAGCAGCTTTCCCTTTCCAGATTCTCTGGGTATTTGTTGCCCATGATAATGTGAATACTTAAGGGGAAAGTGTAATTAGCAACTGTGTAGTTCATTCAGTAAACATTTCTGAGCTGTTTGATGTGACTGAACTGAACGTCACATATAATTTTACACTTTTATCCTACCAAGCAACTGACAGGTCTCTAATCTCAGTCTCAGAGCTTTCACTCTGCTTGAACTTTGCTTCACAGAGGTCATTTTCCAACCACTCGGGAGCAGGAGCCACGTCCATTAAATCCCACAGAGTCGATAGATGCGATAATAGCTTTAGGCACATTTTCTTAGAACTCAGGGGGAAAAGACAATTTCAATAAATGTAAAGCTATACTATCTACAATCCACAGAATATGTAAGCAAATCTCATAGGAACACATATTTCTTTTACCTCCTGGCAAGAATCTCTTTAATAATAAGATGTATTTGTTTATTTTCAATATCAATACTTGATAAGGGCTGAAAAGTCACGCAAGATGCTTTAAGAAGAGAATAAAGAGGAGGAGAATGCATGAGGTGAAATGACCAGCCAAACATTTCCTCAGGTTTGGATTTTGCAGACTGTTAAATAGTCTAATGCATATTTCTCCCCTCAGAGAAAGGCAGGGTGTGTGCATGGAGATCTGACCATCACATTGCAAATACGAAGTCAAGTGTTAGCTCAACATACAAACTATTGATAGGAGAAAAGTGGAGACCAAACATCTATAAATGCATGCTACTAGCATGCTAAATAGGCTTGTACACATAATGCTTTGATATATTTTACATTGTATAGATCACAGCTCATCAAAACAAACTTGCAGGTTGTATCTGTTAAGATAATTAACAAGCAGTTCCTCTGTAGCAGATGTCTGAGATAAGTAGGAAGGACAGTTCTTCCCTTGACATGGCATCAAAGGAGAAACAGCTAATATTAAAATAAAATAATGTGCATTATATCAGTTTGATCATAGCTGCATAACATAAACCCCCCCCTCCACAATAAAACAAACAATCCCTGTTTGACTGTCAAACTCTCACGCTGAGACTGAAAATAAACTTTCCAATTCTTTCAACATTTTTACCATTGTCTTTGATTTTTTTTTCCCTTCTTGATATATTTGTGGTGCAAAGGAATAAATCTTGAAAGTAAAGTATCCCCTCCAGCAAAATATTTTACTCCATTTGCCTTGGAGAATTCACTGCAGGAAAGAGAAAAGGAAGAAAAGAAAAGCCTTGCAGAGTAGCTGCAACAGCTTCAAATTCAATAGCCTATGAGATTTTCCTTGAAATGATCTTTCTAAATATAACAGTTCGATAGATCAGTGGTCAATATGAATGTTAGTTGCAAGCTAGAGCTATTCATTTCTGCTACACTGTTCCAATGCCTATTGTTAGCTTGATGTTTTCTACGCCAGCAATCTCACACATAGAGTTACATGGACATTTGGCAAAACAATTGAGCAAGTGGGGCTGGTGTTGCCATATTAGAAGGAAAAAATAGCTGTTGGGTCACAATACAGAATTTTTAACTTCTTTTTTCTTTAAAAGGTCCTTTGAAGAATGGTCAACCTGAGCAGAAGAACGTTTCTATGGTGAGGTGAGTTTGTGCGGCTTTTTGACAAATGTAAAAGAAACAGAAAAGAATTCTGTAGAATAGTTCGACTCCATTCAAAACTCATAGTCAGATATGGCAAATGTACTAAGCGTCCATACAGTAACACAAGGTTGAAAGCTTTTAGCAAATAAATTTCAAAATGGAAGATGTATTAGGCCCTGGGAGAAGAACAAGAATTATGAGCTGACCCCTGCTTTAGTGGCTGCTCTGGCAGAGCCAGTGCTGCAAAGAGCTTTGCTCCAGTCCAGGCTCACAGGGTTGAGCTGGGGCTGATGTGGGGGCTGCAGGGGGTCTACAGCTCAGCATGCAACATGGACCCCCGAGACTTGCTGGTGGCAAAAAAGGGAGGTGAGTTCCTTACCTTATTCTGAGGTGTTAGGCTGTGGTGAGGATGTAGGACACAGCATTTTTGAGACTGGACAGCTCACCTGCCCACATTTGTCCGCACTTATTTTGGAAAGGAGCAGCCTGCAAGTGTTACAGCATCTGAAAGTGACACAGCTAACAGAGCTGACGCACCTGCCATGTCACATTTTCCCACCATTGATGTGTAGGCTCTGGGTGATTGCCCTGATAGGTCCTGTTTAAAACACATTTAAAATACTTGACCTCCCTTCTTATTTCTGCTCATCACTCTGGAGCATCCTTTTCTGTGCACAGTTCACACTCCCTAAGGAAGAGTTACATAAGATCTCTCTCTGTCCTAAGATTAGTGTTTGTTCTTCTACATTCATCTATGGCTATCCAGTTACTGGAGGTTACTGGGAGTTGTGGTACTTGTTTCAGACTTGATCACAAAATAGAAAGTCTAAACACAGCAGTGTGCACAGCTCGATGTCTCACTAGGTTACTTTGCACTTTTAGATGCATTACCTGGGAATCCACAGAAGCAGGTCTTCAGTTTTTATCTTCTAAACTGCACAAGATGACATTTTTATTTTCTCCTAAATTTCTAAGCAAGAAAAGTCGATTGTGTCCTCCAGAAATTCACTGAGTTGTGGTTATCTGAGTGCAAGGTGCTAACCTGTTGAGTGGGCCATGTGCTTGAAATGCTTATTTCCTTGGGGAACCAAAGCTGGACAGCTGGTTCTGAGATAAGATTTCGCTTGGCACTTTATGTATTTCAGTGGTGCTGCAAGAGAAACTTCATGGAGAAAACATTGGAGAATCACTATGGACTGAGGGAAAACACTGTTAAATAAACTAATTAAGGAGAGGGAAGGAACCCAGAAGTTTTTCTTCCTATTGTATGGAAGCTGGTTATTCTGTTTCAAATCATGAGTGCTGAGCTGATTTTTCTGTTACAATATTTGTGGTTACAGTCAGGCCAGAAGTGCATATTCACACTCAGAGGACCTTATTCTTGTCTTTATTTCTGTCTTTTGAGTGACAATTTTATTTAAGCAAGCTGCCACCTCTACCTCAATACTATGGATCTCTTTTCTTCTCTTCAAGCTAGTACCTTGGCCAGTCTTTCTTCCATTTCCTATTACATGTTTTGTCATCACCTCTGGTTCAAAGATTTATAATAACTTCTATTTCCTCTTGCCATTGCCTTCTGTTTTAAGTCACTATAAAAGTCAGGTCAGTCTAACTTTCCAATAACTTTTCCCTAACCCTAACCCTGTCAGTCAGTTCTAATCACCCCACCCATATTTGACCAGCTGTTCTCACCCAAGGTCCTCTCAACCCAAGTTATGTCTAACCTAGGAGATAATATTCTTCCTGATGTTAAAGGCTCATGTCTTTCCTACACTCATCCACCTACCTAGATTTAGTTCTCGTCATGTGCCAGTTTGATGGCCTTCTTTTCTAGCTACGTTTCTATCTTTTATGTGTACAAACTTTGATAGCACTGTCCTAGAAATGACTTTACCTTACATGCCACGTTCTGATGTGCTGTATTGAATAGTGCAAGCCAGTCAAAAGCTAATTTTTGCAAGTTTGTTATTTACTTAAGCAATTCTCGTGTCTGGGAAACCTAGTGTGGGTAATTTATTTATTTGTATCACTTTGCCAATACATGTCCAGAATTTATTTTTCTCACAATATATCCCATATATGAATAATAAATATAACTGAAATAATAACAGATTTACTATTTTATGATCAATTTATGTCCCCATATGATTCTAATAAGAAGAACCCATGTTGGAAAAGAAGCCATGAAGTTTTATTATGACTGTACTCTAATCCTAATCCTCCAGTGCAGAGCAAAATCTATCTATGCCAGAAAATATCATATGGAAACCAGAGACCTTTCAGTTTTTACTACTGCTGTCCCAAATGGAGGTATATATGTGAACACTGCTGAGCTCAGAATTATGGTCCATGACCAGAAGTGACATATGCAGTGCCAGAAGACCTTATTCATTACAGAGACAGGTTTTACATGTTTATGCTTTACTTGAATGTATGGCTGATGATGGCTCCCAGGGATTGCATTGGTATTTGGGGGTTGCTGGGAAGAAAATCTCTCTTTTATTTTTGCCAAATTCTCTCTAGCAGAGAAACAGAGAAGAAGGATGCTTTGCTGGTCCTGTGCTGCTCATCATTTCTCCCAGGCATTTTTCATTTACAGGGTTCATTAGTTTCTGTTAACTTGCTCTTGTGAACTGGTACAAAAAGATATCTGTATAACTTGGAGTCTGAGAGAAAAGTTTTCTTTGCAGAGCTTTAACATGATTTAAAGAATAAAGTGTGCTAACTATTTTTCTAGCAAAATTTAACAGCTCTTTTGGACTTGTTGCACTGCATTAGACAAGCAACCCTCTTATATAAGACTTTCTAAACAGTAATTTATTTAATAGAATGTATTGATGGTCTGAAAGAGCTTGCTTCCAAAATGCATTTAAACAAATCCTTATTTAATGTGAAACCACAAACAAAACTGAAACATCAGATGCAATTAGTGCATTTACTGAATTATTGAATTCTACTCCATTTTAAGTTGATCAGCTCCTTGAAATGGCCTAAGATATGCTTTTATATTTGTGAATCTAAAATGACCTCTGGGAAAAGCATTTTCTCTCTTAAAAGCTAGACAGAGAAAAGGAGTTGAAAAATGTAAAAATGGTTTTTGTAGTGTGAAAGCTGAGAGAAAAAGCTACAAATGGGATCAATCTGCCTTGCTCCTGCTGCCTTAATCCAGCACCTAAAGGATCAATGTCTCAAGTCAATCCTTCCAGATGAGGTGCTGATTGAGTTCCAGGCACTTGCAATGGTAAGAGGGAGGTTACTTTTGGAAAAAAAGAGCCAGTCTCCTTAGAGGAGTAACTTTATCTTATGTAAAGTTCTAAAAGAGCCATTTTCTGCCACAGGAGAATGTGGAGGACTGAGTGTCTATTCACAGTGTGGGATGGAGCTCAGCATTGTCACCTTCTTAACTAAATCTTACTGTCTTTAGTCATACAAAATTGTTGACAATTTCACAAGAAAGTAAAAGGCAGAGTTGAGCAATGTGCCTGTTCTCCATTCTGGTTTATCTGACTGTCTCCTAAAGGAAATACTACAAAATGCTAATTCTTAGAGGTCCAGTGTTGGGGATGTTGGTAAGGTTGGTCAGTAGCAGAAAAGAAAGCAAAAAGTGCCAGGGAAAGATCAGAAATCTATCTGGTGCCCTTCTAAAATATCCATGTCAGGGATTTAAGAAGTGGGAACACTTCTTCCTGATTCATTAAAGCTTTGTCTTTCTGGCCATAAACAGCCATATATTGCTGGTAAACAGCCCTTTGAAAGATATGTGATCATCCTGCAGTTTTTCTTCTCTGCAGGTTTTGCCAATCCATCTTGTCCTAAAGTACAATCCCCAGGGGCTATGGATGTGACTATCACCTGAAAAATACTGGCATGTACAGTGAAGCCACTGGGGCCACAGAAATGCTGTCATTCTGATATAGTACCGATCTGTTAGCACTTTTGCAAGAAAAGCTGCATATTTACTAATGGAACAAAACCCAGATTTAGATGAAGCTTTTTCATCTCTCTGGAGAGGGTGGGACAGGCTTGCAGTGGAAAATTAATCATTAGAAATGTATTTCATCTGGAGAATAACCTACATGTGTCTTCACATAAAGAACAAAGTGATGCCAGCACAATCCTGAGATGCGAATTGGTGTGGTCTCTGTGGATAGTGTGTGTGTAGAGACTACACAAAATAGTTGGGGTTTACTATTTAACTCTAATAGACTGTGCTAAATGTGCTAGGAAGGGAATCTATACTCTGGCAAAATGAAGAGCCATTTTAGCACCCTGCCTCTCCTCAGGTAACATGTCCTGCTTTCCCAGCAGATCTAAGAGGTCAAACATGGAAGACTGGGATGTCAGGAAAGTCGCTTTTTTGTGCTGCTCTCTCTTGCTGACAAGGAAGATTTTCAGCTGTCGTGGTCCTACCATTGTTAGCAATTATTTGCCCAGTGCAATAACAAGTTGATTTCTTCTTTCCTTTCTGCTCGTTTTGGGGTAAAAGAGTCAAGCCTATCCCCTTCCCTTAGCTGTACATACCTTCCTGGTGTGGACAAGGTACCTCAAAGCTCAACATGGCTGAGGAAGCCTTTGGATATCTGTATGAGGCTCCACAGAGAAATTTCTTTCATTAGCATGCCTGAAAGTAAAACAAAGGAAATCCATTTAGAGCTTTCCCCAATCCTGTTCAAAGAGCACAAAGCCCTCAAAAACCCCTATGGTTGAAAAAATGTTATGGTCATTGCCAAGTCAGGCACTAAGAAGTTAGTAATTATTAAAATGGAGTCTTCTTTAATAATACTTTTCTTTCATGCATGTAACTTGGGACTTAGCTTTCAACTGAATAAGCAATTGAGAATGCAAAATGTTATTATAATCGTTATCTCATTATGGTAATATTGTGCTCAAGAATTTTTCATCATGCAGTGTGTGAGATATATTCCACTTTGGGACACATGGAAAATGTGACAAGGAGGATCTTGGCCAAAGGTCACTTGGTTCACTTCAAGCAGAAGTTGTCCCAGTGCTTTGAAGCTGTCTGATGTCACAGAAATGCTTGCTCCAGAAAAACCAAAGTGTAAATTAAGAAAACTTGTTTCTCAGAGCAAGGTTTAAATACTTCTCAGTGTTCACTTAATATTATATAATGCTTTATTATAGTTCTGTAATATTTCTGTATGGTGTGAATCAAGTGTTGAACTCAGCCGTCTTGTACCGTTCTAGATAACCCATCTGGAGGGATCAGTGTGAAGCTGATACAGATGACCCAGATTGGATGGGAGGTCTGAGTCCTTCTGTAAAAACTGGATGAAAGGGATATCCCATGTAACCCAAGTGACTCTCAGTATGTGTGTTTATGCACCTCATAATTGCTCTGATGATTACTGCTTTGCTTCATGAAAGGAATATGTGAATGGAAAAAGTTACTATGAACAGTTTTCTTTTTTTTTTTAAATTTAAGGAGAGCGATTAGTTATGGGATTGCATTTTCATGAGGAAAGGACTGACTTTATCAGTCTGAATACATGTAGAGGTCTTAAGCCAAGCCCTTAAATATGGGCTCCTCTTATTCACTCCAAACAAGATTGACAAAATGTCTTCATTTTCCTTTGTTTGTCCTCATGTAATCCAAGTTGGTAACTTGTACATACATACACACTACCCATCAAACCATCCCCACAGACTGTGACAGACCAGTCACCATGGCAGAATAAATTGGTTTATATGTATACCTACTTTGCCTTCCTCTTGGTTTTGTTGGCCCAAAATTAGATTTTCTGTTCTCTTTATAAATTTGATCATTTATGCCAACATGGACAGCATAACATTACAAAGTGTTTTTTTTAAGGTTACTAGGATGCCTTAAAAGCCATATTTGACTTTAATATTGTAAGTTTGCTAGCCATATGTTTTAACTTTTAAACCGAGACAAAAGCACTTCAGGTTTTCACGGATGTTAGTATTAGTTAAGTTGTGGTTTGGAGTTTTTGTGTGTTTTTTGTTTGTTTGTATGTTTGTTTTGACATAACAGCCTCCCATCATGATTTTACAATTCCATACTACCCAAAATATTGGAAAACAAGGTGCAAGGACAGGAGGATGATTCCCTACTTTTGCGCTAAAAGAACTGACGAAACAATTTCATTTTTCTGTTTTGATACCTATGTTTTCACATTATTTCCTGCACGGAGTTTCTGTTTTCTCACAAGAAAAGAGCTTAATGTGGTTCAAATAAACCCCAACACATTTAAATGAGTCCCATATAATTTCCAGTGCTTTCATTTTGTTTTCAATCAGGATTCAGATCAATTTCACCAGCACCCGGCAACACTGGGGAAGAGTGTATCCTGTGAGAATGGCAAAACATTGATTTATTTATATGTCAAATTAGTTCCATGAATTCAGCAACTGTGTTGAGGTATGTAATACAGCACTCCTCCTTTCAAAGCTGAGAAATATGTAAAATCTTGCAGAAACAGGACTGTCATATTATACAAAGTGGCCTGATTTGAAGTGATTAAATGCCACTGGAAAGATTCTCATTGACGTTGGGGCAAATTTGTTGCAATGGATCATGTATTTATTTTTCATCAAAAATGAAGCCTTTGGGTTTCGGTTTGGTTTGGTTTGATTGTTGTTTTGCTTTTTAACTCCACAGAAACCTTTTTGTTGGTTTTGTTACTATGTTGATTTTAAATGAAGCTGTGACTTGACTCTGTCTCATAAAGTTGCCCGAAAACATCAACATCAAAGAAATTAACACTGTAACAAGGGGCAGCGTCAGAGATGTGAAAAGGTACTGTACCTTAAATATTGGGGTTTTTCCTTTGAGGACAACTTATGGGGTTTTTGTCACTGTGAAAACATTCACCTAGTTGCAGATCAAGCCACTCAGCCTCCTCCTTGTGAGGGTGAAGGTTGCCACGCCAAGCACAAGCAATTAGCTGCACAGCGCTCATGCGACTGGCGGCCCCATCCCCAGCTGATTGCCCAGAGCTCCACTGCTGCTCATAATGCAAATTGTATCTGGTCCCCCGGTAATCGAGATCAGGGCTGCCTTGTCCGTCCACTCGCTGCTCATGCCCCCGTCCACGCTGCGATAATGGTTTTGGTGGGCAATCAGGGAAGATGCCTTCTTGACTCATCTCTCATAATAGATTGTCCTCCTCAGGCAAAATTGAATAACCCCCGACATGGCCTGAAGGCAAGCAGTACGAATTCAATAAGTCTGCAGGGTCAATGTCCTCTCATTTTTGGCAAGCAAGTAATTATTCTGCACTAACATTCAGTAATAGGAGTAGGAAACTGCTGGAGATACCTTCCTCCATACCCAGAATAGTCACCTTAATAGGATATTCCTCTAATAAGTAATTCTGCCTCATTCCAATACCCCTTGCCTTCAGGTTCTCTTTTCACGCACATTTCATGTAAGAATTCTGCAGAGGCTTTCTACCAACAGCATCTGTGGGAAAGTTTAGCAACTTCACTGTCTGTTGTTTAATATTTTCCACTTTTATGGGTTACAGTTGTGCTGTCTATTTGCTTTTACTGATTTGTGAAAGATTTATTATAAACCAAATACAGCTGTTCTCTCCTTTCATAAACTGAAACTATTTTGGCAAAACCTATTTTCCACTATGAAAATAAATTTTAAATTGCTTCCCTCACCCAGCTTTCCAAGCATGAGCATTCAGTTGTTATTTAGTGGTGCAGAATAGGTGCCAGAGTGGTTGTAATCTCACTTAAGGAAAAGAAAATGTCTATTTTCAAAAATAAACAGAAGAAATGTTTTTTCTCTTTCCATTTCCCTCCTTTTCCAGGGGATTTAATATTACTATCTGCAGATCTCAAGAGTTATAAATTTGAATATAAGAACTTTGTTTGATTCAAACCACTTTTGCACTCGAATTCTGAATTTATTTTGAGGATTGTATGCATTTTATTTACATACTTGACCTTTACCTTCAACTAATGTCATTATCACCTTTCTAATATAATTCAATATTTTTTCCATTGCTTAAAATAGCCCTCTGCTTACTCTGAAAGAGCACACATTTCACTGGATCAGTTTCCTCTTACAAAATTCGAATATTAAGTTCTAAATTCTTCAAGCGTATTTTGGTATGGATTATAATATCCTTTCCTTTTTCATAAACCAGAAAATTTATGATGCTGCATTTTTAAATGAAGTAAGAAATAGACTAAGAATTCTATTACTGTTGCTTCAATCTGTGCAGTTTCGTATTTTTCTCCTGCTTGGGGATGGTTTTGCTTTGTATTTTCCTATATTTAAATGTGTGTACTGCATGGAAACTATTGCTTTAATAATTGGAAGAAACCTTTACCTCTTATCTCTTGAAAACAATGCACATATATAAATGAAGATTTTTCTATAACAGCAGAATAAGCACTTTCCAGGACTGATTGATGATGATTGATTATTGTAAGTCTGTAGCTGCACATCACAATGCTTTCTGATAAGCAGCATTCATTCTCAACATGAAAAATTTGGTTTTGGTGTGTACTGGTTCTATTTACTAGCTAGGACAAAACTTGGGTTAATATTGCTCATGTTCCTCTCTCAGCGCTGATTTAAAGTATAAGAAAGTATAAGAAAATCCTGTGCTAATAATAGACCCAATTGTTTGTGAAATGCTTGTTGGTGTTGGTGCTGCTTAGCATCTTGCACCAATACTGATTGTTTTTCCTCTCTTCAATCCTTTTAAAATGTCATTTGCAGTACAGATTCAATATGATTTAATTTCGCCATTAGAATGTTCTTGTTACTGCATTCACAGTCCCATGTAAGATCCATCTCCATTTGTTTGCCAGCATGGCTCCATAACACAAACTTCAGCCTTTGGCTCATGGAGGATTTAGTGATTTTTTTTCACTAGCACAAAGTTACCTTTGCTAGTGCTCCAGCCGAAGTGCCCAAGATTCATGGTGCTTGTACTAAAAGCTTACGAATGAATATACTTGATCCATGAAAAAGTTTCTTTTTGTGTGTCTCTTCATTGCTAAAGAAGAATGATTTTCTAAGAGACCTGGATTATTTGGAACTGCAACAGAGGAGGAGTGTAATTCATGAAAATAAAATCATGGAATCATTCTGAACTACTGTGATGACTCTTTTAGATGCAGTTCCGTGTGTGTGTCTTGGACCCCTCTGTGTGTAATACAAAATCCATTGATTTTTTTTAGGCATAGCAAATCATTGATTTCAACTTCAGCTCAAAAGCTGCTGAATAAAAACTAAATTCATGCAGCCAGTGTATTTTTATCTTTAGTCAGTGCATAAGCATTACTGACAGTAGCAAAATGCTTCTTTTATTTGACTAGAGAATAAAGAAAGTAAGCTGGTAAAAACTGTACTTTATCATTTGTTGGCATAAAGTTTCAAGCCTTCCTGTTCACTTCTTCCAGCTGTATCTCCTTAATTCTGCCTTTATTTAGTCCAGCATTTCTACTGTTTCTTAAATGTGTGTTTGTACATTAAATATTAATGTCCTTCGAATTGTTTGGGTTTGCTTTTGTTTGTCACATTAATGCTACTGTGAAACATTCCAGTTTTAAACCTAAAGGCAAGATGTCATTACTGAAATCTGTTAGTGAGCCTGACTTTCTTATTATTTATTATTTAAATATTTTCCTACCCTTTTTGTGTATTTGTTTGTTTTTGTTGTTTTTTTTTAATAACAGACAGGATTACAAAAAAAACTCAGCAGAGGAGCAAACTCCCAAACTTCAGCATTCATGTATTCAAATATGAGTACAAATTCCACAAGACTTAGTCATTAAAAAACTCTTATTATCTGCTCTGATGGACAGATACAAGGGACACAAAAAGCTGCAAAGTAAGCACCAGAGACAAAGGCACCACCACAGCTAAAAATGCCCCATCTATCTCAAGCATTCCAAGCCAGGATCTCATCTTCTCTGTCCCTCTTGTGTGGGCGTAGAGAAAAGCTACAGAGAGACGTCTGCATCACCAACTTCCTTGCTTAAGGGGATGTTGGTCAGGAGTGTAATATTATTTTCTGGCATAGATTTTTTCTCACAGATGTATTTGGGTAGTTACACAGATGGTTATTTCCCATTGATGTCAGAGATGAGGAGATGAAAGGCAACAAAAGTAAGCTAGTTCTTCACTGAGATAGCATCCACCTTAAAGAAGTAATTGCTGAAAGATGTGTTTTCCTTAAGCTCTGCAAGTGGAAATTATATAAAAATGAAGAAAGTTAAATGTAAAAAATAACACTGTAGCATGCATCACAGTTAACTATCCAAACAGTATTGGAAGATGGGGTAAGCATGACTGTGGGCCAAAGTCATCACTAGGGGACAACAATTTCCTGGCTTTGTATTATTGCTTCTATCTGACATGCTGTGTGTCATCTGCATTTCTTCCTCTCATTTCCTATGGCTGTTTCTTTTCTTCCCTGCTTTTAGCTCTTGCTTGTTTGTTTGGCTTGGGAAAGAAGGGTGAATTTTCTTGAGGCTGCTTTTTTTTTTTTTTTGGTGACCAGAATTAGTATTAAAAAAGATCTAAAATATCATCCTAAGATACAATTTTTTATTTCATTTGTCTTTGCTTCCATGCTCCACCCCTCCACTTTCATGCTATTGCTAATGCTTTTTATATCCTGTTTCAGAAAACTGCAATGAAGTGTGTTTAGTATTAAATACCTAAAGCCCCTTCTTAGGTTCTTTTATTATTGTTGTTCCTGTTATTATTACTGGGTTTTGTTGTTTTTAGTTTTTGCTACCATCATGACTCAGAGACAAGTCATGTCTACTTGCTCTACCAATAGAGAACAAAAGAAGAGTGCCTGCAGTCAAGCAGTTCTAACACTAAAGTACCAGAACAGGGAAAGCAAACAGATACAGACAGAGGAGGGAGCCCTGGGAAACAAGGAGCAGCACCCTGTGTAGTGGTAGAGCAGATCACAAAAGTAAGTGCTGTCAAGTAGAGCTCTAAAGAGGGACTGGGGACTGGAGAGTTAAGGAAGTAATTAACAGATGTTTATGGATAACTTTATGTACAGCATGGTAGAAAGTATGAAGATATGTATTTCTATGCATAACAGCTGGAGTTGGGTGCAGACTGAAGACCCAAGGCTCAAATGTCAGTCATTTGATAATCAGTGGACATGGGTGGTGGTGAAGAGCTCTGAAAGTGAAGAAAAACAGCTTATGTTTCACATTGCAGAGAAGATAATTGCACAGAGAAAGCAGCCATTGGCAGAGCAATGAGATAGGAAAATTATCTTATTATCAGTACTCTTCTGGACAGATATTTGTTTGTCAAACTTGTATTTGCTTTGTTCAAGGATGTGGTTGATGCCCAAGTTTCATTGTACAGGCAGATTGGGAAGTCTGCATCCTAAGTATGTGTTACAGAAAGCAGGCACAAGGCTTGAATGTAAAGAAGAGATATCTAGGAAAATATACCCTGCTCAAAGCTAAGATTGAAAAAAATAGGAAGGGGGGTGTGTCTTTATTTGAGCCATATTGAGATAATGGCTTATCATAACAGAGACAATGTCAGAACAACAAAGTTCAATTTCAGTTTGGCTGGCAGCTCTGAAGCAGAAAGGTAGGTGTGTGTGCAAGAGCCTGGAGAGATTGCACACTTTTTTTTTTTTTTAATGGAAGGATAAGATCAGCCAGTAATCAGGTGTAAAATAGAGGAAATTCAAGGATAACTTTAATTAGGTTCTCCAAGGAAAGATGAGAAAAGGGATGATAAAGCTCCTGCCAAAAAGGACAAGCAAAGGGAAAAATGAAGAGATAAAAAGAGAACCAGGTACATAAGAGCTGCAAAAGCTAGAAGGGCAGAAGAATTACTCAGGATCCACTGAGTCAAAACTTGAACATTTGGTGACATCTTGCTGAGATTGTGTTGGGCAACACTGACAGTTGCAATACACAAGTTTCACAACACATATAGGAAACCACTTACTTGACCTTGTTTATGACTCTTCAAGAATATTCATATGTTGCCAAGCAGCCAAGTTATGTGAACAGGTAGTGCTAAACTCCTTGTTCATATGGGTGGCTAAGGTTCATCCTGCAGGGGCCTGTGCTAAGTAGTTTAAGTCAAATATAGTAATTTCTGTTATGCTCTCAACTTCTGTGAGTGTTATATCCTGTGACTTTCAACTGGCATGGTCAAAGAGGTCAAATAGAGGTAGGTGATTGTAATCTACAATAAACCACAAGGATAGATAGAGTACTGTCTCCCCTGTTTTATCTCAGTGATGATATAGAAAATAATAATACCAAAGCAAACTAATTAAATGCAACAAACACTGATTATTTTCTCAGTATTTGGCATCCGCCCCACGTTATTGCCTTTTCATTTCCTATCTGTACAATCTCTATCTGTTGCCTCTTCTCCACAACTGAGTCATCAAGAACTTATTCCATCACCTTGTTTTCATTGTATCTTTCCACATACTGGTCTTGAACTGAGTCTCGGAATTTGGCATGAGTTAAGGATGAAAATGAAATTCTCAGAAGGTACTTTTGAAGCTTATTTAGGTGGGCATTTGGGAATTTGGATTAGAGATGTATAGTGTAAAGGAGCATAAAACTTGATAGCAGAACTACAAAGAGACAACCTTTGTTCTCCAACTCTCTGCAATGCTATGCAGTTCTTGCCACTTCCTCCTGCTGGAAATAAAGTAGGAGCATGCATTTAATAATGCAGGAGCCATGCATTTAAGCAGGTATTTCCCCCATTTTGCAGAGGCTCAATTTCAACTGTAATGTGTGGTATGGTGAGTCAGACATCTGACCCATCATACCTAGTCAAGTAACTGATATTTTTATTCCAAACCCAAGCATGTTCCTGTGTGAGAAGAAAAAAAATTACTCTTGTGAAACTTATTCTTAAAAAGAGCTTCCTTTTTGAAGAAGAGTAAAGTACACATGAGCAATATCATAAGAAAATATATTTTTAAAACTACACTCAGCGGCACAATGACTTTCCATTGAAAGATTTTTCCACTAATTTCTTAGAAAATACTTCAGTGTGTGTTTCTTTAGACATTTTTTGGATACTTTTTCTACTTTAATTATTAACGGTGAAAAAATAAGGCAAACTTCTGGCCCTTTATTGCTATGTGTCTAAGATATGAGACTCCCAATTCATAGTAATTACAAACTTAGCTTATGGGAAAATGGGATGGTTACTATATGCAACACTGTGATGAAAGCATCTATTACTTTTTTTTTTAATGTAACTATGGTGTACACAATCTGCATGATTTCTACTTCTCTCATAATCTCAGAAAAGCTAAAATGGCTATAATATCCTCTAAGACTCAGCTGGAATGCAGATTCAGCAACAGTGACGCTGTAAGAGAAATGGTATTTGATACAGATATTGGATAAAGGCAAATTTGGAACTTACATGGTTGGAGTGAGAACATACAGGGTTGGGCTGATCTTACTGGACTAAGTACTTTTTCTGGTGTAAACAGTGTAGACTCAACTTCATACTTTTGACTTAGTGACTTAGGTTATTCTCTTTCAACTGCTGACCTAAGATGAGGAGAAGTTCTGTAGTACTGTAAAATTCCTTGATGTCTTAAAATTTGAAAATGTGAATCCCATAACATAAACCTAATGAGTTTAGTTGTCACAAGTGCTGAAGAGCTGTAGTACTGACCTAACTGGTCACTTACCTGTTCAGCTCTGTTCCTCCTTATAAGGAGTGTGGTTTTGTGCCCTGAAGTAAAATATCATATTCTTCTGGCTATAGAGCATGAGGGTTTTCTGTAAAATCTCCCTCACTGCACTAGAAAGTATAGGTTAAGAATGTGTAAGTCTATGGAAGCATTTGCCAGCTTTTGAAATCTGCACTTAGATAACTTTATAAAAACAAAACTCTGCTTGCTGAATGATCATACATGGGTCCAAGAGAGAAATAGTCAAAGACTCCGTCTACCAAACTTGCAGGCAGGAAAGGGAGATTGTCTATTCTCCCACACATTTCCAAGCCCTACACTACAAGCATATTTTCTCTGTTGTTTTTAAAAAGGTATTGCTTATTACTTCTAGTGTGTGACTACAACGGGGAAGTCAGAGCCTCCAATTCAGCTGTTCTGCCTGCCTCTCCATCACCAGATCCCTTGCAAGAAAGAGCTTTTGCTGTCCTGATTCATGTCTCATTCTCATGGCATAGATCTCTGTTCTACTACTTTGCATCCTAGTGTGGTTTTTACTAGCTTGTTTGGCTTTTTTATATGACAGCTTATTCATTGGTTTGATATTTTGCTGTGTGCTTTATTTATGCAGTTGCCTGTTGGAGTCTGGAAAGGATTTCCCATAATGGCAGATTGGCTGGTCAGACTGGATTTTTCAGATTCCTCATAGTAGTGGTACTAAATGTTAGTGATTAAGTATAACCTTATGTCAGATATCAATAACAGTAACCAAGGCTGGTTCAATAATATGTCTAGGGGACCCTTCCTAAAATAAATAAAACATGTGGCTCAAGCCCATACCTAAAGCTCTTCGGCTTTAGGGACTTAAAATTTAAGCTCTGTAGTCACCTTTACAGGTATTTCTTCCCCAGTCTCACTCTTGGGAATATGAAACCACAGGCACACAGCATAACACAGATATTTATATTAAAAATGAAATGAAGCATACCTTGAATATTGCCATGGAGGCAATACCAACCTCTGAATCACAATTATTCTTTGCCCCACTGACTGAGACCTAGTCAGCATTTTTCATATCCATGGGACATTTTGTGCTTTTTTAGTTCATCCACCACTCTTTTTGCTGTGAATTTTAACAGGCTCTGTGACAGATATCTGATCATGCTTTAAGGGCTCTCTTCTGGGTCTGTGGATGCCTGGGGAGTTCCCCTCAGTGCAGTGTCCTGAGCTTGGCTTCACAGCCTGCCTGCCTGCTGTGTTAGATGGCCCTGGCGTCATCTCTTGCTGGGGATATTGCCCCACCACCACCCTGGCTGGCAGCATGGGGGACAGAGTTAATCCCATCAGGAACAGCCCTATCTTGCCCACATCAGTTCTGTACAGGGTTGGAGCCTCCTCCAGAGTAAAAGAGGGGATCAGTTGACTGAAGTAATTTCTGGACTTGTCCAAGCGGGCAGCTTTCTACAGGGTATGTGTCTTCTAAAAATTCCTGTCCCTTTCCTGCAGGTACTATACCATACAGTGTTACCTCAGTGGTTTTAAACCACAGGAACATGCAAATACATGTAAGCTCTGTTTTGTTTGCAAAGATAAGTGCTCTATAGATAGCAAATGTCGGAATTAAGTTTTCCTATTATGTAATATCCTTAAATTTATGACCATGCATTACCTTTTTGCTTTTTTTAGCCTGTAGGACTCCCATTTAGTTCATGGATTCCAGTACTGGAGTGATGAATTGTCTAAAAGCTGTTTATAGCGAATCACCTTTGTTTGAATGTATCTGGTGAACTTGAAAAGCATTTAGTATTTCTCGCATTCTGGAACCCAACATACAACTTAATTAAGGCATTAAAAGGAGTTTTCTGAATGCTGACTGTGCTTTGTATTGAAGATATTAATTTCTGTCACTGTAAAGACAACTGATGGAACAGCCACTTAAAACATACTCTGACTAATTAATAGCCTAATAATAAGCACAGTGGCTGTAAATTAATAATTAGAATAGTAGTACAAAGGTTACTTATCATCATGACTATCAACCTTTTTCCTTCCTTTCAACATTCACAGAATAATAGACTGTAAAACTGCCATACATCACGGTTTTACCCCTAAAATGATGGTGCTCTTTGTAAAGTTTCTGACAATAAGCTGTATAACTAATTCAGTCTTAATTGGAGTTAATATGCTATCTGAAAGATTTCCTAAGCCTGTTATTACTTTCCCCATAAGCAAACATATTGGCAGAGGGCACTTCGCGTTGTGTGTACTTAACTTATTCTAAAATAAACCTATTGTTGTGGTTTGTATAAAGCCTAAATTGTATACACATGCAAACATGCAAACATAGCTCTTGAAAACGTATTAACTGCTTTGGATACCTAAACAGGTATTTTCTCTGTTGGCGTTATTTTGGGTACAGTGTATAGTGAGTAAAAGAAAAATGGAAAACCTACTTGCAGGTATCTCGAAGGAACATTTTTCACTTCTCAAGTACAAACCCAGCTAGTATTCAGTATTGAAAAATAGATGTTTTTACAAAACATAGCTGTATCATTCAGCATTTTCAGAAAGAACTAAAAGTGTGCTGTAGTGCAGTTGGATGCAGCAAATGATAATTATTCTTGAAATATACAATAACACAAAACATTTATAAATGGTCCCTTGCTATGATAAGTCAGGCAATAACTTTTAAAGTAGAAAAATGAAAGAGGTTTGGGGTTTTTGTGGCTTTTTTTTTTCTGTGGCAAAATCTTGTGATTTTAAGTGCCCACATACTGTTTTGATTCTCCGAGTTAAGTAATTTGCAGCGAGGCTCCAGATCTTTGCTAAAGAGTGGATGTGCAAACTTATTTATATCTCTTAGCAGCATCACCATCATAAATTGTTCAAGCCATTGAAAAACAATAAACTGAACATGCTTCAAGAGGAAGTAGTGCCTCTCATTGGTATTACCTTTTTAAAGATGACAGGAGACCTCAAGAGGCCTGAGAGTTCTTGGTTGTATGAGTTTGTGACTAATAGGTGGTTTGATAGGACGAGTGCTCACTACCTAGGGAAATTGAAGCATCTTTGAGCTCAATACCCTTTGTGTCTCATTCTTTTGTAGGTTATCGTTGGGAGGCCTGCAGGGACCTCTTTTACAGTTTGCATCCACAGACAATATGCGATCAGCAAAATCTTTTTAGTTTTACTGTTGCTATTGATCTGCTGCTATTCCATGCTGGGGCTAATTTGCTTGTTAGCAGTAATTTAAAAAGGTAATCACAGCTTTATAGTCTGTCCAACTCTCATATATTTATTTCTTGCCTCATTAAAAGTTACAAACTTAACAGTGAAAGGCCTACTTTTTAGCAGGTGAGGGACTGTTTGGTTCCTGATTTTTCATTTCTCTTTTAATCTGAAGGGTAGTCTGAGGGTAGATGGAAATAACTGCATAGTTTACCAGGGCACTTGCATTTAAAAACCCAGAGTTTACAAAGTTGTAAATAATATAAGGACTTACCAAAGGTACAGAAGAAACAGAATAAGAGCTTGTGAGAGATTTAATACTAGCAGAGATGGCAGACAAGAGGAACACATCATTAGAATCTGCCTATGTGTCTTGTACATTTTTCTTGATGTCATATAAGCATGAGATAAAAAGAGGAAGAAATATGATGTCCAAAGTACATGCACTATAAATTGAATTAAACTCATCTGAACAGATCCCCAGTCTTAAAACTGAGCTGGATTTCTCACTGAATTAGTCTGTCTAATGGGGCTAAAGACCTGCTTGATTTCAGTAGGACTCAATACAGAAATGAAATAAATTTTAGAAAGGATATGAGGGGGTGTGCTGAGAGATTTCACACAGATTTAACTCTTCTAAGACCCTCAGCCAACCTCAGCATAAATGGGCAGCTGTACATTTGGGCTGAAGGGACAGAAGTAGCTTCCACTGTTCACAAGCAAAAGAGGAAATGCAAGATTTAATTTTTATTTTTTTCACTCTTACCAGTCCAGTTCAGTTTGGGAAGCAGAGTTTTATCCTGTAATTTCTGTAATTGCCTTTCATGAAATTCCAGTCCCAGTGTCTACCTCCAAGAACAGTGAGAATCAGAGTCCTCCAATTTTAAGAGATAACTACATTTATTTAAAAATATAATAAAAAAATCAATCTGAGTTGCACCTCAGTTGGGAGCACTTGTGTAGCACCATGTTTTTCCCAGTCCCTTAGATAATACCTTACCCTTAAACAGCTTCATAACCCAAGCCTCTGCCTGGAAAGGCACCACTTCAGCTGCTTGAGATTATCAGCACAGTACCTACCAAACCAGTGCACCAATGGTTTGAAATAATACCACATATTTTTCTTATTTTGCTTCCTTCACTCCAAGATCTACAGAATTCTGGCCTTGCTCTTCAAAACAGGCACCCCAGGAAACTCCTGTGACCACATGCACTGTGGGCATGGTAGAAAGCTGCAGGCTCAAGATGGAAAGCTCTGGTGTTGTTCCCTGTCTTCAGGTGATCTTGTATTTGTCTTAGCTCGTCCTGTTAAAAGCTCACCAAACTGCTGTGTTTATCCTAGATGCAATTCTCCACAGATTTACCACAAGCTGGTAAATTTTACTTGCCCAAGGGCCTGTCATAAAACATTCAGCTAGATAGGGTGGTGAAAGCCCAAAATGGAAAAAAGTGATGATGCAAGTGACCTGCCTGAGCACTGTTTTGCATGGCACTTGCCGTAACCATCAGCAGACAACGAAGTCCACAGTGAGACTTGAGTTGCCCACAGAAATGCCAGATTATTATACCATGTATTTACAGCTCTCTTAATGTGACTGTCAGATTGAGATTCCTGTAAGTGAAACAAAAAGCATCTATAAGTGGCATTTTTGGCTCTTCCAGTGGATGAGACAATCCCACATGTCTTTTGGATATCCTCTGATGAGAAGCCAGCAAACTGAAACAGCAATGGGTCTTGCATCCTGCTACTACATCGCCCCTGGAACTGATGAGAAGCTGCAAAGTACAGGTGAGAGAAATGCTATTTCATGGTATTAAGCCAGTACATCAGGAACAACCATGAGCCCCTCTGAGCACAGCAGGAGCTAAATTAGTCCTAATTAACTTGAGGGATAACAGCCTTTTAAAGGTAATGGTCAGGGTGTTATTGCATTGCCCCTGAAATAATATAGGAGGCAAATGAGGGCATGGAGAGGCCAGTTCTCTGCTGTTAGTGGGATGTGGTGCTCAAACCTCATGTTGCCATATTCTGTAAACTGTGGCTCACTCCCGGATCCATGTCTTTGGTTTTTGTTTCCTGAGAAGCTGCCTTTTATAGCAGATTTCATTAACAGCCTAATCCAGATAATACTGAAATAGATACAGGTTAAAATAAGACTTGAAAATGTACAGGTTCATGGATACCTCTCCCTGTCAGTCACCCTTGCAGACTTCCTGGCTCTAGAATATGTGCTTTTACAACTAAAGTAGTGAAAAAAGTTTAAAAATAGATGTACACATCAAAAAAGGAGCCAAACAAGCACACGTAGCCATATTTAATTACATGCAGTGGCTGTGTTATTTGTTTTCAGTCCTTATCAGTCAGCTGGGGCTTGTTAAGCCTATAACCAGACACTACTAGAAGTATCTGGCAGGCACAAGAGACTTATTGGTGTCTTCCCATCACAACTTTTTTTAGTAATTAAAATAAAGAGGGAAGAATAGTGCAGATTAGTCTTTTCAATATTTTTTTAATAATTTTTGTTTTAAGTGATAATTTGTAGTATTGTCTTTCTTCCACAATCCTCTGACAGTATTTCTGGGTTTTTGATACCTTCTTTTTTACTACATCTTGCATCTGTTGGAGCCTGAAGTCAGTGGAAATACAAACTTTTCAAGTAAGTCCTATTCAGGAAATACGGAATGGTCTTCAGTGAGACTTCAGATATTTTGGTGGAGTATTCTATTGGATCCTATGAAATTTGTGAAAATTCTGAATTTCATAAATGTTCCATTCTTGCATCAGCTTTCATCTTTGCAGCCATTAGTCAAATATGCTGATAGCTAAACCTTTTTCACTCCTGTGTTCTGGCACTGTCTTGATGAAAAAGTGCTAATAGAGGAATTAAAATATATGCAATGCTATGCTTTCATAGGTTTGAGATGTGCATTTCCTGTTATCTCAAATTTCTCAGCAGTACATAAAGATTCAACCACTCAGCTCTCATTAAAGTCAGTGAATCAAACGACACAAAACATTTTGGCAATCTTATCTCAAATAAATTTATCTCAGGATAATTTTTATGCATGAAAGCCTCTCAGGTGTTTTTGAGACCAGAATAATCCTTGTCTTTAAAAAAAAAAGTTTTTTAAAAAAATTAGAAATTTATTTCTTTGTTTCATACCTGATTTAATGAGACACAACATAGGTTGCTCTAATTGCATATCTGACAGCTAATTGACTCTTCAACATAACAAGGCACAATTTCAAGTAATAGATGTTAGAACAACCTTTGATTGTCTTTTGGCCTCACTCACATCCCAAAGGACCCCTGGGCTCTAATGGGTAGAGCAAAGACCTCTGGGTGAAACCCTGATAGAGGACACGGGTCTACTGAGGGAAGCTCTGTGGAGTGTAGAAACTAGAGGAGGATGGAAGAGATCCATAAGAAGCTGCCAGGAGTATAATCCAGCATCTGTAAATGTTCAAAGTATAACACAACACCAGTGAAATCAATAGGATTTTCTCAGGGTGAATAACAGCCAGCCTGATGATATTATTATGCTGATTAAGAGAATAGTCCTAGGAAAGAGAATCAAAAGGACTGGTTGCATCAGTGTGCTAACACTGATGTTTTCAAATACAACAGCTATGAAAAGTTCTAGTAAAACTAATAGTATCTGGTTCATGTTAATTCAGATTATGAAATACAAAAGAAAAAAAAAATCTCACCGAAGGATTTTGGCAAAAGAAAGTACATGATATCTAAAGTGAGTTTTCTCGCACCTGTCTGTAATGCTTGCATGCACTCTGGTCTGTGTAAACCACAGGCTTTCTTGCCTGTGCAACCATAAACATTTCTATTTACATTTAGGATGGTATTTTCTAATTTTAAAATCCTTCACTGAACTTCACTAAACCACTTGTTGAACCCCACTCACTGCCTCCATGATGTTCAGAGGTAGATCAAAGCAACTTCAGTTTCTGAGGAAATTTGTGTTGATACTCTGGTTTTGTGAAACCTTATGGAGAAGAACCAAAGCTACAAATGTCACGTCTAATTCCCCCAAAGTTTAAAGAGATACAGATCTGCTGCCTAGAACAATTCTGCTCAAAATCCAAGCTGGTCTTTTATTTGCATCACACCCCATAAATGTAAGTCACAGTGGCAATTTCAATGTACTTAACTTGTGTGTAATTGGTCCCTAAAGCTGCCTGTCACTGAAAACAAGCATATTAAATTCAGACTTACAAAATTCCTTATGTCCAATCCCCACTTAGGTGGGGTGGGCTTTTTTGGTTTTTTTCTCCCTCAGAAGCAGTGCAAATGTTGGTTTTCTTTTCAGCATAGTTAATAAAAAAATAAACATTTTAGAGGTTCAGGTCAATAAGCTGTCAGGAAATATGCAAAATGCATTTCATACCGTAGACAGATTTTAAAAGAATTAAAATGGAAAAAACCTTCACAGTGACTTTTGAAACCTCTGAGTGGTTAAAAAAAACAAAAAAAAAAAAAAAGAAAAAAAGAAAAGTAGCAAGGACAAGAAAAATAAAAAGGAGATAGTATGGGGAAGTATTTTTTTTTAGGCATGAGTATGAAAACTAACATTTTTTGCACACCTGTCTGGAATTTAGCATTTATTTAAAAAAAAATAAATAATGGAGAACATTTAAATTACCAGGAAACTTTATCAGATCAAATGCTCTACATGTTTTGTAAAAGATGTATTAATCTCATCTCACAGGAGTGTCAGTGTTACAACTAATGCTGGAGCTATAAAATGAGCTGTAAAATGGATTTTATTCCAAAATATTACAAGTTCTCTCATTATGGGTAAGATTAACAACATAGCCTGATGGAGGTCTACTGTTCTTAATGATGCAAGGATTTCTAGGGCAAGAAATTATAGCTGTCTTAGTGGAAAGAAAAGGGCAAAAAGGAGCACATTGGAATAATTATGGATAATAGACAGATGAATGCTCTGAGCAAGGTAGGAGTGAAATAATTTCACAGGAACAGGTTACAGAAAAGGTTATGTCCAAATAAAGTTAGCAGATTTTATACTGGAATAAAGTTAAAATGTTTGTATGACTGGATGATGTACTAGAGTATTGCATAACCTGTGAGATTTATCTTTAGAGATGCTAGCAGGATTATTGTACAGGCTCCTGTATATGCTTTGTTGTCATCCGAGCCTTTGGGATTCAAATACCAAAGTATTTGTGTGTGAAGACAATGGGAAGTGCATCACATGCTGGGATTTTTGAAGAAATGTTGTTTTCTGCACAGTTTCTTTGGAGGCTGAAGACTAGCTGTGTATACATTGCATAGATGACACTTCTTGACATTTAAATTGATTGTACATACAACCAGGATGTAGCATGTCATGGTACTTAAAAGTGCCAGTCTCCATTCAGCCACTCATGGGAGGGACAGGACCAAGAGGGAAGTCCCCAAGGTGAAATGGTTTTGGGAGGGAAGAGACAATGAGAGGCTCAATTTGCCATAGTGTGGAGGAAGCAGGACCACAGAAGGTAAAGAATGGTATCAAGAGCTGAAGGCAGCGTATTTCAAAACAGTGTTTTATGTGTGTTAGCACTGGGAAAGAGCAAAGATGCAAAACAACAGAAAGCATGAAAAATGTGGTTTGGGTTTTTTCCCCTGTACTGAGTGGTTTGAAAGTAGAAGCCAAAGTCTGAGTTGTCACTGCATTTCTTTAATCTTATTTCTTTGTCTCCTGTTAGGGAGACACATTATAAATCTTGTAGGAAAAGAGAGCAGACTTGAAACTCTATTATTACTGAAACAGTGTTACAACTTAAACATGTGAATGTTTTAACAAAATTTTAATTTCTCATTTGTGCTATACCAGAAAGATAGGGAGGAGTAAGATTAAATGCAGAACACTTTGTCTCCACTTAACCATACAAATGGCATGCATGTTAGGCATTTTTTTTCTAATTGCATTTTTTCTTCTTCCTTCAGAAGTAGAAATGTCTCAGTAAAATGAAACTGAACCTCAAGAAACAATATTTTCCCAAGAAATACAGTGTTCTTTTCCTCTTACCGACCTTTTCCTCTTGATGGCTTCTGTTTGTCTGAGGTTTAGTCAGTGTGGTAGCTGTGATAATGTGGCTTATTCGTCTCCATAGATTTACACGCTTGCACATAAGTTACAACTGCCGAAACCATGAGTGTGTGGTGGGATGGAAAAATGCGTTAGCCTTAATTCTGCCAGGAACAGGTCCAATGATGCAGTTTGGTTTTGCTTTTTGAAGATGAAGAGATAATAGTACATGTGAAAACATAGCCACATTCCCACTCTATGATGTCCAAATCATAACAAGGAATCCTGGAGAGTGGTTCATCTTAAATATGTCCCTGAGTCATGGTTCCTTGAAAGAGCAGTTTGCATCTAAGCAGCTGGTATTGCCTCAAAACACAATAAGGTTTCTTGAATGTAAACCAGACCTGGGTCACATTGGCTTCAGTAGCCTCCATCTCTGGCTTCCATGAGTCTGGGTTAGTCTTTAAACAGCAAATTCACTAGTACAGAAAGCCTGTTACTTTAAAATTACTCTTTACCACATCGGAATCTGAGTTTTCTTTAGAGTTAACAACACTATAAATAGTTGGGGAAACATGACAATGTCAGAAGTGAAACAGAGCAAGAAAAGATAATGGAAGACCCAAAAATCTTCAGCTGAAGAAAAAGGATGATTTTTCACATGCATGTTGCTTTATCACAAAGGATCAGGGAGAGAGAATATATTTGGGGTTAATCTGTATCTCAAAGCAGTGACTACTGGGAACAGTTAATAACATTTTTGCTGTGACTTGTTTCTGCAGTCCATTCAAGTTGGTGTCTAGTAGCAGGGCTGTGATCTCTAAGAGCTTGCAATCATTACATCTGAGTTCAGCTTCTCAATCTGTATTGGTGTTAACAGGGATCAAGCAGCTTAAGAGCCAAGGCAGCATTTTAGAAATGAAGGAGTGTCGGATCACTGAGTGCATCCCTTGCCAGTTCCCAACAGTAAGTTGTTATGTTTTTAATTGTCAGCTGTGACACCAGTGCTGCTGGAGGCTCGTTATGGCACTGGAATTGGAATGGACCACCAACTCCATCCTATCTGTTGTTCTGCCAGACCCAAGAACAAAAACAAAATGTGGTATCTGAATACCAAGAAAACATGGGAATTAAGAAGAAATCTAAGAATCCTTCATGTATGTAAGGGAATGTTGGAATAACTTTTCTAGCAAAATAACTCTGTGATCTCAGGTTCATAAATCTTTGTGTTAATGTAAATAATTTTTATAAATAGATTGGGGTTTTGTTTGAGGGGAAGAATATTTCTCTTTGGGCATAAGAAATGCATGTGTCCTGATATGAAATGTGGATGAAAGACAGAAGAATAAAAATCAGTTGAATTCTAATACCATGGGTCTTAGTCAGACTACTAACTACTTCTAGGTCTCCTGACTGCATGAGAAGCTCCAACAACTATTATTATGTACCAAAGGTTTTTGAGATATAGTGAAAACACTGATGCTGCCCTACTGTGGTAATTTACACAGAATATATGTGTAATGGACTTTGATTATGTATACACCTAATTCCCTCCCTGTGATGGACTGTGATCTGATATACATTCATAATCCTTTTGTAATGCAGTGTGTGGTTGCTGAAGGTTAATTGATAGCAATTGACTAATAAGGTATTTTGCTATTTGAAACAGGTGGCACTTATATGGAACAAAGGCAGTACAGAAGGGTCTAAAACCAGCAAAACAAAGATATGATTTGTAATTAGATACGTGATATGAAGTGTGTCCTTAGAGGCAACTTATTATTGTAAGGAGAGAGAGGACATCTTCAGAAATCTAGCTTCCTTGGGGCTTTTTTCTGCAGACTTTTCAAGGCACAGGCTGTGTTAGGAGCAACAATGAGAAAGGGGAAGTATCAGTGACCACAAAAATGCACAAAAGTAGTGAGGACTAACTTAATTTTAAAGAAATTAAATGAGCCCAAGTTATGCATACATTACATCAATTAATTGTCCTGTTTCTTTTTCCCCCTTCTACCCTCTCAAGTATGTTGTGTATACAAATTGTAGCATTATCACAAAAAAAAGTGTATGTCCAATGAACATACTCAGTCTGACTCTTGGACTTCTGTAGATCAAGCTAGCATTGATGTTTAAAACAACCCTATCTAAAACACAAGGAACACGTAATTGTGTCTTATCACCCTCGGCATCGGTGTCTTAACCCTCTGCTTAATGTTTTAAGCTGTGAGTTTATTGTAGAATCAGGTGCGCAATTAGTCTGAGCATGTGGTTATCACAGCAGTGATTTTTGTGTGCTAGCCAAATTACTTTAAATCCTTAGTGCTTTTATTCATAGGATTAATGTTTGGTGTTGAATAATTATATGGACGTACTCTTTTTGAAGTCATGCTCTCAGTCTCTTTAGATTTTTGGGTTTGTGATATCTTTGACTATGCTTAATGTATACTGTTTAGATTACTTTAGTTAGTAATTCCTTAATTATTAGAAACGATACAAATGTATCACAGCATTACAGATATTTTTATGAATAATTAATTAATAATTTATGACTATAAACAACTTTTAATTTTTAAGCCTAAATAATAATAATTTGAATAATTTAAAATCTTAATCCTAATGACTACAGAGTCAGGAGACCTTATCTTTATACAAGGCAAAAGCTACAAATTGCAGAAGGGAGAGCAGTAAAATACTATTCCTGTCTTTGTGAGCGTTTTGTAGCTCATTCAGAAGACCTCATAGATTGCTTCTTGAAAATATCCTCTGTAAAACATTTTAAAGCTTCAGTGTCAATGCTTACAATTTTCTATGTAACACATGAAATCTTACTATCATAGGAAATTAATCAGTGGCTCTTCAGTTGTGGTCCAAAGTTTGTGTTAGAAACAATTTTGACTTTAAATGCTGGAAAATAAATTGCCAAAATCACTAGAGATCAGTATCTATGCATAGTCACACAACCCAGACTAGCTGAAACTTTTAAGAGAGTGGTTTGGGGGAATGGGAGTTTAAGGTGGAAGATAATGGTACTGCTGCTTCTCCTCTCGTTGCTGGCAAGGGATTTCCAAAGGTTCCTGTACTTTTCTTAGGTCCAACATGGTCTTCCCATGCCCAGAACAGCAATGCAAGAAGTGATTCCTGATTTAAACCCCCAACACAAAAGCAATCACATCAGAAATGGAGATTTCTCAAATATATTATGCATGGACTAATTAAACTATGACCTGGAATTAACATGCAGAGGACTAGAGTACATCACATGCTGTATACTATCCATGAGTGGTATACAAGGGCAAATATTACTTAGAGTAGCACCATGTTAATCTTATTAATTCATACTTTGTTTAACTAAGGGAAGGGCCACTGCTCCAGGAGTGGATGCAGTTCCATCAAAATGTGTGTGTATAACTAGTAAAGTATCTTATGGTCATTGCGATATTAAAATTTTGTCAATTTTTAGTCACATTCCTTTTCTCATAATTGGCACCTAAACAATTGATATTTAAGGGGTTATTAATTTGACAATTAAAACACAACCTGTTTTGGGGAACCAGGTTGTATATCAGGAGTTCTCCACAGTAAAATGTGCAACCCTCTTTTACAACAGCTGCTGCTGTTGTGCTGAGGGTTTTTTTGGCTAGGATATGACCTGAAGCGATGCTCAGGATCCACTACACTAGCACAGAGTCCATTGTATCTGTGCAGTTCCTGCAAGCTCAGAGCTTTGATCTGTTTGCACATACAGAGCCTTATCTGGATGGGCAGATGATTTTTCTCCCAACAGATCAGGATGTCAGAACGGAAGCAATCTGTGCATAGGAAAAGAGAGGGGACCTTATGTTTTTCTACCTGTTGCTGACCTCTCTGCATATGCCCCAGAAACGCTTTTCAGGTGGAACTGTGCCAGCACTGTAGCACTGGCTGAAACCAATTCCTCTTTGGTAAGGGGGCAGAGCACTGACATTTAGGTAATTTGGTTTTAGATAATTTGGCCTTATCTCATTCATGCTAGTCTGTCTGATATTTTCTATTGCAAGTATTCTTTTTCTCTGGATTTTGGATTGCAATAAATATCTGTAATACTCAAAGGCTTTACAAAGCCGAAATCTGCAAACAGACTCTGAATAGTTCCTAACACCATGGGCCTCTGTGAGTAACTGAACACCTAATCACTCCAAATAAAACTAATTACTACTAAGCAATACTACACTGAAACATCACACTGTCATAAATTGATATGTAAACTTTGGTAGTGCCAACAACAGCTGCTTTATTAGAGTTATTGTGAATATCTATCAAGGCTTAATGTCTGAATGCTCCATGTGGATCATTTTCCCCTGGTCAATCCAGACAAAAATTTCTGTCCTAGCATACAGCAAGTGCTTTGTTTTTTAAAAAACTTACGAGCATTAAATTTCTTTTCCACCTGTCCAGATTTCTTTAGGGAAATGCTTAAGGATAGATGTTTCAAGAGCTCTCTGGCCTTGCTAGCTCAAATGGCATAGGTAGAATGAATGATGAGTGTTGTGATAAACTAATAATCAGTTCTAACTCTAGAAAAAAGAGACGTGCTTCACTGAAAGTTTAAACTTCTTTTTTGAAACAGAAAAGTTGGGAGTTTTTGATTGACAAGCCTGATACCTCAATTTTGGAGGTAAGACTCATGGATGGAGATAAAAACAGTTTAATAGGATGGAAAAGAAAGAGAAAATTATAATAATGATAAAAGAATACACAGGACAAGTGTTTCACAATGCAATTGCTCACCACCTGCTGACTGATGCTCTGTCCGTCCCCAGGCAGGAATTAGCACATTTCAGCCAACACAGTTTTATTGTTCAGCGTGGTGCCATATGGTATGGAATATCCCTTGGGTCAGCTGGGGTCAGCTGTCTTGGCTGTATCCCCTCCCAGCTTCTTGTGCACCCCCAGCTGGCAGGGCAGTATGAGAAGCTGAAAAGTCCTTGATTTAGTGTAACCGCTGCTCAGCAAAAACTGAAACATCAGTGTATTATCAACATTATTTCCAGCCTAAATCCAAACTATGGTACTGCACCAGATACTAGGAGAAAATTATCTCTATCCCAGCTGAGACCAGGACACTTTTCCATTTTTTTAACTGTCCTGCACCTTTTTCTTTGCTTATACCAGCCAGCATGAAAAAAGTCCCTGCTTCTGACACTGCTTAGAAACTCCATGAGAGAGGCACTGATGACTCTGTTTCAGGTCAGTTTATTCAAAATCTCCATTAGGACTTAATTTTTAGAACATACCTGTGCAATTTCCTACTTAGCTGCGGTGCGGGCTGCTGCTGGTGAGCACAACTCCAAGGAAACCTTTGAGCAAATTCAGCAAGGAAATTAATTACTGCCCTACCCAGGTTGAATTTTGTGACCTGGAACTGGCATACAACCACACTGTATTAATAAACCCTGCAGGAGCCCTAATTTGCTTTGCCTTTGTTCTCTGCTGTTCCAGTGCAAATCAAATAAACAAGCTTCAAAAGGTGGGAGATAATGTTCCCAGGTCTCCACTGACTTGGACACACAGAGTTGGATATGTGAGCTGTGAACCGGGATCACTGTCTCTACCGCACTGTGTTGTGATGCTGAATTGAGGTCTTGCTGCCTTCATCTCCTGCTTTGGTTTGTTTGACAGCCTCACAAGCTGGTGGGTTGGTTTGTTTATTTGTTCTTGCTTTTTAGCACTGTGCTTCTTCTAGTGAGGTAAATAACAGGGAGGCCTATGATAAATTTCACATGTCTCCAGCGTGATTGCGGAGGCCTATCGTCAATTCTCCATCTTAAGGTATTTATTGGCACTTATTCTTGAGTAAACCAGATGTCACTCTTAGAGTCATCATAACCTTTCCTCCAAAAAAACACATCACTTTCCATCCATATTGTTTCTGGTCCACCCAGCTCCACAGAAGTCAGTTCAAAAACATGCATTCTTTGGGTTAAATTTTAAACTAATTTGTTTAAAGTTGCTGTGATCCATACTACCACCCTGTTTCTGTCCTGAATACTTCAAGTCTCTTAGGATCTTTTGTAAAAAGAGAAAGTGTGGGTTTAGGTAATGAAAATGTTGGTTTAGGTAATGAAACCCCATAGTTTTTATAAAATCAGTGAATTCTGAAGTATGCTTTTTCCAAGGTATTTTCAGGGAGCTTATAGGGTGACATCGAGATAATGACAATGGAAATAATGCAGTTGTCAAGAATTGCAGATATGCCTGACTTTTCTCATGTTATTAGTGGATTCCTTCTTTTTATCTCTTCTCTTTTTTTTTTCACCTATCTTTCTTCTGGAATATTTTTATCCAATGAATGCCCAAACATGTAATTTTAGATTGTGGGCTTTTGGTATGTGAGCATGCACTGGTGGTAGGGTTTCTGTATAATGACTTGATAAACCTGTCAGGATTTTACTAGTAATGCATAATAAATGTGGTTATTATATAAGATATCCCTTTTCCAACAGTGGCTATTTGGTCTTTAGCAGGTTAGGAATCTTAATTCTTCTATAATTCTCCTTCTCTCTTTTCTCCTCACCTTTTCTCTTCCTCTTCACTGATTAAAGACTTCAGTAGATTGTGGTTTCATGTCTTTCAGTCTTTGGGTAAGAAAAAGCACTGACGGTAGACATGCAGTTTCCTGTAAAAATTAATTTTATTTCTATTTTTGATGAAGTTATTTAAACTACGCACACTGGAATGGTTTAGAATGAAGTCCAATAATTTAATATGACTGATAATCCAGCTTGTTGTTATACCACATCACCTCCTCCAAAGCATCAGTCCAAACCTACACCTCACCCTTCAGCCACCATTGCTTTCTGGAGGAAACACAATGCTGTAGAAGACTTTTGGAAGCTGTCTGTGCTTTCTTCCAAACCTCTCTATTGATGTGGCAGGGGAAATTGGGCAGAAAGCCCCAAGCTTTCACGCCAAAGACCTTCGATACCACAAGAGCACGCATTTCCTGGAAGCCTCTGCTACAGTAATCTTCTGAAGAGGATTATACATTTTAAACAGCCAATTAGCTGCGATTAGGAAGAAAACCTCCAACTATCCCGATGACAGGTGGGAAGGAATGCAGGGAAACTGACAGCTGTTCATGGATGAATAAAGCACCATAAATGGTCAAGAAGTTACGAGCAAAGGGAAAAGAATGGGCCTGTAAAGGGAGAGGAAGAAATGACTGGTTTAAGGTCACAGCTCTGAACCGGCAGCAAAACCCCACTAATCTGGGTCCCAGACCAGAGCGTTAAAACTCTCCTGTCTTCTCTGAAATTGCAGGAAAATTGCCTGCTTTGCAGGGAGATAGGAAACATTTACTACTGAGAGCTATGAGAACACTCGTAACACATGACCAACTAAAATAATACATACTTTAAAAAAAGAAAAATCTTTTCAACTATGACTTTTGTCCCGTTTGTTTCCTTTATGCAGCTACATGAAAGTTGCGAAATACCATGTCAAAAGTGCAAAATGTTGCAGCTGCCGCATCTTCCCTTTATCACTGTGCAGCAACCCACATAAAATGGTAATTCTTCCATGGCTTTTATAGCTGTCACCATTTGAACATTCAAATGGGAATGTTTATCAAGTTTATTAAGTACTACTTGAAATTTTGATATTAAAAGGTAAAATTTCTCTTTTTTTTTTCTTCATTTCTGGTTTTAGAGCACAGCTGAAATTATGCATAGCTTCAGGTCCTTTCAATAATTTAACTATCTGAAGAATGGCACAATTTTTGCAATGAAATAATTATGGTCTTTTTCATACTGTTTGCAAAGCAACTTGTGCTGTTTGGTTTTGATTTTGTTTAGTTCTTTCTTTTTAATTTTTTTTTATGGAAGCTAATTTGAGGATGGGACAGAGACATTTTTCTTCCCACTGCTGTTTGCCTGCACTGCAAGTCATGGAGATGATGTCTTTTAATTTGTCTCTGTCCTTTTATTTTCTCTTCCCATTACAAAAAGAAAAAGTAAAAGAAAAATCAACTTTTGATTTTTAGGAATTCAAACAGAAGAGCATGATCTGGTCCAGGTATATAATCTCTTAGAATAATGTTTCTGCTGGAAGCCAGGATCCATAGCTGCTTCATTTGCAACTTGCTTTTTTGCTTGTTTTTAGACAATTCATGCACCTACAATTTTTTGTGAATTTACGGCTCCTAATTATTACCTGGATTTTGCCATTCCTTCAGATAAGGTGCTTGAAAACAATGGTAACTATGAACAAACAGGCCAAATAAATAGAGTTGTGCTAATGTTGTTTTTCAGCAGCTCTTTCAGGGAATCATACTGAAAAGTATAAAAAAGCAAAAATTAGGTCCAGGAGCAAGCTCATGAGTAATCAATAAATGTCTTTAATCATTGAAATTTAATTTTCAGAACATGCCATACTGTTCACCTTTCACCTGAGAAAGCTGTAATTAAATCCATGTCTTTGCTGAACTCCTGGTTGACAGAGATGATTCTCTGAAATCTATTCAAGATGCTTTCCTTCTTCTTTTTATGAATAAAGGTAAGCTTGATTGCTAATGCAGACTTCAATGGCAAACATCTATTTCTAAATAAATCCTACACTGGATTTCTGTTCATCTCCTCTCTGGCTACATTTCAACTTACACAATTTTATTATGTGGTACATGTATTGTGAACTGCCAGGATGAAAGTCTATTGGCTGAGGCTCTTCAGTGCAGACTATCACATCGCATCACACAGAGTGAAACAACACTGAATGTAGTAAATGCTCTCTGCAGTGCTTGTCCATTTTGGAGTGTTCTTTATATAGCAAAGATACAAGCAGGATCATGGTTTTGCCTCATTTTCATTTTGCTTCTGTGCAGTTAGAGGAGGCTCTCAATGGGCCACAACCATGTAAATTTCCCAGTGTAATGTTCAAAAAGGGATGTCGTCTCTTTGCTCGGCTGATTCACTGCATTCTCATCAGTATTGTTTTGCCATAGTGCTGTAGATTTGTCAAAAAGGATTTTTTTCTTTTTTTTTCTTTTTTCTTCCCCCTCCTCCCACCCTGCCCCAGCTTATAATCTCCATTAACCTGATGTAAGTCCGGAAACTGGACTAAACACAACCATTTTTCTTTAGTCACCAAACAGGATCCATATCTCACACAATCTGTAGCTGTGGGTCAGCCAACACCTAACAGTACATGCAAATAAATAACCTTTGCATATTTGTGCAATAACTATGAACTGATCATCATTCAGTGGGAATGATTATATTATTTCTAATAAATAAGATTAATTTGTTATTAATATGATTAAATCTTGATAAGCACAAATAATGTTCTGTTGTTCACAAAACTAGAGTAGCAGAAACTTGGCATTTGTCATTGCTGTGATGGGTTTTGTCTTTTTCTGTGTAGAACTAAAATAATACGTATTTCACATTATCTTATAGAATTAATTTTCAACAGCACAGTCAGGAAACCATTTATATTCTCTTACCAAACAAATGTACAAGGAAATTTATTTGAAAAAGTGCATGCCAAAAAAAAGAAAAATCTAGTTGACAGAATTCTGCGTGATACATCAGCTACTATTTGAGATATGGACTTTAATCTTGAATGAAACTGACTTCTGTTTCATTCCTGGCCAACAGATGAGCTCATGATGTACACCAGTGTGGTGAACCCAAGGGATTTACAGAGCATCATAAATGCATTTTATTGTGCACTCTAATGCTGTCATCTACAGCTAGCTAACAAATAAGGTAGGTTTTTTTATATAATCCACCATGTCCCTGCCAGTGCTCCTCGTCTGTTACATCATCTTGCTTTGGGCCAAGCGTTTGTTTTCCCCAGATGGCCATTGCAGAGCTGCTGACAGCTATCCTGACTGAGAAGCTGTAGCACAGTGATCTTCCAATTCATTTAGCACTACTGACCAAGGAAAAGCTGTTGATGTCCCAATGAGAAAGCACTCTATCAGGCATTACATAGTGTCTGTGTTCTCAACATGTTTGGAGCGTGATAAGTCATAGCACATGCTTTTTCACATCTTCCTGCCTTTCACTGCAGTGTAGGATTTCTTAGAGTTGGAATTCAGGTGGCGGAAAAGATGTGAAAAGCCAAGTGTGATATCATCAGCAACTGGTAGCAGTCATGGAATCATAAATAACATTTTGTAGACTTGGGTGAAAAATAAATCCTCTAAAAGATGTGCACTGCAGTTCTTGCCTCAGCTTTTGCCTTCCTCAGCTGCCTGAACTGTGTAGACTTTTGAAAGGGATACTTGGTAGAGATATTAACGTCTAGGGAAGCCTGTCCTCTCAGAGTGCATTAAAAAAGGCTTTTCTTAGTCAACAATTATTTTCTATCCTATGTGATTGTATCCATGGAGTATGGATAGACCAGCAAGTGCCTAAGTGCCCTTATTTCTGTCAGGCTCACTCCCAAGCTAGTTAGATGTGTGGGAAATGCCAAATTCCTGCTCCATGCGAGAGGGGCCTGGTAACTGTGGGACATGGTGTTAATTTTTCTTTGTCTGGTGTATGGGATGGCTGGGGTGGCAGGAACTGTGCCTGCCAGGATACACTGTGGGCCTCACTTTCCTATGGGGGGCAGCTGAAGCAATCTGCTCCCTTTTATGAAAATTAGATGCAGCTGTTGGGCTTCTGGCAGCTTGTTAGTGCAGCATTTGCTTAGAGAGAGTCTGGATGCCTAAACTTCAGCACTTTGCTGCCAATATTTATTTTGTAACATAATTGGTTTTTAAAAACAATATATAGCAGATAATTTTCTTCAGGGCACCACAATCAACTTTTTAAGAAGTTGAGAAAATGCAGCGAGTTTTTTTTCTCTAATTTGTTCAGATACATGATTGTACTTATGGTGATTGTAAATTATTTAAAAAATTTCTATTTGTCATCAATTGCTGGCAGATTGCGCAGGAAATAACAAAGGCTGTTCAGGTGCTCCACAAAAGGTCAAAGAGTCACTCTGGCATCAGCAGTGAGTGGTCCTCCCCCTGGTAATCTGCCCACCACAGTCATTAAGTAGTTTAAATTGTGTCCATCAGTGCTTGTAGCAGCTCTGAGTAAGCGCAATTATTTCATCTGTGTTATTTCAAGTGGGATGAATCTCAGTGCCTGAGTTCAAATTGGGTTTAAAACATAAAACAAATATGTAACAATCAAGTAACCCTTCCACTTCCTGATTCTCCAGCTTCCAAAATACTCCCAGTTTCTCCAGCTCTCTGATGCTTTCATGAGTGAAACTGAAAGATTCTGGAAAATTAGTTTATTTCACCCCAGAATTTGCTGTAGTGGACCTGGAATATCTTCTAGTTGACAGGTAAAAGAATGGATAAACCTGTAGTATAGGTGGCAGCCCCAGGACTCTCTTCCTAATGCTGCTTATCCCTCTGCTCTTCCAAGAGTTGGGTTTTTGTATTATAGTTTGCCATTTTGAAGAAAAATGGTGAGGATGATTTTAGAAGAAAACAAAACATAATGTGATAAAGTGAACAGAGGACACTGAATTCTTGGATTACAACAGCAAAACCATTAGAGTAGGGTTCAAAAGAAGATTAACTAACAAAAATTTCGATGTCAGTAACAAAGCATGAAACACAACCCTTAATATGTCACTCTAGATCTGTCTGTATCTGCTAAATATCCCAGTTTTTCTGCCATTTTGTTTTCATTCTTTTCTCTTCTTGTAATTTGTGTGTTGGGACAGTCTTTTGTATTTATCACTCAAATTCACCTTAAGATTGTCAACATATTCCTGCTTTTCTCTCCAACTGTCTCTTGCAGCACTGTCAAGAGGAGAATGGTTTGTCATACTGATTGTATGATATGGGAGCTTCAGCATACTTATCAAAAGAAGGCCCATGGGACAGTTGTAGACAGGTAAATTGTGAAAAAAAGAAAAAGAGTAAAATTATATATGTGCGTATATATCTATAAAAGATTGAAAACATCAAGTTCTGAAATGAAAACATTCAGATGCAAACAATTTTTTTTCCTTTTTGCTTCCAAACTTGATTTATGGAAATGTATGAGCAAACAGAACAGCTTCATGTTGAACACACTGTATTTTTAGACTATGTTTCTAAAGAAATGTGTTTGTTCCTGACATGCATAAGCTGGCCAGCAACCAGTACAGCACTAAGCAATGAGAGCTCTTTATTCCAGTTGAGGGTCTGCTGCAAAATATCTCAGCAGAAGTTTTTCAGGAAACTAGGGGAAAACATATGTATGCTTTTCTTTATTCTAATGAAGTTCCTAATTCAGAATAGCAACCCATACTTGGTTATTAATTCCTCTCACATGACACGCAATGAATGTGGAATCTTAGCCAAGTGTGGGCTCGAGATGTTACCTTGTAAAGTTGTTACTCGTGTGAGATTGAGGATGTTTCTATTCATAGCATATCTTATTAAAAGTGGAATTGTTTTGGAAGTGTAACCCTCTGGGAGCTAGAGGTTAGATTGTTTGTAATGTAAACCCTTTTATTTTACTTGTTGGCTTGTATAAATGCATTGCATTGAACAGCTGAAGTGTTATGCATAGCATTTGTTTTCCAAGAATGGCAGATTTTACCTGAAATGCACAACATTACATGAACATCATCTTTTGCCCGTAAGTTTTGAATTTTGAAAAGTCTGTTGTTCCTGGGTGGTCATTGTAGAGATAGCTTCAAGCATACAAAATATAAAAAGTATGCATGAAATATGCCAGTATATTAAATTAACATCCTGCAAAAGCTCCCTTTTTAAAATCCAGATGCTTATATTGCTTTTGACAGACTCTAGGCGGTAAAGTTTTAACTTTAAAGAAGGGGCTTTCTGTTTCTGTTTTCAAGTTAAAAATAATGAAAGGAAAACACACTGAAATTCCCACATTATTAAATAAAACATTTAAGTGGCATGGGGCCAATCATTGTCACGCCATGAACAAATGCCTTACGGTAATATGTTCCATAACTGTTTGCTAAAAACTACCAATTTTAACACATTTGCACATGATTAGACACAATAAAAAGTTACTTATTGAAGTCAGTGACACAGTAATGTTACTCAGGCCCAAAGAGAGGGAAACCTGAAGGAGAGAGGTGGTGTGAAATGGGTTCCATGCTGTGAAAACAGATCTTCAGGAGAGTCCCTCAGTGATGGACTTGTCTCGCATGGCCAGGAGTTCACAGGGCTGCCCCTGCGCCAGAGAGCAGGGCGGGGTGGAAGTGTAAGGGGCAAGACCTGGTGATGTGACTGATGGGCTCAAGAAGCAACTACCAAATGTAGTTTTGAAACACTCCTCGTTACCCAGGGACTGGGCCACCAAAAGGGTGCATTTCAAGACAGTTGGGCTGTAATGTTGTTCTTGCAAGATTTCTGGGCATTCCTCTTTTTCTTAATAATCAAGGAAAGAGCTTCAAAGATCTATGTTTGTAGCTGCCAACCTTTTAGGTTGTATTTACCTCACTGAACCTGATCAGAAAGAATGAGACTAAGAAATGGGTCTCTCTATTGTAATTGAAGGAGTTCAGCTTTATTCCTTATGCTTTCCTGACTGAAGTAGGAGAATAGTATTTTCATAATTTCAGCGTAGTTTATTCAAAGTACAATTCTGCATAAATATTTAATTTAGACAGGGAATTTCTTTGTATCAGCCTCACAGTTTAATTTTGGTTTTATTTTTCTCTTACAGGGCCTTTGGATTAAGAACTCGCTGATATGCTCCAATTTTTTACAAAGTGTGGTACTTCACATCCTCCATATTCAAGTGAGAAGTGTTATCAAAACTGGCCTGAATTAATTAAAGTAGGTGTAATCTCCACAAACATGTGGGAACCAGTAAGAAAACAAATAAATTCCGCAGGGGGAAAATCTGAGTATGAGTTAATGGTTACATTAGCAGAGATATTTTGCTTTGTGGTGTTTGCACATTTGGATTCATGAGGGAGTTTTTTGCTACTTGGGACTTTACACATCTATCAGCTATTGCAAATCTGAGAAGCCCATGGAAATATTATATGACTCTGAGACATACCCTCGAGGTTTTTGAACCCATAAAGTAATTTATGCATTGCAGTCGGGGATAAAAATTTGCTTTCATAAAAGAACTTCCCAAGTCTTCCCCTCATGCAGTGATTGAGTCAAATTCACAAGATACACAGGCTTATGAAATAATTTCATAGTGAACTCCTACTTCCAGAAGGTGATGGGGCTCTCCATCCCAGCATCCTGACACTCCAGCTGGCTGTAATTTTCTCCCTATCCCTAGAATACACATTTTTCAAAGGAATCAAAACACTGTGCCTACCAAGCTCCTGGGGAGCAGAGGTGTGTGTGACCCCCCCAGACTGTGGCAAGAACAAACACAAAGTTGTAGTGCATGTTGCTTGTGCCACCCAATAAAATGGGTCACCTGCACAGTGCTGATTGCATGCTCCCCCTCTTCACCAAACATGCTGACAGGATTTGGGACTGCCAGTTTCTCCAGTCCTTCCATGATACAGAGGTTAAGGTGCTCTTCTAAACAAAATCTTCTCACCAGTCCCCAGGAACTGATAGTGAGAGTGCTGCTATTGATCTCTCACTGCACAGGGCGAATTACATGTTCAGCAGGCATGCTCTTCTGGCCTGAGCATATACAACAAAAAAAACCCCACCACCAATAAAAAGCAAACAAAGCATTAAGATAAAGAAAGGCTAAATGAAAGAGCTCTCCAAAGTGCTCCACAGTTTTCTGTGCTGGGAAAAATCCCGCCAGTAAGGCAGGAGATGAGCAGGCAATCTGTGCTTCATGTCCTGAAAAATGAGTTAAGGGCAAATTAAGTCTTCAGTTTTTACTCAACCTTTTGCAACCCCTGATTTGCACCACTGCTTTATTGCCACGTGGGAAAGAGAAGTTTTGGATTCATCTGTTTCTTGGATGGCAGAGGGGTTGAGGAATCAGTGTTTGATGTCAAGAATATGAATAGCAGGTGTTTGCTTTCATGTCACAGGAGCCAGGTTTCATGTACAGCACTTGGCTCCTGGTGCCTCACACAGGGCCGTAGCGATCCTCGCACCAGAACCGCACCCTGGGTTTCCACAGCGCGCCTTGTTTATACCTAGACAGGAAGGTTTATCCAGAGGGTGTGATGCTGAAGCAGAAAGGAGTGGATGCTTTCCAAAACTGGGTGTGTGCAAACTCGTTCTCAGCATTTAACCTTCCCCCTTCTCTTGCTATTGTTTTCGTTGGCAGCAGTGAGGAGGATGAGAAGGAGCAGTAATAAACCCAACTCCTTCTCCTGCTTGCTCCAGCACTGGACTTATTTCATAGCATGTCACTTAAAATGAAAATATGCTTTTTCTCCCACTGCCCCCATAACTAATTTTTCTTAAAAAGTCTTACAAAACAGGATAGCAATGTGATCAACATCGTATAGGAAGGGACGGAGAGGCAAAGGAAGGAAAATGGCTGCCCCAAAAGCCTGCCAACCTTTCTGTTGTAATGAGTCTCTTCATCTCCTTAGTCTGAGCGTGGCAAAGCATAGCAAGGCATGAATTCAGTGCTGCATTTTCTGAAAGATGTTATGAGACACAGACCTGGTAAATACCTTCTACACAGTTATTTCCCACAGGTGTGTATGGAACATTGAAAGCTATAAAGCTCTCCTACTACAAAGTAGCTGTACCCAATGCTAGCAGCTGAGGGGCATGTTGAAGAAGTGAATGCCACGAGAAAGAGCTACCCAATGAAAGCTAGCCTGTATCTTTTCATTTAGTGACAGGAATGATGACAGCATTGAAATGCTTGTTATATTAAGAACAGGAAAAAAAGGAAATTACCTAAGGGATTACTAGGCTGAGGCATGCTCTACCTTGAGAAGTTGCATCACTCAGGTGCCTAGTGACACTCCAGGAATTCTTTTTTTATTTTGAAATTTAAAACTTGAAATCGAACAGGACATGAGGTAAATGCAGTGTTGACAATAAGTAGAAATGCAGATTATAGTGCTATTTATGGCTTTCTGGTTAGAAAATTTGACACGGACATTGATTTAAGAACTTCCACTGCGAGTTTCCATCAATTTTTGGTTACCATCAAAATTGTAGCAGAGATTTGCTTGTCAAAGGCATTCATGCTGCTCATGAATATAAGAAGGAGGGGAGCAAATTACACGGTGGTGTTATGATGGAGAAACTTTATTGCAAGCTATAAACTGTATTACTTTTACAACAAATGAAGCAAAACACAGCAGATTTTAAGTCATTTTCCTATCTTGGCACTCTTGTCTCATTTTGGTGTTTATTAGTATAGGGGATAAAGAGTCCTCCCAAGATAAATCAAGAAATTCATCTATGTTCATCATGACATCCAAGAATCCAAGAGCCAGGTTATTCATAGTTTTCCACGGATTAAGAGGAGAAGCATCCTTCTTCTGTTGTCCTTGGATCCTCTGCAAGGATTAGGTACTTTCAGTAGGCATGTGAAGGTTTGATATGTTTGACATTTTATTTCACAGGCAGGATTTTCCCAGAAGAAGATTAATTTTTCCTTTTTTTCTTAATGTAAGTTTGAGTAGTTGCATATTACCCATGACTAAGTTTGAAGAAAGTCTGAAGTAGAAAAGAAAGAGTGAGTGCTGGTCATTTTCTTGCAACCTTCTTCAAAACCCTCTACAGTCAAAAACAGCTTTAGACTTAAATTATTCATGTGGTCTAACATCACCTTTGAATCCATAGGACGTCTGCTTGCCACCAAGGAGAGATGAATTATGAGTTAAGGAAAATTTCATAGCAGTGATTGTTAACTAATAAGTTGATGTGAAAGAGTTCTTTTATCCAGGATTTGCATATGTGACTGTCATTTAGTTACTGCATGAAAAGGACAGAGAAACATGCAATCTCAAATTAGCAGGAACAACTGGAGTCAGAGGAAGGTTTCTTTTTAAGCAGCAGTTCATACTTGAGATATATATGTCTATGTGTGATAGGTAAGCCTGGTGACAGGGTTGTGAGACCTCGTCTGCTGCCTTGAATAATTTTCTCAGCTTGGAAAGACCATTTGTGTTGCAGTGGAAGTGGCTGCCCTGAGACCATCTCCCCTGCCACCTGCAGGCACAACTGCCTTTAAATACCACGGCTTGTGCCTTTGCCTCAGAAGTATCTCTGACTCAGTAGGCTTGGGGTCTCTCTGCATTTAAACCTTTCTGAGCTTAAACTGAAGAAGTCAATAGAATTTTCAACCTCATCGTAGCTTTATTGAAATCTTCATTGCATCTTCTGCTGTCCCCCTGCAAAAATTTCATCAAATGGTAAATTTTGCCTTTATAGACTATATATTAATCTCTAAGTGAATTGCTATTTCTCTAATATTCTACAATTATTACTCCTTAGTTCATTTTCTTGATCTTAAGATAGGGCTCAGTGCTCAATAAAGCCAAATTTATTTGAAACATTTGAAGAAGTTCACCTTGATACTCTCCATCCTTCTGTGGCAGCTCATTATAATGAGACCATAGATTATTATAGTTGTACTTGAAGCTTACATATTTCTTCTTCAGTTTTCCCCAAATGACTGAAGAAACACCAGCTGGTATTAGGTAACTAATCTTGATTCCTGTTTTCTTATTCATGCTGGGGAGCTGCTCAGTGTGGAAATAATTCCTGTTTTTATTAGGATTGTTTGTGAAGTTATAAATCTACAAAGCAGCATGTATCGGGAAACAAAGCTGCACTTTGTCTGATCGATATGCTCTGACGTTTCCTCTTTGACACAGTCTGGCTGTATCCTGGGACCTCTGAGGGCCATCTCGTTCCAGATGTGCCCCCTGACCAACCTCCATCTCCCTGTTTGGACAAGGCTCAGATGACTTTCCCTCCCTTTTTTTCCATGGGAAGGAAACACAAGTGAGTAGACTGAGAGAAAGAGAGCCTCACTTTGCTCCAGCTGATCCCTCTGGGCAACTGGAGCAACACAATCATAAGAGGGTTGTCACAGCCCAAGGACAGCCCAAGTGCTCAAATGCCTCTTTATTCAAGCCTGTGGATATTTCCTGGACTATGATGGGAGAACAGCTTAGTTGTTAAAAAGCATGTCAAAATCTGGTCTTTTTAAAGGCCTCAGTTCCTGATGACTCTCTCTCAGGTTTCAGCCGTACTGAGCCCTGAGGAGTCATTATGGGATGGGAGTTATCAAAACTTGTGATCAAGTTGTCTTATATTGAATACTCGTAAGAGGCACACTAAAGAGTGGTGGGTTTGGAAAGCTTGGCTTTGGTTCAGGCAGAACCATCCCGCTGCAACCAGACACTATCAATCATGGTCCACTTTTTGGAGGACAAGTACCCTTAACTTTAGTGGTTGCTTCAGAAGACATTTACGAAGCTTATTTTTCTCCTGTGTTTTCTGCAATAATATCTGCCTCCTCCCTGCTCTGTGTACACAAAGCCTGTGCTTACTTTGAGAGACATTGTTGCAGGGAACAACTCAAACAGGAAAATACAACATATGAGCTTGATTTTCAAATGAACAGCAAAACTGCACAAATCATCTGTGAGGACAAAACTACCGCTGCCTACAGCTTGCTTGCCTATGAGGACTGCTCCTGCTTCTTCCTCAGCTGGAAATGTCTGGTTCTTGCTAGATCACAAGCTGAGGCCAAGAACTCCTTTACTCTGAAAACCTCCCACCTTCACATCCTGGTTTATTTTTTTTTAATCAGGATGACGTGGATAAAAAAAAAAGTGAAAAATGTAATCTCCCCTCCAGTTTGTCTTAAAGAAACTGCTTTGAAATACCATTTATCTGGAAATGCTTCTGATGTAGACCAATTAGTTTGACTCTTTCTGACTGTCTTTAGTCTTGATTCTACATTTTTCAAATAATAAAGACTACAACCGCAGTCTTTTTGAGAAAAAAAAATAAGCGCGCCATAGGAAACTTCCTTTTTTTCCTGCAACTAGAACATTCAAATTTCTCAATCACCTGTTCTGATCTGATATTGATTTCCTTTAGTATTTCTTCTTCCTCCTTAGGGAAATAAATCTGTTTCTGGTATCTATCAGCCATTCTTCCCTTTGATAAAAAGAATTCATATAATTCTTAAGTAATGCTAAATCTTCTGTCAACAAATTAGTCTTGTCATCAGCCATAAGGGGCCTCATGATCTTCTTGGTGACCTCTTGCTTCTAAAAAACTTGACAAAAAAACTCCATGCATAATAACTCCTGGCAATTCCTGTAATATTTTTACTTTTATTTACAACTTTTTCCGATATTTTGAAACAAATTGGCTTATTTATTTATTTTTAAACAAAATTGGAAACTTTATAAAATATCCTATTTGTGAGTATAATGGCAGGGGCTTAAGACAGCAAATGAATATATGTGTAAGGTTAATTCAATATGTGCAGGTTAATTCAGTAAAATCAATAATTTAGTGGCTAGAGCACTCGCTGGAGATCTATGGGTTTTATGAGACATGGGATCAAGTTTCTCTGTCCCATTCCAGATAAGAGCCCAAATCACTAGATTACATGATCAGTCTATCTTTTTATAGTCAAATAATTATTTATCCAATGTTCTTCACCAGTAAAGAGAAATTTTTAATCTTTACATGATTTAAAAGGTTTTGATGCTTTTTAATGTACAGTGGTTCCACTGAAAAATGCACCTTTTTTCCAGTCTCCCCACCCCATGGCATTATTGAATGTTTTGCTGTTTACATTCAGTAGGCTCAGGATTCCAGTTTTATTGTTTAAGATCTTGCAAGTTGCTTTGCCTCGCTGGAGGCATAAACATGAAGTACAGGCTCTGTGACTTGAGCCACAGTCCATCACATAGCTATATTGTACTTGAAAAATGTATTCCCTTCTTAGCTTTAGTGGTGTTTTTCTTTCTTTCCTTTGATTTCATATAAACTTAACTGCTACTACACATACTCTTCAAACTCTGACATATTTAAAACATAATCTTTTTGCATATGGTATTTTCCCTTCTAGTTTTAATTATTTTTAACATTGTTTGTCATTTTTCACTAACGCATCTTCTGTGAAAAAGTACTCTTTGCTTCTAGTTAACATTTACTGGAACTGTCATACCTAATGCCTTAGTAATCTTTGGATGCACTGTGTTGGCCTGAAGCTGCTTAAACTCAGCCCTTATATTATTGTCAGGCTTTCCAGATTTTCAGTGGTGTGGGTTTGCAGATTTACCTCTTCATCTCCAATATGTGTCCAGCTGATTCTTAAAAACTCTGTCAAAAATTGATATCATTTCACAAATTATAAAGGAAAACACAGCTCCATACCATGTGCTCAAAGCTATTGCTTGATTTATTTCTTCCACTTAATATGCCCCAGATTATATCCAGCACTTGAATACTCCCATTTCTACTTAGCTTTCTGTCTCCTTTCAAAACAATATTAGTTTATTGTTGCCTCCTGCACAGTTCCATCTACCATCTTACTTCTTTTAAGTCAGGTTTTGAACCTTGGTAATTGTAACCAGCTGGTAAAGTCTCCTGGGGTTCCTACCTCTATAAATTTTACTTCCATTTAGCACCTGACACATTCTCCACCTTGCCCACTCTCTGAAGAGCAGAAGTTTGAAAGGGGCAGGACAGGAGAATAACTACTGCACTGTCTCTTGAAATGGAAGTTCCCAGTATCAAAATTACGTGCAAAATAATTGTATTGTGGGATCTGTATAGGTTATCAGACACAGGCCAGAACAAACTTTTCTTGTTAGGCATTTCCTCCTTTCTGAAGTCACCATATTGATAGGTTTGTTTTTTCTCAGTTTTGCCCCAAACAAAAATTTTTTTTTCTGTTAGCGTAAGGTAAACAGATTGTATCTTCTATTTTGTGTTCTCTGGTGGGATTTCCTTTGGTGTAAGTCAAAGAGGTTTCCACGTGGTGACACTTCTGAAAATTGATAATTTACAAATTACTGCTGTTTCTGCATCTTTTGCTCACTTGAAAACCTCTTTAGAGCACAGGAGTATCATCAGCATTATATTGACTACATAGAAACAGTCATCTGCCCACCTGTGTGTTACACCTCTTGTGCTCTTTTTAGCTCTAACTGCAAGCTTCTTTCTCAAATAAATAAATAGTAGAAATCAAGGGTTAAAGAGCTGTGAATTTTATTTTCAGTAGTATTGCCTATGTTTATTTAAGGCATATGTAATCATACATCCATCAAGCAACTGGCTATTATGGAAGCACAGTTTCATAGGTTTCTCATCTAAAAAAAAAAATCATTAAATTCAGAAATGGTGCACTTACAATATAATTTTTCAGATATATTTGAAAGTGTACATTAGTTATAGCTAATAAATGCAAAACATTAATCCTGCCTAATTAACTTTGTCCGTATGGGAAAACTTTCATATTAAACACTTGTCTTTTCCTGCTGTGATTGCTGGCTGAGATGTCATAAGCATGAATTTTGAGCTGGATGTGGCAGGAAATTTAGACTAGGAATTTAAATTATCTGAAGAAAATTTTCTTCTGTCGTTTTTATTCCCCTCGTAGAACATGCACCATGATCTCTGGTAACTCCATCAGAAGTAGAAGGTGCAACCAAGTACAGGAAATTTGCTGTGGACTGGCCACTGCGTAGCAGAAAACACCAAAAAACAGTGCCTGCCCATGAATGAAGAAAGATGCCAATGCCTAAAACAGGAGAGTCAGGCTCCTGCCTTCCCCTTCCCTTCACGGTTCCTGAGCACATGAGTAAGCAAACTAAAACTGGCAATTTTGCTAGTGGGAGGAGAGACATTTTCCAGACTCACAGTGGGTTTCTTGCGGAAGAAGTTTTCCCTAGTGCAGCAGCTTTCATCAATCAGCTCAGGATTGCCCATAGAGCTGTCACTGTTACAGGCATAAGAGGGCTGTGGGCTTGTTCCCAAAGGGGTTTGGTGGCCAGTACAGATAAGGCATCACTTGCTCTACTGGAACTCACCTGGAGGCAGGTTGGACATCATGCTGGGACAGCACACTCTGGAGGGTACCTATGACTCAGGTGATGCACCAGGAAGATCATCTAGGCACATCTGTAGTGAAATCTGAACCTTCAGAAATCAATTTGCTGAACAAAACCCTCTGGAAGAGGTGAGCACTCACTAAACACAAAACAGTGTCTATATTTTGTTGTTCTCGTCTAGTCTGGAGGGTAATTACATTTTGTAAGGCTAACATGTATCAAGGATCCCACCAAAGGTCCAATAACAGTGTTTATGGCTATCAAGTATATTGACTAAAAACACTGATTGCCATCTCCAGTGCTACCAAGCCACTTGGGGTCTTCAGTCAAATCATTACAGGCAAGGAGCACAACGATCACAAACACCTGGCAGATTACCACTGGAGAAGGGGCATTTTTCCCTTCTTTTTGAGCTGATTAGCCTTAGCCCTTTAGGTGGGTATGGGTCTGAGGAACTCAGGTTAACACTTTCTGTCTCATCTGCAACAGAGGTGAGCTCTAAGAACATCCTTTCAGAAAACTAATATATTGAAACTATATGAATGCTTACACAGAGCAAAAGGAAAGGGTGCAAACATTGTAAAGGGAGTTTGTAATTCCTGTGCTGTTGCTTTTTGGAAGGCTGTGCTTGGATTTTGAATATTTGCCTTGCTCTGATTATGCTTTAATATTTCAGTGTGGGGAAAATAACTCTAATGTAGGAATGCAGCACTCAAGAACTCTTTCCTCAATATACACATACACACATATATATGTATAAAATAAAGGAAACCTTACTTTTTATTAAGGGAAAAGATATTCTTGGCAACTTAAACTAGGAGGTTACAGGGGGAAAATAGCTCTCTTTAAGAAAAGTAAGTAAAGTAGGTGCAGGCAGTGACTTTAAATTGGACATTAAACTAATCCAGGGCTATACTTTAATAAAGGCTAGTGCTGGGAATTCTTATGGATTTTCTAGCTCATTGCTGGGATGACAGAGAAATACAATAAATGTTCTATTACTTACACAAGCTGCTGGTTTTCAGAAAATTAGTCACCAGTGACCTTTTACCCTTTGTCTTGCTCTCTTTCTCAGTAAAAGTACCTGATCGGAATCAAATGCAGCCCTGCTGTATGATGGCATCCCTCCAGGCTGCACAGGGCACCACTGTGAGTACGACTCTTATCATAGCGCAAGATCAGCTTATTTTTCTCATTGTGTAACTGTAATATTGGGGGGGTCGGGAGGGGAGAGGGAAGGGGCAGAGGAAGAAAATAATCTTTTCATCATTGGTTGTTCTTTTAAACTCTGAAAGAAGAAAAGGGCACAATTCTACATTTCTTACTTAAGAATGAAGACCAGACTGTAACATATGACCAATCAAACCACTCAAAATTAAATTTTGAGAACCACAATGTGACTTGGTGGTATCCCCAACCTCACAAAGCATAAACTGTTGTGTTTGGTTGATATTTTTTCTTTTCCGTGAGTATCAAAGCTTGGTGTTTATATTCTTTAGAAGGAGGCACAGACTTTTGCTGAGGGGGAGGGGGCTATATTACTTGGTGTATACCAGCCCTTTGGTAGAATTATATTGATTAGTTTTCCAGTTAGCAGTGAGACCTCCTCCTGACCCTATTTTCAGGGTCAGTAGATCATAATGCAGAAGCACTAAGAGACCAGCATCCCTCCCGACATTGCTTTTCGAAGAGGGTATGGACTAGAAAATCACAATTTTATAGATATAAAAAATAATATATATAATGTCTGTATATAAAGAATCTGTATATGTACAAATAGAGTGGGGTTGGATTCTGCAAATGCATGTAAAAGTTATATATCAATTAGAATAACATTTGCTGTGAAAAGGAAATATATCCAGCCTCTACTAAACAGATTTAAAACTGAATTTTGTCATAAATTGTTCCTTTTAGAAATAGAAGAGGAACACTTTATGATTCAGCAGAGTAAGGACAGATGTGAAAGAGGAACATGCATTTTTATTTGAAATAGGATTATTTTTGTGAGATCTTTAGTCTGAGACCTCTCAGACATGACCATGTAAAAGAAAGAGCTACAAGCTTGGCCCTCTTATAGGCACTCTGAGGATGTTCCATGAGCAATCTGTTGACTTCCATCTTGTATTGTATGTCAACCATACATACCTCTAATTAAACAAGAAATCATTTGTCAAAACTTGCTGCACTTTTCATATCCCACATTTTCCATGGCAGGTGTATAACAGACAAAGAACAAGGACAACACGAAATACCTAAAGAATGCTTTTAGTTGCTATTTTTAATTGCTATTTGAAGCTTATATTTGAAATCCTTGGTCCTGTAAAAGGATAAGGACTGGAGTCAAGGACTCAAATATCCTCACCCTAACACCAGGACCTTGCAGAATGCTTTTGAACTCTGGTGCTCCCCGAGCATGCTGTAACTGTAGGAGACCGTGCTACTGCCCCAGTAAGAGCCAGTCTGCTCTTATCATATTAAGAAAAAGGAGCTTGACTTCTAGCAGCTGCTGCCTCTGGTTTTCTCAATTTCCTTAACTGAACTGCAGACTGCAAGGAGCTAATTAATATGTTCCATGTTAATCATTAAATTGCCATCTGGGGAAATAAAGGACTGGACATTACTCCGGGGAGAAAAAAGTGAGGAAAGGTGTTATAAGCCCCGGAGTCCCTACACTGCAGGGAGTACCTCAGCCCCTCAGCAGACATCATATTGACAACAATTTGCCTGCGGCTCCGTTGCTGGAATTTCCTTCTTAGGGCTATCCCTGCTCTGGACCTGAGGCATCTGATAAAATCAGCTTCCCAACTATTGTTGGGAAAAGTTCAACAGGTCTTTCAGAGAACATGGCAATATAGCAGCATGCCTACTGCTTCATATATCCCTGGTTTTTTGCAAGTCTGAACAAGTATGTAGAAAATAATTAGTTAGTAAATGCTGTTCTTACATGGTTTTTTTAATTGTGTTCACATTTTAGTGTGGTGCAGCAGAAATGGCAAAGAGAGTATCCATGCACCCTCTCTTTACTTCCTTATCTCTTATTTTGACAGGAAGGTCTTATTCTCCAGTGTGATATGGAGCTTTTACATTTGAAACTGAGACGTGATGCCTTATTTATTTCTCATAACAATATGTCACAGGATTTCAGCATCCTGGTTTATGAACATAAGATGTTCATAAATCCACCCTTAAATGACAAAGATTATCTTCTCCACTTGTTTCCCTGATAAACAAAGGCAATTTCTTCTTCCTACTAGTATCTTGACATACCTGGTCTCTTCAGGAAGATTTTCTAGCATTCCTATAGTTTCCTAGTAATGGCTAAACAATTGCCATTGTGTCCTCCTTACACCTGCATGCCAATCAGATCAAATAACTTCCAGGGAGGGTCAGATTCCTAACAGAAATGAGCTGACTCCAAAGGACTTGGGTGCTGGACTGAACAGCTGGTCCTTTTCCAAATATTCTGGAGTACAGGTATCACCAAGCAGGCTGTCATTACATACAGCATGTGCAACGTCAGGGTTGAAAACAGGCAAACAGCTGCTATGTGACCATATTCCATACATACACACTGCTTTGTTTCTTCACCAGATGGTGTTTGAGGGACCCTTCAATTTCATAATGGTCAATAGCCCATAGTGCATCACAGGGTGCATTCATATGGCTGTAGTCGCGTGCAAAACCAGTGTCATTTTCTGATATGTTTCTCTGCTTCTTTTTTCTCTACAAGGATCAAGAAAATATGCCCTTTTCATATTTAAAGGTGTCTTATGAAGAAGAGGGAGAGTGACTTTTTATGTGAAGATAGTGGTATGACAAGGACGAACAGTTTTAACCTAAGAGATAAGAGATTTAGATTAGATATTAAGAAATTCTTAATTCTGTGAGGGTGGTGAGGCACTGGGATAGGTTGCCCAGAGAAGCTGTGGATGCCCTATCCCTGGAAATGTTCTGGTCTGGTGGAATGCATCCGTGACCATGGCAAGGGAATTGGAAATAGATGATCTTTAATGTCCCTTCCAACCCAAGCCATTCTATGAAATATAACTGAAAATGTTAATGAACTGGCCCTTTTTGCCTCCATGTCTGTTAGCAATAACGAATTATTCTGAGCCTGTCCTTGGCATGTTGGTTGAAATTTTTCCCAAAATTTTCATTTAGGCTTTTCTTTCTTTCTTTTCTTTCTTTTCTTCCTTTCCTTCCTTTAATTCCTTTCCTTTCTCCCTTCCTCCCTTCCTTTTAGTTTTGTTTTGTGTTTGTGTGTGTGTGTTGTTTTTGGGTATGTTTTTCCTATCATGGGCTTGTGAGCCATCCAACTAACTGGTCATTCAATTGTTACCAATTAGTGACCACTTTGGAGGAAGGCAAGTGACCCTGACACTTTCTGTCCCAGAGCTGTGCTGGCACAGCTGGATAGGTGCTTCTGCACTGGAACATGTGAAATTCATGTGAAACTCACCTACTAAAACAGACAAGGCAGCTAATGAGCTTAATAGGGAACTAAATAAGCAAAGCAAGTGATATTTCTTACCCTAATTCAGGCAAACTATCTCACTTGACTTCATTTCATTGTCCTTTTACAACCCTTCTTGAAGCTTTGGTGAATTTTTCTAATAATTTATTTTAAAACTTAACATTGCTTCATTTTTTCAGTTTCTGCAAAAAATATTCTTAATTAAGGGCCATATATACGTAAATACAGCTTTAAAGAAGAAGTGTTTGTAACACTAAATTATGAAAAGGGTAATTTTTTTTTCTTTTAAAGGAAAACGCATTTTGTTTTCTTGTACCACTCATCACCCTGAAAAAAATTGACTAAGGGTAATATCTCCCCTTCTTCTTTTGCCATACCTCTTTTCCAACTTTCCACAGGGCACTTATGATAAATTTGATAAACTTGAATAAGACTAGGAAGAATGTGCCCATGAGTAACAGGAGGAAGGTGTAAGGAACTTAAAGGGGCCAGTCTAGCACTATTTTTAAACAGCACATGATCTATATAATGCACTCTCATCAACCCTTGCCTAGGCAACTGCAGATCAGGACTCTAACAGCATCCTGCTACAGTTGTAAAACAAAAATTTGGGCTCAATAACATATACTTCCTGATACCTCTGCTGCTCACAGAGGAAAATCCAGGGCAGAATTCTAATACTGGATGTTTCAGTTGCCCTTTTGGAGGGGTCCTTCCTACTCCAGCATTTGTCCCAAAGGCTCAGGCTCTTCAGGCAAAAATTGATTTTTTCATGAATCTTCATGCTGTGGAGATTTAGAATGAAGACTATTCATTCCTACTATTTAACATACAGTATTTCATTATGTTAATTCTATTATAGGAATTTAATTATTGCTATCTAAAGAGTGAGTATAGTTGTTTCTGTGTGAGGACAAGCTTCTTATCTTAAATTCCCAGTAACAAAAACTCTCTTCACCTTTCTCTCTTCTCTTACTCTGTAGATAGTAGAGTGGTAATTATGGTTACTTAGGACCTAAGCTTGAAAACCCTTAATCATGTGAATATTCATTGTTCCTAATAACCCATTGTTCCATGGTCTACCTATTTCATTGACTGTGCTAGTTTATTTTTTGTAGGATCAAGTGAGCAATTATAAAACAAGTAAAACAAGAGTCAATTTAGAGTACAGAGAAGTGCTTACATCCAACACCTTGTGTCACTTGCCTCAAGTAAGAGATACTCAATCATAATCATTAGAAAGGGTTAGGCTTTGCACGACCTGAAATGATGAGAGTTGTTTTACTTCAGAGTTATTTCCTGACATGACTCACCCTGACTTGTTAGCTGATCATTTTGCTGAGTGTCGTGGGGATGGATCCTGCCAGCAGTAGCACAGGTAGGGACTGCTGTAGCAAACCAGGTGATCTGTTAAATCAGCTGGGCTTTTCAAGCATGGGGTTGGGCTCCAGCTCCTTAGCTCCTGCTAGTGAGTGTTGTTTTCACTTTTACCTGGGAGTCAACCTCTCTAGCCCAGGCACTTGTGTACTCTTCCATATCAGCAAGGTAGCTCTTTGTTTTGGTTCCACTTGACCCTTTTGGAGAGGATGAAAAGCACAGCCACCTCTGTAGGATAGAGCCAGTATACGCTGGGGTGGGAGGAGTCAATCTTCTGCCAAATCCTATCCAAGCCTAAGGCAGAGAAAGGGCTTCCTTCCCATTGGAGCTTTCCCTGACAGGAAAAGAGGGAGAGAGGGTATAGGGCACCACAAATGTGGCGTGACTCCCTTCACCCTTCCCATCCCTATCCTTGGACTGGTGGGAAAGGCAGGGACCTCTCCTGGGCAGGCAGGCAGCTCCAGCCATGGATGTCATGGCTCCAGCCCCTGCTTCACAGGTGGAAGGGGCATGGCTGGTGGCTCAAGAGGGGGCTTATGGGGCCACCAGCTCAATGTCCTGCTTTGTGCAAGATGAATTAAACAAGGTAGCACATGGGTGTGTAAATCAGGCAGAATTAGAAATGGGTTCCAGCCAGAGAAATATGGGTCTCGCCTAAATCACAACCCAAACTTTCCCAAAGGGAATGTTTACATTCAGGGCCATTTTTTAAAATAAATAATGAATAAATAAGGTCCCATATAGATTTCTAACTATGTCACTTTATTAACACTATGGATTTTTCAAACACAGAGGGGCTGTAAGAATTGCATATACATTTCATTAGTGGGGAATTTATGACTACAAGATTGCACTTAAGGTTTGTGCTAATGCTTTATGCACCCTTTTGACCCAGTCCCTTTACTATATTCTGCCCCAATATTATTTTTTGTAAGTCAGGAAACATTTTCCATATGTTTTGTAGCATTATCCAAAGGGAGTTTGCAGCTGTACTGTTCATACTTTATCATGTTCGTACTGACTGAAGTGCAGACCCCTCCTAGTGACAGTACCCATCTGAAAGATCATAACAATGCATTTTTGGCACATTATTGTTCTACTTTTGTGTCAAGCCTCCCCAACGGAACAAAATTGTTTCACAGTTTTTATTAAAATTTACTATAAATGAACAGCTGAAAAAATAAACAGAAAAGTCTGTGTGTATCTTATTTACTGTCATCACAAAAAGAATATCTCTGCTGGAACATTATAACATAACCTAACAGCCAAAACTAACTTACAGAAATAAGCAGAGACATTAGAAAGGTTGAAGGCCAGGAGAGTTCATTATTTTCAGTAAGCTTAAAAGACAACAAAGGGGGTGGAGGAGAAGAAAAAAAAAGGCAGAAGGAAAGTTATGAAGGTAAATGGGAGCAGCAGAGCTGCAGGAGAGGAAAAGTGAATCAGCAGCCTTTGTGGCACAAGGCAAAAAAAGGGATAAATGTACCAAGATTTTAGCTACCATATATTCCTGCAGCAAAGTCTCTATGTTAGGCTTTCCTTTGGAAAAATAACTACAATGACCTGAAAAGCCCTAAATAAAAACCCATCTGTGAGGTATTTGAGCCAGTTGTGGCACTCCTCTGCTGGTTTGCAGTATCTGAGCTCTGATATCACAAGTTATTATGTAGGGGCATGAGTTTGCTTCTGCAAGATGACTTTCAGAAACTTTGTTTGGACTTAAAATGTAGTTATTTGGGGAAAATTTTTACTCATGTGCCAATTGTTCAAGTCAAGATGTGGTCTAAGAAACTGCACCTTCACTGATGGCTTCTGTGGCTCCCTATGCTCGATGCTTTCACCAGATCTGAATTTGATCTCCTCGGTATGCTTCAGTGGAAACAGGTTTCGAATCGTAACTGGAAGCAGATATAGCCCAAGAATCAGTTTTAGTAAATCCCATTGAACTCTGTCATGGCAGAGAGACAGTATAAATGCTCCCCATGAGTCTGCTAATGAAATGCCTGGCAAAGCCAAAAAGGGCAAAGAAAAAAATAGAAATCACAGCTGCAATATCAGTTTGAATAATAGAGCTAGGAACTGGAGAGTAATAAAAGATGAGCAAGAGGTCAGAAATAACACAATATGAAGGCAAAAGGAAGGACAAGAATGCTTTCCAAAAAGTGGGGCAGAGAAGAAAGAAAAAGTGCTCTGGGTCCTATGAAATACTCACATAAAATGATTTAAAAGAGGAACACTAAAAATATTATGAAGGCAAAAGTTAATTAATTGTGTGAATTTTATGGACGATAATGTTTAACCCATCTCAGCTTCTTGCTGGGATTATTCCCAATAGAATCTGTGCTAGAGACCAGATCCTCGACTGAGTCCCTTACCTGAGCCCAAAGAGATACCAAACTTCTCTGTGATACCAAGTACTATTTTGAAGGCTCAACCACCTCTTTTCTTTTTATTTTCATTGTCCTGTTTGGGAATTTTGGCACACAGCTTCTGATTTACTTGAGTGTTAATCTCTTTGCTGAGAAATAGCTGGTAAAGTTCATTTTAGGGGTTTTATTCATCACTGAATGTACAGGCAAAGGAGCAGGCCCTCCCATATGTCTATGAAAATGGGAAGGAGCCAAGGGGCACCCAGTAGAGGGCCCTTGGAAGTACAAATGGTGGGAAAGGCACTGCGCTAGTTGGCACTGGCTGAGTCTGGTTTCCTGCATGAGCTTCCTCTGCGTAAAGGCAAATTAATCAGGCTTTCTGTGAGACAACTGCATCCCATTTAAAATGCAGATTTTTCTACATCTCAAAGAAGAAAATAATGTTCCTCTACAAGTTTTCCAGGGGATGGCTTGAGCTACCTAGATCTTGATTCTTCCTGTCACCTGTGCTTCTGAGCACTAAATCAGGCATCACTTGCTGAGGTTCAGTATTTGCATAAAGGCTTGTACTATACCCCTGTAAAAGCACGTTCCAGACAAAGTAAAATGAAAACTCTTTTATTTAACAATTTGAAGCTACAGTGGTAATTATTTACTCTATGTAAGCATAGTCTCAATTTTCTTCTTCAAAAATAAGAAAAATATTCCTGATGATTGGAAACATTGTTAAAAAAAATAAATCTACTTGGCTGTGTATTTCATTTTCTGTGATGAGCTCATCAATTCTCCATATTTAATCTACAATTATAGTTCAATTTTTAGTGTTTGGGAAGGGAACAAGCATATAACTTAAGGTTTCAAGGTGTTAATTCAACCTTACAATCAGAAATTATAAGGAAATTATTACCAAAACATCAATTTTTCAATGGAAATGCACTGATGAAGGCTGTTAAAGAGAATAAAAAAAGAAAGAACTTTTAAAGGTAGAAATCTTCCAGGCTTGAGGCTTAAAATTAAAAGAAATACAAAATATTTTATAGACATGAATATTGAAATATGTACTGTCTAATACTGTCTGAATGTGATTTCTATTCAAACACATTGTTTTGGCAAAAAAGAATTACAGTTTTTAAACCAAATTTAAAATCCCACCCATAGATACCTGCAACATAAGCAGAATGTATGGACACATCTCAGCTGGACAATCCTCCACATCACAGTTCAAAGTATCCAAACTACAGCCAGGCTGCTACATGTATGTGCATTTACATACGAGCATATGCCATGACCATGGCCATGGTCTGGCCGTGTCCAGGGAGAACAGGGGTAGTCCCACACTGCCCTGCTTCATGTGCAGCCCAGGAGTCAGGTCTGCTGTTTTTTGCTGCTCTGTGGCCCCTTGAAATGTTGAGTATCTTCTGCTGATGCATTAGTTTGCATTTCCTTGTTTAAACACGAGTGGTTTCCCACCTTCCCTCTCAACAGGATTGGCTCTACAGCCATTGTGGCATGCTGTCTGCTACCTGCCTGTACCTCTGTGCAAATTAAAAACCAGTCATGACATCTTGGCTGACAATATTATTTCCTTAGCCTTAGGGAAACCGCTGGAGAAGGAAAATGGGTTAAACCAGAAATGTCTTATTAAGATAGCTGTTTCTGGAAACAGTGGTGCAGGAGTGCTCCTGGTATAGTTAATGTCATATCATTCTTAACCAGAGATGAAGACAAAGCCTGTGAAGTGACTGTTTCAGGTAACAGCAGCTGACAGCAGTTTTATGTTGTAATAACCATCCTTTTCCACGGGGGGCGTAATATTCTTTTGCCCCTTGTTGCCCAGGTATTTTCTTTTAATGTTAGAGTACTACAAACATACATTTAGGGGAAAGCCACTAATTATTTTGAGGAAGACAAGATTTACCTTTAAGTATTTTTGTGTACTCTTTGCTATGAGCCCTCTTGACATTTAATTAGTGCAAATTGCAATGTCTTTGTACTGGATAGCTAAGGTAAATGTTTGATACATAGACTATAAAGTGTATGAAGCTTTATCTTTCTCATTTAGTATGCTTTGCACCTGAACATTTGTAATTGGTCTTTTCTTTTTTTTTTTTTTTTTGTAATGGTGAGAACTGATCCAGAAAAGCTTGTTTTTCTTTTATGTGACATAACTGCAAAACTCGTGGGCAAAGCCAAGCTACCACACGTGGTAGAGTCTGTTCTGACTTATGTTATTGCAGTTACCCTGCGCTTTTCCCTTTCAGCATAAATATTTGCACATATAAAAATGTTAATATATCTATAAAATGCTGATACATTGTATGCTATTCTGAATGCTATCAAATTTTTAATCTCAATAAAGTGCTTTAAAAGCAAATCATCATGCCTTTCAGGAAACTTTGCCAAACCAGGTCCTGCTAGTTTTTTCTTCCCCCTAATAATAACCACACCAGTGTCAGTGGTCCTCCCTGTCTCCCAGGAGGGCTAGCTGCAAGGCACAGCAGGCATGGTCCTACCATGACCATGCTGCAGAGGTTGTGAGAACCTGCAAGTAGGTTATCAGAGAGCTGATGTGCCAGGGTAGGTGTCAGGTCTGTACCTGTTTTTAAAGAACTAAGTAGACAGCCTTTAAAAAAAGATTATCTGCAGAAACCTACTGTTGAATGTTAAGCATGCCATGGAAATGCAGTAAAAGTGGAAACTCAAAATTGCCCAGAAAATCTCAAGCCAAAAAGGGAAGGGGGGAAAAAAAGTTTACTTAGTGGTTATGAGTCAATGCAGGGTGTATGAATAAAAATGTATGAGACCTTTATTAGATGAGAGAAATCTGACATGATTTTAAGGCTTGGACTGTAAAAAATAATCTGAGAGCAAATACAGCATCTGATCCAAGAAAAGTATTTTTCATTGCTTTGAGGTGAGTAATTTTAAAATTAAGGAATGAAAACCTATTCTTTTCTTAAATTAGATAAATAAATATTTGATCAATGCCAATTATCAGAAAACTATTTGGATATTTTACTATGTTTGCATCACTGATGAGGGTTATGAATGCTGCAAAAATTGTGATTTTTTTTTAGTAGCTGCACACTGATTTTAACAAGTATTAAAAAGCAATTTCTGTTTAGTATAAATGTATTTAGAAGTAATCAGAACAATAAGAAAAGGTACAATCAAGAAACTATACCTGTAATTGAGTCACAGCTGAAAACTTTGGACAGTAACTTGAAAGCTTATCTGAAAGTCCCAGGTTGCATGCCCTGTACATTTATGAAAGCAAGAAGAGAAGACAAAAAGATACCAATCTTTTTACTCCAAAATTTTTGTATTTATTTTAAGAAGCAGAAAAGCTAGAATACCATAGACTTCATGGCCTCATTACAGAGTGTGGAGGTCAGTGACTCAGTGCCAGGGCCAACACATAAAAATGACCACTTGATAGATGAGAATGAGGCTGAAAAAAAGCTTTTTATATATGTAAGAGAATTGATCAACCTTCTCTGATACTCTCTTTCAGCTAATGGTGTATCTCTGCTGCTGAAGAGTAAAGATAGTATGACAAGAAAGGCAGAAGAGGATGATGATAGCTGGAGAGCAGCAATATCTTTGCCTTTTCACTAAATATACTATCTCAACAATGGGATCATCAGAACCAGTTTTTCAGTGTGCTGATTTAACCAGACCTTGAAAACACCCTTTCTCTTCATCTGAATCACATGCAGTGTAATTTCACAAGGTTTCAGGGACTTTTTCATGCCTACCAACAGAAAAAAACCACAAAATTGAAATTCCATTATCATCATGTGCTGTTTTCCCCTTTAAATAACAAGACTTAGGGAGGATCAGGACAGTAGTAATTATTCCTAATGAAACAAACTCAGGATTCAATATTACTGTTTTTTCTTAGGTTTTCTTTCACAAGCAAGAGAGATGTATGTTCTACTCTGAAATGGCTCCCTGTCATGATCCTGACAATGTCCTGTATCATCTTATCTGAAACCAAGCAACGTGCAAAGATACTGATTCCATTGTGCCAATTAACTCCTGAATCTTCATAGACCTTGAGATCTTCTGCTTAGGTAAGTTCAGTATTTGGCAGTGATAAAAAGGATAGTGATCTTTAGCTCTTGGTACTGTTTAAGGGAATCTGCTTTGCTGTTTATTGGATCTGTAGAAGGGAGTACATTCATGTGTTTTTGGCTTCACAAAAGAGGACACATGCTATTGTAAAAAAAAACCCAAAAAATGCTGCTGGAGAGAACAGCAAATCCCTTATTTGCTTCTTATTGCTGGAGGATGACTTAAGTGTTTTATGCCCGGAGGTCAGATTTCATGTACATGGAGCTGTACAGTTTGCAGAAACTTTCTGCTCAGCCAGCAGATGAATTATTCCCACCATACAGTGGAATAAGCCAGCAATAACCTACTACTGCCTTTGTTTTGGCTTTGCTTTCTCAGTTACTAGGCAGGGCAATGAAAGACAAATTGTCTCCACTGACTTGGGCTGGCTGAAAGAAGGCTGGGAGGAATAATTGGGAATACGCAGGTCTGGCAAGGAATGTCTTTGCTGTTTTTTAGGTCCTTTAGTCCACAGTTCCTACCTCCCAACATGGAGTAGACAGTCAATGACTGTCCCTTCCCCAGCTTTCGTGATTGGAACCTATAGGATAAATCTAGATATAATATTGTACCCACCAGCATTACAGTAGAGAGTTATCAGTATACACACTAAGACAAGTTAAGAGAACATAAACTATCATTTTTAAAGTGCATATGTGTCTTCTAAGCCCAGTGGAAAACACTAATATTGTGCTTTAACTCTTCAAGCAATTTTCACAGGTAGCCTAAGATCATGAATGAAGCTAGGAATTAAGTTACAATATGTCTGTAAATTGTTAAACCAAAGTAGGAGAGTGACATTGTCAGGTCACCTTTCTGCCATGGGCACAAACACACCTATGTATAATGTATTGGATTTGCACATGGTACAAATTGCTGTATCATATTTGTATAACTCTTGCTCTATATGAGTTAAAGTAACTGTTTTCTATTTTTATAATTAAAGTATAAGCGCTTTTAGAAGTACTCTCACATAATGCAGAAAAAAACCATTCTACAAAAGCGACTGTAGCTCAGAGAATTTCCACCCAGTTAATTCAACTCCTGTAGAAGAGACAATTATTTGCTACCCACCTATATTAGGAGCTACAGTTATTCAGAAGAATGAACAGGTTTCTTCCAGTGTTTTAGATTAAGATGGTTTTACTGGGTATTACACATTATAAAATAGCTGGGCTTTTTAACAAGCTGGTGGTCCTTTAAGGATGTAAAACCCTATACCAAAACCGCTAAAGCAAAATATACAACATGGGACACATTGGGATTATCTTCTGAGTGCTAGAAATTAATAACTGGGCTTAAAAATTGTTTATGACTATAATGTCTGAAACTCTGATGAAAGGATTGACTGCACTAATGGTTGTGGGGTTGTTTTGTTTTGTTTTGTTGTTGGTTGGCTGGTTTTTTTGCCACTGAGTGATCTTTATTTGCCGTCAATGGTGCAATTCTTTGGTACTTCTTCTGGAACTACTACTGTGGGTCGTTTATTACTCAAGGTTACAAAAATGCACCTTATTGTGGGGAAATTTTATTTTTAACTACTGTTACAATATCTTTCAACTGAAGGACAATGCTGTATATAACTCTGATACCAAGAAAAAAGAAAGAAGGGAAAACCAGAAGCAAGCCCTTTAACAGTTCTCAGGAAAAAAAAAAGTTCTTCATTTGCACACACCAGTCTGTGAATCCCTGTTTTTCTTTTCAAGTGTACATATTAAGAAATATACCTATGCAGAAAAAAAATGCATCAAAGAATTGCTAGCTATTTACAGGATAGCATATTGGTTTAATCCCTTGCTGCTTATACAATGACTTCATTGGGAGGTATACTTGTGTAAAAGACATTGAATTAGGCCTAAGATTTGACCCAAATCCACAGTCATAATTACTAGTTTACAACACTAAATATCTGTGCTAATGTGTTAACCTCACATACCTTGCTGCTGTGACTGTGTCAGAGATTATTTATCATGAGAAAATAGTACAGCAGTCTTAATTTCTAACCTTAGATACATAATTTTTATGAGAGATATAAAAATCAAGTGTTTTCTTAACTAAATGAAGTTAGGAAGCAGAAGTTCTGTTCTTATTTCTTGTACTTCTCCCATACTCTCCATTCCTCACATACAGCCAGCAATACTTAATGACTTATGAAATAAATAGCAATAAGAATTTGACAGTCCACAAAACCAGTGAAATTTATTAAAGACTGAAATTGTGAACAGACACTTTGGCTTGTCTTATGATACTTTGCCTAGTCAAAACAGATTTTTAATGCAAAAATCAGAAGTTACAGAAGATCAGCATATGGCAGCATGAGCAGTTTCCTATGTTTTGCAAGAGACTTTTCTACTTCAACAGATTTGAAGTGGTTCAATGACTTCAGAGCCAGAAGGGGTCTGTTGGCAAGGATTTCTGGTAGACTGAGGACAATGTCATCTGATAAATTTTCAGGACAATAATATGTTACTATGCATTTCCATAGTACCCATAAATCACACCCACAGCAACAGGACCAGCTTTGTCAGCAAAGGGAATATGCTCCATCCTGCCAAACTAGGACAACAGCAGCAACAACACTAGAAATTAAGAGCTGGAAATAAACCTTGGACAGCCTGAGACCCATGCTGGCATTTTCATGGGAGGTCAGAGGCTGCAGCCAGGCTCCAATTCATACCTCACTTTGGGAGCTTCACCTAAGCCAATCCAAGCTTCCTAGAGCAGTCATAGCTCAAGCTGGGGTTTCATGAGACAGGATTTCAGAACAAACCATGCTGATTTATCGTTTGCCAGTTATACTTAAGGCACGATGAGGCACTCCCTCATCCTCCCCAGTGATGCCTGTGCCATTTTGCTCTTCCCATGTCCCCACACGGGGAAGGATGTTTCTGGCAATGCCAACTGACTCCTGTCACTGACAGAAAAATGCTGTAGTCATTTCTATGGTACTCCCAGAAAGATCTAGAGAAAAACACAGGAAACATTCCCAGCAGTCCAAAGGGAATCCTATTTCCACTCCACAGCGGAGATTTGGGGGTCTTTCTCTAAACAGATAAAACGTTCAAAGTAATGATGTAAATTCAGAAGGAAAGCCAAGATGAGTATTACAACAACACAATACAGCTTCTTTGCTTCTTCCAAAGTCCTGTAATCAAAAATTTGGTCCTGAATTTACTTTCAGGGGGAGTCAAAATCAAAAATACAGGTGACAGGGTGAACAACTCTAAGTAAAAGGTGTGTCCAGCCCAGACACTATCTACCAGTAGTAGTCTGACAACTGACAGATGCGGGGAAACCTGTCCAAAGGAGCAAGCACAACTGGCTGCAGTGCCTGCCAGCATCCAGATGCTCATGTTGAGAAATGTCTTTCAAAAGTTTGGCATCTCTCCTCTGGGGCAGTTCAGAGAGCAATGAGCTGAACAAGTGTCTTGGGACAAATCACTTCTTATCCCACATTTTTAACTAATACGCAATTGTTCTATTGTGTTGTGGTTTTGCTATTGGTTTTATCTGTCTGTATCCTTCATATTGCTAAAAGACTGCACAATTACAGATGACAGATTTTCAGAAGTATGGAGCAACTCCTACCATATGGCATTTGTTTATGGGTGGATTTTCAAAGCATCTTCTTATGGTAAGTGACAAATTTTTTTGAAATATGTTGTGTGTGTTCTACTCAAGTACCCAAATAAGACCTGAAAATCTGAACTCAGCTATGATTACTCTAGCATCCTAAAACCTCTCACTATACTGTGCAGCAGCCTTGCAACCCTGTTTGGACACATATACTTTCCCTCCCAATCCTGTATCAGTGAAAACTAACAATATTTTATTTTTCTATCAGCTAAAATATGTCTCTGAGGAGAGTAAAACATGTCCATTGAATGTAGCAATGTATATGTAGCATATTGGTCTGGCTTTTGATACTACTCTGTACTTGAGTTTCCTAACTCTCTAGTGCAGTAATAATACAACTGATCAGCCTACCAGCTGCATTTAGAAGGATGATGTCAAGAAATAATCTATCCCAGTCTTCAAAATTACTAATATGAACTTTTAGAAGCTGTTTGAGCTTCCCACTGCAAATGCAGATAGACAAGTTACTGAAAAAATAATTTGTAGATATACTTGACATCTATTTTGTGCTTCCTGGAAGATAGGGGGTTAGGAAAATAGGCTCCTTTTCAATAATTTGTGAAAAATCATAGTAGAATTTTATATCATCATAGTTTGCTTTTCCTTTTTGTCCTTCATCCCTTTTTCTCCTTCTCCCTCTTCCTTCTCTCTTCTTCCCTCTGTTGCATCTGTGTGAATAAAAGAATCTTGTGTAACAAGTAATCTTGATAATAAAGATTATTGTTTCTGCAATACACTAGCAAGGCCCTAACCTTGCAGTCCTTATGGAAAAAACTACACTGAAGAGGTAAAGGAAAGGCTGAGCACTGGACATGTACCAATGTGTCTTTAACTTTTGACAGAAGTTTTACCCCTACTTGGGTATATTAGTAAACAAAGACTCTACTTGATTAATAAGAAATTGATATCCTCCATATGCAATACAGACAACAGATATATATATATATATATATATATATACACACACATATATGAGCACATGGGCTACCCAAGTGTTTGTTTTGTAAATGAGTACTAAACCTTCAAACAGCAGCCTGGGGTGATTTTAGATGAGACAAGCATGATGCATTTAAGTGTTTAACTGTATTAAATGCCTTTTTTCCTGTTTACATAATGATGTGCTATGTTTATCTTACAAGTGCTGTAAAAATATTAGTTAGCAGTCATAAATATAGTCCTGATAAAATGATACTACTTTCTAGAACTGCTAATCTGTGTTAATGCCGCTTCGGTACAGGTCCTGTGACAGCTGTTAGAATTTTGTCCCCTGTAGGTCAGACAGAGAAGATGGGAAAATCCTTAATAAAATGTTGTTAGAAGCTACAGGTGGGAAATAAAGAAGCTCTTGTGACCTGTAATCTTATTCCCTCATAAAGTCATGGAGTGCACAGCAGCTTCTGTGGCTGAAATTAGACAACACGCTGGCGGCTTTTCAATCTCAACTTTTGCAGTTCAGTTATATCATTTTTGGTGAAGAACAAATGAAGGATACAGCAAGCACTGCCCCTGACCTTCCTTACTGTTTTTAATAAGCACATTCAACAGCATGAGCTTCTCTGTCTTAAATAAATTACTATATATCCATTGGAAACAAAATACAATAGCGTTTATCTTCTGTATGCATTGTGCTGTCAGATTTTAATTAACACTCAGGCTCAGGTAAAGAAAATATGCTAATTTTAATAGTCTTATAATTACTGTGGGGCAGATTCCACCACTCAAATGCAGACAGGTAGCCAGTCTTGTATAGAGCCTCCCCAGCTTCAACTGAGCTAGCAAGAGAGGAAGTGGCTGCCTCCACGCCATTTTCCAGGATTGCAGAAGGAAAAAATGGAAAGCTACAAGAGGTAGAAATCAGGAATGAAACAGTGAATGGGCTATCTATTGCCAAAACCAGATTATGTTATGGAACAAGTACATTTTTCTGTTTCAGATTTTTTACAATCAGCCTCCTATATGGATTTCATTTTTCTCTTTTGATGATGGGTATATTCCACTTATTTTTATACAGACAATGTATACTCTTTGGATATAATGACTCTTGCAGGTCTCACCTTTGCATCCCCTGATTCTTTCTATTTGATATCTTAGCTGTCATGTCAGACTACGGTACCAGAGAATATAAAATTGATATTTTTTTTCCATTTCTTTTATTAAACAATAATAATAAAAAAGCGCAGTGCAGGGTAATACATGGCTGTCTAAATGTCTATAGTAAATCTTATTTATTCATCTTCTAATTTAAACATTTAAGCTATCTAAATGAAATAGAGTCACAGATAGAGTGAGTTTTCTTTTTACACTATTTTTATCAAAAGTACAAACCAACTTGTAATGCAATCAAATATTTGCAGCTTTAAAGTCACAATAATTTGTTTAATGTAATGATTTGAAATCACTTATTAGTAAAATGGTGAAGGACTGCTGAAATATGATACAAAATGGTATAAATAATTGGCTCCTGATACAATGAGTTGTCATTTCTGAAAATTTAATGTCATCAAAGCTCTTTTTCCAATAGCACAAGGAGCACTATTGCTAATAGACTTCAGAGCTTGAAATAAATAAATCTTTGGAATCCTGTTGCATCTCTTGGGGTGTGACATTTGACAGTCTTTTATAGCGCAGAACGAAACAAGTTTGTGAGCTGGAATTCAATTGTGGTGTATTGATTCCTTGCATCAGTCATTATTCCCTGCTGATTGACAGCTGAAAATTGGTTACGTTAAGTATTTCATATGTTATATTGGCTGACATTTGCTTGCCTGCTCCTGTGTCAATATTGTTGTAAAGATCTCCAGCTCTATGAGATAGCAATATACACTGACTGTGGCTTTTGTGTGATGTTCCAGTGTTTTTCCTGACATAATTTAAGACATATTAAAAACCAGCAGCATCTTCCCTCTTGAGGAGCTTAATGCCAATATTATTGTCTTCCAAGGGAAGATCATGTATGCTCATAATCGGGTGCTAATTTCCACCCATACGCTCATGTTTAGGCATTAGGCACTATAACTGTAAAATTGAGCCTGCTTGATTGATTCATGTCAAGCCTCATCTCGGCTCCTGCAGTGGAAGTCATCCAGCTGACCCTTTTTACACTAAAAGAAGAGATTTGTGTTCCTTTCTTTCACCTGGAACCATCAAATTGACTGAATAATCTGTAATACATTAGTGCTGACATTTGTTAGGCAAGAATTAAACAAGACACAGTAATCATTCCCCTGAATAAAAATTGTGTTTGATTTCCAGCAGAGTTCTATTAAAAGGACGGCACAGCCCATCTCCCCCAAAGTGGGAAATGGTGAATATTTTCTATGTTAATGAAACGAATTAACACTTTAATGACAGATGGATGATCCCTACCCGCTCCTGACAAAAGCTGCTGAGGACTTTTGGAGGGGGATGTGGTTCTTGTGCCTGCCATGAGAACTGCAATGAGCTCTGTGGAAATCCTTCATGCTAAATGTTTAAGGGTGACCATAGTAAAGTTTGAACCACTTAGCTAAGAATAAATGAAAGGGAGAATGATGGTTTTCCTACAGCTAGAGCAGGATAGCCCTGGGAAAACCAGTTCTTGAAGTCAAGGCGGCAGAATTCCCTATTAACAGTCAACATTAGTAAATATGGTACTCCAAAAGGGTGGAATGTTGATTTCCATGACAGTACAGTGTAAAGGGTGGAGTAATTCCAGCTGAGTTCAGTGTGAATACAACATCATACACCTGGTATGAACTGAGTCTGACCTGATGCCATTGACGTCTCAGTGTTACTACTACATTTGGCAGCGTAAAACTAGGTAGCTGGAGAGATGCCCACTGCTTGTCTGGCTGTACTGTCTCAGTCAAGGCCAGGCTATAGTAGTGTTATGGTTTACCATATGTCTGTCCTTCAGGGGATAATCCTGAAGGTAAGGTGTGAAAAGTACCATTTGAAGAAGCACCTGGTGGCTATGTAGATGACCTGACTAATTTGCACCTCAGCAGTCTATTTAAAAACACAGTTTTCCCTTGTCCAAGTGCTGAGGCTCGATTTTTCTCCATCTGGATTCTTAGGGCAAACTGAAAGTGAAGATGAGTTACAGAGGAAGCACATTCTGTAAATAGGCTTTCCCCCTTGATTAGCCTGTGTGAGAGAATGTGGGAGCATCACCATTGTGCTGACATGCCTCTAGGCTGACCACATCAAGAACAGCAGCACTGGCTTGGCACATAGGTGTATGAACTATATAAAGCAGTTCAAAAGCTCTGCCAAAAGTATAGAGCTGGAGCAACTTTCTCCTGCCCTAGGCAAAGAGAAATTTTTCCAGCCAATCAGAATTCTTCCAACTAGCTACTGCATCACCATTGTGTTTTTCCTTTTTCTTCGTGCTAAGTAGCACCAGCCTAACCCAAACCAGCAAAACCTGAAAGGAATTGCAATTCATTAAGAGCATAAGGATTACTGGCATCTGAAGCCTTTTAAGAATCAGGTAAAGAGGGATTGGTTCAGTCAGTCTGTCTTCCTGATGGCAGCTGCTGTCTACTGCGTTAGGACAGCTGCCATGTGGGGAAAGAGGAGGTGGTGGATAACTTTTACAAGTGGTTTCTGCTGCCTTGGAGTGGCTGGAGATAGTGCTTTCCTGGCAAACACCCTAGTGGAGGAATTTAAACTTGAATGTGCTCTTAAGAAATCCCCTGCAAAAGGGGTTGAATTGTCAAAAGGAATTACAGATGTGTGAGGTCTGTAGGGATGTGTCTGACCGAGCCAGGAAAGTGGCAGCTGCTGGTGAGTGGCTTTTGGAGTCTTGCTGCTAGAGGATGGTGCATGCTGTGGTGACAAATTTATCCTGGTGTCCTTGCATTTGGTTTGGGTTTTGCCTCCAGAGGCAAGGTGGCTTTTGGCCCAGCCACAATGTTTCTCCTTGGCTTTTGTTTTAGCAAATGCTATCCCTTCCAGTAGTGCTTCCCTGTAGCCTGCCCCAAACATTGTCTCTGCTGTGGGGTGGATTTCTGGCAAAGTGATTGTACCCAGCTCTTACTCTGGCTCTGCCCAAGGAGAGCTGAGGAACTGGTGTCACCTTCTCCAGTGTGTGCTATCTTGTTCTGGGGTTTGGACTGCTCCACTTGTAACTCTGCTTCTAGCTGAATGTGGTAGCTCCTGTAGTGATCCCCGCTGAATGTCATTCTGCTGCTTACTGTGCAGGAGAATGATTTTTTAGCCCTCGTATAAAATAGTAGGCTAAAAGAGAGACCTTGGAGGCATGCAGCACAACGAAGTGTTATGAATATCTAAAAAATATCCAGCTTCTCAGCACAGGCACTAACTTCTGATCATGTGGCTGGTTTGAGTCTATCTGGGGTGCAAAAGTATCTGTTGAAATTATTCCCAAAACATAAAATTTTGAGCTTTACTTGCTCTCAGAGTTGTAATTTCCCCATTTAATTTTCAATTATGGAACAAACAACTGCACTCTTATTCCTTCTGCCATACAACTCATTAAATGTTTTGAATATTTCATAGCCCCAAACTGTTCATGCTAATCTGTGAATATATTGTTATAAATAACTAATAGGTGTATAATGAATCATAGCAATGATTTATGGAAGATTTATAGATAGGAAAAAAGTATGTTGAAAAATACTTTACAAGGGATAATACTGAAGCATTAGCACTTTCATCCAAGGCAAACAAACAGTCTACATGTCACTCCTCCTGGTTTTGCACTATATCCATAATAGCAAATAAAGCTTTTTGTGGGGTGGTCTGTACTTTTTAAAAGCTTTGAAACACGTTAGCTTGTTTGATGTCAACTGCTGCACAATACTGGGAGGTTTTAGTATGTGAACGTTAAACAACACGGGTATTTGCAGCTTCTTAAGAGGTCAATTAGGAGAGGCTAGAGAGGGAAGGAAAAGCCTACAAAAACAGCATGAGAAATTGACAATTAAACATCTTCCCTGGTTCCCAGCTCTAGGTCTTCTATGGGTGTCTCCCTGTCTTTGAGTGTCCCCTATCTGTGTGTTCGTATCTGGTAAACGAGAGGAAGGTAAAAGGCATTAAAAGTAGTAGAAATTCTTATTATGGATTAATTTTATGGTTACATAGAAGACACATGAAATGGTTAGAAAGATGTGAAGAATTCTGCACTTGATATTTTAAAAAGAAATCTAAAATCATAAGACACAGTATTTTGGTTTCAGATAGGATGAAAAAAAACTTAATCCCCTAAAGTATCAAAAGTTTGGGCTAATTAAAAGTTCCATAGACTCCTAATCCCAGCAGTAGTCTGTTCTTTCTTTCTTTTGAAAGATCCTGGACTTATCTCCACCAAAAAATAGATTCCACCGGACTACAGAGACCATATAATTGCAGCTGAGCCATCGGGGAAATAATGGTTGCCAGGTATTGTAAACCTGCTGGCAAACCCAAGCTACAGCAAAACTGCCAGGCCATCTTCACATCAGGTGAGCAGCAGGCATCAGAGTGCTGTGTGCAGAGCAGACTCCACAAAACCCTAGGCCTCTGGTGAGACAGGCAAAAAAAAGGAAAGGCAATGCAGAGCAATGTGCTCACAGCTTATTGGTGATAGGTATCTTCAGGTGGCCACAAAGGCCAATGGCATTCTGGCCTGTGTCAACAATAGTGTGGCCAGCAGGACCAGAGAAGTGATTCTTCCCCTCTACTCAGCACTGGTGAGGCCACACCTTGAGTCCTGTGTCCATTTCTGGACCCCTCAATTTGGGAAGGTCATTGAGGGGCTGAAGTGAGTCCAGAGAAGGGCAATGAAGCTGGTGAAGGATCTGGAGCACAGATCCTGTAGGGAGCAGTTGAGGGAGCTGGGGGTATTTTTCCTAAAGAAGTGGAGGCTCAGAGGTGATCTTATCACTCCCTCCAACTACCTGAAAGGAGGTTGTAACCAAGTGGGGATGGACCTCTTCTCCCAGGCAACCAGCAGCAGGATAAGAGGACATACACTGCCCCAGTGGAGGTTTAGATTGGATGCTAGGAAGAATTTCTTCACAGAAAGGGTGATTAGATACTGGAATGGGCTGCCCAGGGAGGTGGTGGAGTCACCATCCCTGGAGGCATTGAAGCAAAGACTGGACGCGGCATGTGGTTCCATAGTCTAGTTGGCATTGTGGTGTTTGGCCATAGGTTGGACTCAATTATCTCAGAGGTCTTTTCCAGCCTAATTGATTCTATGATTTTGTGATGTTACAAAGAGGATGAAGACAATGCCGATTGCTCAGACAATTCCTTTACAGGCATGTGGATGCTGGGTGGAGAAGCAGTGTGTAGTTATGGAAAGATCATAAAGGTTTTTATAGGGTAATTGTGCCCAGCAATATCAAAGGCAGCAGAGTGCTAGAAATAACAATGTTAGCACTAAAAGAAAAAGCATTGCCAAAGAAATTTAAAGCCTGGGTTTTACAGTAGTGAGAATATTTTTCTGAAATGGGACCTACTCTTGAGTGGAGCAGAGGAACTTCTGCTGTTGACTGAAAAAAGAACTGAAAAAAGTTCATGGACAGGCTTGAGTGCTGAAATTTTAAGAAGTACCAAGTGGATAATGGAAAGTGGGACTTAGTTACATAAAATGATTCATGCTGAACAGAAGTTTCTTCACATTTCTGCCAATGTTCTGTTTTGGTATTTTGTTCAACATTAGCAAAATGGGAATTTCTAAATATTTATTCTTTTGATATTTAGGTAGTAGGGTAAATTATGAACATAGATGCAGTTAAATTGCATAAAGGAGTTGGCCTTACAGCAGGGAAAGGTTTTATATGGAAAACATAGGGTTGTGTCATGTGTGAGTGATGGTAAATTTTCTGTGGAACCAGAGGTGGTGAAGATCCTGACATGAAACAAATCAGAAATTTCTATCACTTCCATGAAAAAGATACTTTTCATGAAGGAAGATGCAGTTATGTAATGCAGTCCTGGACTGAAACTTCTTTCAAAGCCAGGAGAAGGAAAACAGACCCTCCTAAAATAGCTTCCCAAGGAGATAGCTGTCCTTATGGCATAGTTTTGAGAGAGCTGAAGAGACCTCAAAACACAACTCTGGGGCAGGATGAGGATATTTACAGCAGGGTAGTAATGCTGAGTCGGATGGAAGGGGTCTAGCATCCTAATTTTGTTCTAGTCTGACTACTAGGTAAACTACATCACAGTAAGGAAAACCCTAGCTGCCTCATGAAGGAGTTCACAGCCTGCACCTTGGCATGTGTCCAGGCTGAACTCACTGAACTGATCCCTGAAATCCAGGGGAAACCATCAATGAAACCTGGGAATTAATGGGGAGGGTAAAAAAAACCCAAACCACAAGCATTATAAACAGCCTTATTAATTTTGATCCCATAGTATTCATTTTTTTTATATATATGATGAAATATAGTTGCTTTCTTTATACTATATAACCACGGTTTTAAAACAGGAAGAAAAATCAGGTATTCTGGTAATGTCTGCTGGTTGCCTGTCATGTAACCAGCACTGTGCATGTTGGCCTTGGAAAGCTTGCAGTGCCTCCTAGGTTTCTTGTGACAAATGGGAGTTGATACAAGAACAAGACAAATAGTACAGAAAAATAGCAGGTGGTGAACTCACCTCAGTAACATTTTCTGTAAGCATTTATATGAGTGTTTTTGTTTGCAAGAAAGTCCATGTAGAGTGGCATATCCTTGGATGTATGCAAGGGTTCATGCCATGAACCTTTGCAAGACAATCTTGAGTTCCCTACTCCTGTTTATAAAAGGTTCAGTCAATCGATCTGGGAACAAAAGCAATAGCGTGTGTCTTAGGTGAAGAGTTAGCTGCCAAACAGCACATAGCAAACAGGGCAGCAGGTCTGTCTCACAAGGCAGTGTCAGTCTTTGGTTACAGTCTTTGGTTGGATTATCAGGGCATGGTCTTGGGCAAAGCAGAAGAACAGATCAGAGGGGTGGGCAAGTGAAAGTGAGTTCTGGCCAATTGGGTTAATAATGTGGTAGTACAGAAAACTCCAGGTTAATTGTTTTGAGTTTTCTTTTTTCTTCTGCTGAAGGCGTAAGACTTAATTTTTTTTATTTTTAATTTTTTTTTCGGAAGGTCTGCTTTTCACATTCTGATGAAATTATGCCCTCTGATACAGCACTCAGCTGACTTAGAGATGCATCCTGAGCTGTGTAATTACCAGAGGGAGGTACTTTGGAGGCTGCTCACTTTCTTGACCCGTCTGAAACCAAAGACAGGACTTTGATACTTCCAATCGGTACAAAATGAGTGGGTTCCTCTGACCCAAAGTAGTGCCCCTTCATGTCTCTTGGGGAAGAAAAAAGAGGAGAGTTAGGAGGGTAGGAGATTAAGTCCTACAAATGTTTTCAGTGCAATGAATTTGCTTTACTTCCAGTATTAGAACCGATTATCTAAAGAAGCAATCCATGGTACAGGGGGCCTTTAGACCATCCCCAGGCCCCCTTGAGGACCAAGAACCTGGAAATTAACCAGATAGTTACAGGCTACACTTAGTGCTGTGATACTTCAGTTCTTTAATGGAATTAGCCTCAACCATGCAAAACTCGATATTCCAAACATTATGAATGTCAAATTAATTTACATTTGTACTTCCTTTTTGAAAAATAAAAAATTAATAGTACAATGTTTTAGTGTGGATAGATATAGTTACTGGTACCTAACAGGACTATGATGTACTATAAACCTAAACAGCCAGAGGAGGATGCTGCTAGCTACAAGTCCAATTTCCAGTTGCATATCCCAATACACATGGCCCCATTTATGCTCCTTAAATCTTAAATCCTTAGAGTGTCCAAGCATAAAACCCCCTGTATGCAGCAATACAAAGATGGCTCCTAGGAGACCCATCTTAGCGCTGATGTTAAAGCTCTGGGTGCCTGTTTCATACCACTCACTAGGCAACATATTTGCCCAGTAAGGCTGCTGGCACAACCTTGATTAGAGTAAAGCTTGAGGACTGCCATGGAACAAAGTCAGCTCTGTAACTGCATTTGCACACATACCATTGCTTCGCTGTATTCTCTGCACCAGCTGCAGCTCAGGATGTGCCAGATAGTTTTAGTGCAGAAGTCTGAGTAAGGACAGAAGCAGGAATATTTGGGAGAGGCTGCAGTGCAAGGGTAAGGGTGGGATATGGGGAAAATAGTAGCGGTGGGAGGCAGCATGATAGATTTGACTGTACTCTTGTTGACCATGACTATGAGGTGGTGATGCTTTTATAAGCAGCCTTACAGCAGCCTTGAGCATTTTGGCACATTAAATACCTGTGATTTTTATGTTCCATTTTGTTATCCTGAGAGACATTTGCTTGATATGGGTATTTGCTGTGGATGCAATATCCCAGAGAAGTCTCTGTGTGCTGTAGGAAAAATATATGTTTAAATACAATTCCATGAGCAATATGTGAAATAATGTACTTAGTCCAATCTAAGTTTGTTAGTTGTGTGTTTTTAGTGGCATAGTTAATACTCATTTACTAAACAAAATTAATTTTGATGCTCATTTTCTTCTAGAAATGTTAGAAGCTGTTAGTAACTTCGCTCATGTTAGCCTTTTGAAATTGCAGTATGGCATCACTTTTCTTCATGTTTTTGTCAAACAAGACAGAACCCAACCACTCTCAGTTAAACAGCGAAATGATTTATTGTCACAGGCTACAAGTACTACTTGCGTTAAAGCTTTCTCTTGTCGTCGGCCTGAAAGACTATTCCAATTAATGCTGGTCTGCAGTTGCCATGTAAGCTGTGGAGTGTGATGGGCCTCAATTTCTGTAGCTGCTATCTGATAGCCAGTGCCCGTCACTGAAAATTTAACAGGTTATTCAATGCTAGTCAACAAAAGACCCATGAAGCCTCATTTCACACCAATTACTATTTAGCATATGTACACAAATTGATTTTAAAAATTTCTCAGAGACTCCTCTATAGTATAATCCAGCCACACGTGTCCCTGCAGCCTGGAGACTAGTCTGATAGCATCCCTTCCTAGCAGGTCCTGTCCACTGCAGAAATCAATGTCCCTGCTTGCCATCGCAGCTCTGCCATCACACCAGCTCTGCCCCAGCACTATTTAACCCCATCTCCAAAGAAGCATTTTGTGGTTTTGGGTGGAAAACCTCGGGTTTGCAAAGTGGAGTCCTAGACAAGCTCCAGCTGTGGGTGCTATGGAGTGGCACCTCTGGGGCTGCTCTGTTCCTCCTGTTGCCATCCTCACCCTTTTCAAATATATGGCCCCCTCCCTCTTTTTTTCTGCTTCTTTTGGATGCTGATGCTTTGTTAGATTTCACAATGTTTCTTACCACTTTCCTGATTGAACTGCTACAATTGTTTGTTTAGTATCTCAGATGTTTTCTTTGCAGTAGAAAAACAGGCATTTATTATTTGTTGCTATTGATTTTGAATATAATTGCTTAAATGTTAAGTGCCAGTTTTGAGGTCTTAAACTTCCATCTAAGCTATTCTTTCATTCTCTAGTTTGTACAGATAATTTATAGAATAAGATTTTTGAAAGGGAGTTTTCTTTATCAGTAGAAACAACAACAAAAAAAACCCCTTGAGACGAAACAACATCATGAAAACATATGGTTTTGGACCAGTAGCATAACTTTTAAAAGATCTCTGGAAAATCAGGACAACTGCACTGTGCAAGTAATACTTTTCTCTTACATGTGGAGAATCTGTTCTTTTTTTCTTGGGTCGTTTTTTCCATTTCTAAATTGCCATGAAAGTAAAGTTGCCTGCAGCAACTGGTGGGCTAAGTATTCCTTGTCCATCTCCTGGGTGTCACCTGCTAAGGTGAGGAGTCTGAAAAAGCAGGGACACATTATGTATGGGTGGCCTTTTGTTTATGACAGACAAAGGCAAAATCCTCTGGATTACTGGAAGATATCATATAACACACAAGATGGAGTTAGTATTATTCTTTTCTAAGGCATATCGTGTTTCCCTTGGGCAGAGAAAAGAAAGTGCAGCCAATCCTGGGAGGGTAGCTTCTATTAAAGATTTATGCAAGCCTGAATTATTTGGCTTTAAACTTTTTTCTCTTTTTAATAAGGGGATGCTTTCTTTAGGCACAGGATACTGAAGGAGATGGTATCACTGGTAATCCCTGGCTTAGGCACAGAGCTTCTAAATGGTTTGAATTAGGTAGATGATGAGACTTTGATTTATTTTTTTTCCTTCCCCTTTCTTTTTTGTTTCTGCATTTAAGATTTCACTCCAAAATTTCCCACTGAAGTAGCAATTTGGTGGGTTTTGCCCCCTCTCTCTAAGTCTTTTTTTTGGTGTATTCATTCAGTGAAACATCTTTGAAGCTGTTGAACTGTGTAAATGTTATATTAACATTTTCTTTTGCAATTATAGACGTTTACTTGCTCTTGTTGAAATAGCCTTTTCAAGGTGAAGGAAAAAAAGCAGGAAGCGAAAGTACATAAAGAAATGGAAAAGTAGCCATGTGCTTGATTTCATTTTTGAAATAAATAATTTCAACTTCTAATTTACATTTAGCTAAGCTAGTAGTTGAGGGTAGACAAACAGAGAATACTGGAAGAAATAATTTAATTTTGTTCCTTTGTTACATTAGATCACTTAATTTTCACCGGTTCGGTTTGCATATGGAGATTTGTCCAATGAGCCCTGCTTCTGGAATTTAAGCAACACAGAGGAAAGCTCTGGGAGGCTCATGCTCATCAGCCTGCAATTCACAAATTGCAAAATGGCAAGCAATTGCCCGAAATAAAGATAACAAACAATGTGAATTAGCTATTAGTCCAGAGGGTTTCAAGCTCCCGTGGCTTGATTAAATTAAGTCTAGTGTGCTTAACTCAAAGTGGCAACTGATCCTTTAGGAAAAAGCCCTACATAATCTAATACAAATTGTGATCTTTTTTATGGGTTATTTAAAACATCCACTACACTTAATTGAAGAATTTTTTTTCTTTCTTTGGTGGCACTCTACTGGCTCACGTTATAATTTCTGGGTAATGTAGTAATTTCTGTGGATAACTTCCATGGAACTCAGATTATCTCTCCTCATTTATTCTCACAACGTTTTATTTCATGTTATTCATACCGGTGATATTTATCCTCTGAATACACTTTGCCATGCAACTATTGTATCTATAGCAGGATTTCTGATGGAAAGTGCAGCTAATATTTCAGTGTTAACACAGTTTGTGTGATCTGGCTCCTTCTCTCTTCTATCCGTGGTTATTATTTCAACAGATTATTTTTTTTTCTGCTGCCAAGCCAATGCCAGGAGCGTATTTGTGTTGTTACTGTTGCTCAGCAACTGTGATCTCTTTACTAGGTCTGACAGTTGCTTTCTCTCCAGGAGAGCAGAGATGCAAGAAGGACAGATGCATTGATCCTCAACGCATTATCAGATCTTGTCACACGCTCACTTTGAAAAGCTGATAGCATCTAATAATCTTACTCAAGGCTCATTTTACACATCATTGGGCTTTTACAGTTAAACTTAGAAAAATGTATTGTCTTGTCTTGTCAAGGCAGGGAGGTCAATAATTAGGCACTTTTCATCAAAAAAGCGCAAACCTATGTGCCAAGAGGCTTGGTCCGTACAGAATTGTATTTTATCCCATTTAGAAGTTGCAGACACATTAATTTCTGTATCAGTCCTCACCAGTGATCTATAATTTGATTCTATAGACCTTTGTGGTGCAGCTTCTGCTTAACAGTATAAGCCTTGGTATCAATAAGAAAATGAGTAATATTGTTGTATTTTAATCCAAGATAACTAGGAACAGTAATTGCACTATCCTCATAGGAATCTGTTACAGTTGAAAATTAATAAACTGGAGAAGAGATGTCCAAAAGAGAAAAATACAGAGGAGTCTTAATTATATAAAATTAAAATGCTAGCCTGCAGTCAAGTAGGTCAATATTAAAGAGCTGGTTGTGTGACTGAATATTGCTAATAATAAATTACTTCCAACCAAATAAGACAAAAGCTTGCAGAACAGTCTAAGCCTGGTGAATAACTTGAGCAAAATGAGCATTTAAGATGCAGAAAGCCATAAAGAAAGTTGATGAAAGGCAGGCTGATGATCTGTCAGCAAGTAGGACTTGCTCTGGAGGTGCTTTGTGATTCTCTGACCTTGAGCCTTTGTGTCCTGGGGAACATACCAGGGGTACGCATCAAGTCAAAGTTCCAGAAAAAGGTATTTTGGAGCAAGTCTGTAAAATGGCTACTATAAATCAGCAAGGTCAGACAGAACTTAGTCAGAGTTTAAAGGGACTCTGCACAAAAGTTTTGAGCTGTGAACTGGCCTTGCAAGTAGGGAACGGGAAGGTGGTGAGCATAGCCTGACCCTTCTGGTAAGGGTGTGGGCACTACCCNAAAAAAAAAAAAAAAAGGTATGCGTATAATAAGGAAACCCGTGCCCACCTTGAATGTGATACATTAGTAGTCACCATTGCTCCTGCAGAGGAGGGAAGCAATGAACTATAATTCCCAGGGAATTTTTGGAAAGTGCCAGTAATGGTGTCTGCTACAGGCTGTAACTGGCAGGTGCATCTCCTGGTGATCCAGGCTGGAGATCATCCTTACATGTCTCCAGCTCCAACACCTGAGTTCCCTTTTGTAGAAGGCAAATATCAACACCAAGCTTGCCAAGGCAGGGAGGCAGACTCAGTGATCATCTCCCTCTAGGCCTGAGTTGGGTCAAGTTTACAGGTCTCAGTAATTTAAGCACTGTTCTAGTTACTGAAGGGTGGGAGGTGGTCTTCTCATAAAGTCAGTGGAGGGGGAGGGAAACAAAACACAAACACACCCTACAAAACACTGAAGGAAGTTGTTATAATACCAATGGGAAAATATTTTCATGAGATGGTAAAGAAAGCAAAGGAAGAATGAGACTAAATCATGAGAGGTATGGAAGAATCTCTGAAGAGATTGAGCTGATTTTTAATTTTTCAATTTAAAAGATACAAATTGGGAAAGATGCTCATGGAAGTCAAAACAGACTTTGACTGTAATGCATGAAATAGGGTGTGCAACTTAGAAAATGCCTAAGCAGTGAGACTGAAACTGCTGCCAGGAGCAGGATTTTTTTACACCTGTTAAACCATGGATTATGATTAAATTGTGAAACTTTGTGTTAAAGCATGCATAGGGTGCTGAGGTTATGAAAATTTTCATATCCTGATCTGACAGAGTAATAGAAAAAGGGTTAATCATTTTTTGCTTTTTTATATTTATTTTTAGATACTTGTGTATATATATTTATATATTATAGATACGTAAAGTCACTTCAATGGCTTTAAATGCAGTGGGGTGACCACAGTGCTCTGGAAGTGAAGTGTATGTAGCAATCCTCCACTCATTTCTGGGAACCACAAAGGGGAGAGAGCATCTTGAAGCAAGCCAAGTATGTCCCAGGGCTGTCACAACAAAATTGCATCTTAGTTCAGTGCCCGCATGTGTTCCTGAGTGTCTTAATTTACTTTACATATATATTTTGTTAGAGATTATGAAATTTTGCAAAACAGCTGCTAATCTCTTTGTGAGGTGTAGGCCAATTACTGCACATAGATAAAAAGGAGTGATATTTGACAGTCCAACACAGAATAGTGTGCATTAAGTGGAACCTGGCTTTTAAAGCAGGTCTACAACTTATTGATGCTCTTTTGAGGACCTCTGTCAATTTGACACTGTAGACATGGAGAGATGGTCTTTTCAAATGAGGCTCCTGAACTAGTGTACGGCACAGCTGGAGAAGCAGCCACAGTCCTTTTTGCTTTCTTAGTACGTGTGCATATGCACAGGAGCCAAAAATGCTGTGTAACTCTAAAAAAGTATTTTTCTGCGATGAATAAATGCTGCATATGTGCAATGAAACTTAGTGCAGGAGTTACTGTTTTTTCCTCAATATACAAATTAATGCTCTTTATTTAAAAACTCTTAAGTTCTCTGCATGTTTTTCTGAAGAAGCACGGATGGTAATCTTGTGTTTTAAGGGATCTTGAATATGCTGAGTGCGTTCATTATTAGTTAAGTAATCAAAAGCCAAGCACACTAGTTTACAGTCAAAATGTTAAACTGCCCCAAATATTGATGTGGCTCTCCAAGGGAGAGGTTTTCCCTATGACTATTACTATTTGTGTCTGCATTGCTTCAAAAATGCTGTGTTTGGTTTACTTACACAGATATCTTTCCATAGCTGAATCAGAACTGAAGTGTCTAGGATCAACTGCTAGCTGGAGAATGGATCAAATGTCATAGTTTTTTTTCAGTATGTCATCTGTCATAAATACTGTATTAACATTTAATTACAGGAAGATGTACAGCTACCTGGGTAGCAAAGCTGCAAATGGTCCGTCTGTTTGAAGCACAGTTCTCAAATATGTCTAAAATCTCATGTTATGTTCTTTTTATTCCTATTGTCTTTAACCACCGTGGATCCTATCAACATGGCTAATATCTGTAGCATCTAGTTAATTCTTTACATCTTGGGGATGTTTTAAACTGTTATTGAAATTCAAAGGAGAAAGCTGAAAACATTCAGGGCCCTTTGTTCAGGGAAGGCATCTTTCAGCGACTCAATCAGCAAACTATTTCACTTTTCTCTTGTTTATATTGTTTCCCTGTGATGAGACAGGAGCAGCCTCACAGCACGGGGTAACTGGGAGGTCACATGTGTTCATGTGTAATACCTACAAACAAATTTAAAATAACATATATTGGTCGCAGTTTCCATCTATGAAACCAAACTGTGAGGCCTTTTGGGTCTCATTTGCTTTTTTTGTTGGGTTGCTTAAGTGTTCAATGCCAATAGGATAAAGCAGCCTCTTCCTCCAATAGTATAAAGAAAGGATGGGCATCAATTGGCACAGTTTTAGAGAAACTTGAAGGGATATCCATCTTTGAAAGTTCGGGGAAGCAAAATGGAATAAGTGTGAATTTCCCGGCCTGACAAAGCAAGATGACTCCCAGTGCTCACCAAGCCTGAGAAGCTGGGTGGACTTTAAAAGCACTTCATGAAGAAGACTGACTCTTAAGTGCTAATTCACAATGGTTGAAAGTGTGCTTTCCCCAGTGCTCATTGGGGTCAACATGGTGAATAGTTCAAGTTAGCATGGAAGTTAATAGATGAGGAAACATCCCTTAGGTGTCACACAATATATACACAACATTAATGACTGCATTTATGATTAAATTTCTGGAGTTCCTGGAGTTCAGATGACAAGTCTGAGAAGAAATAGCCATTAACTGATAATGCTTGCCTTTTACTATGTTTTTTAATTTTATCTTTAGCTTTTACTACTTAGCCAGTTTTGTGTCTGTTGGGTCACTTTAACTTGTGCAGAAGATTTCACTGGCCCATGTTCATGCTGTACCACTGATTTAGCACAGCTGAAAGGACGGTAGTGGCCTTTCCTCCTCTCTTATGAATGTATCGTACCAATTTTTTTCATCAGTTTGGCCTATAGTGATCTTTCTGTTATGTGAGCTAGCTGGTGCCTTGCAGACTTTACAAAGGCGAAAACACTTTTCCCTTTGTATGTAATGTTCCCTTTCCCATGTGAGCATTATTGTTGAAACTATTAGATAAGAGTCCTTGCTTTGACAGCACGTGCAGGACTGTTCAATCCTTCCCTTACATTGCTATGTAATAGCTTCACACATGGCCACAAGACTTATTACTGCTGGGAACCAAACTCTTTTAATATACACAATTATTTTAATATTGGTGGCATTCTTTATAAAACACTGAAAGCTATGTGGGTTCCTGATCAGGGAACAAAGTATACTATGTGATTATTGCCAGTATTCTGCTCCTTGCTTGATCATATATTGCTCAAGTCTTCTACATTGATATATAAATATTTACAAAGGTAAAAGAAAATAGATATTTCATAACAACGACAACAAAACCCTAGAATGCTGGCTTGTGTAAAATAAAACTTTTTTGTTGAGACATCTGCAAGGCTGTGCCTGGAATCCCTGCTGCCTGCCTTGCTCTACACAAGGACTATTTTGTTTATTACAGTTTAAGCAATGATAAAGTAGCCCCTGATTGAGCTCTGGTGTTTGTTTATCTGTGTTATAATTTGAGGCATGATGTCATTAGGCTTAAAGGCTATGCTTAATCTATGTTTATTCTTCTTATGACTTGCTGTATTACTCAATACCTCAGTGTATTATTAGCTGATCTTAATGGAGCTTTTTATTACTGTTTGAGCTTTTTCATGTTTCAGGTGACTTGTCTGTTTCAGGCAGGGCTTCTACTGCACCACAGAAGCTGCTTTTAATTCACTGAAACTATGTCACTGTGGAAAACCTCACACAGTATTACACAAAATAGACATATAATTTTTATCATAGAAATTCTAAATGGAGATGTGTGAAAATCCCATGTTGTTATGTGGATTTTTTTTGGTGTTTTTTGAAAGTAGGAGAGTAGGTGACAAAAATGAGTGAAAACATACGTAAAAAAATTGTGACACATTGCAGTGAGGTTTTCAAAGCATTTAAACCAGAACTCTGATGCTCAGAAACTTCCATCTAAAAGCAAGTGGGTTTTGTTTTTTTAATCAAGTGTGAAGAGGAAAACAAAAACTACTGTATAATATACATTGGATTTTTTTAATCCTTCTATGTATTCCTAATGCCTAATGGGGAACAGCACTACAGTACTGATGCAGTTGTGCCCATTCACATTATGGAAGAATACCATTTCTGTGAAATGCAGCTGTGACTGTATATATACCTTTCCTATATGCATTTCTATCTCTAGATTTTTTTTCTAAACACCTTGCAAATCATGTGGAGGATGATTTTGTATGTGCTGCCTCTGATTCATAACTGTTTCCGTATTTCAAGGTAATTTTCAATGGTCTTTGTAATTTTCATCCTCTGATCCACACAATGATATAATATTTTTGTACACTAATTCCTTTCAAGGAAACAAAAATATTTTGACAGCTGAGCTGGCCTATTTGTTATGTATAATAGGCAAAAGGTTTCCCCAACTGTTTAAATCTCACACACACTGTTTTGGATGGGAGATGAAGAGTAAAACTACTGAAAATGAGGCTTTTATATTTGTAGAAAAACTAGAAATGAACAGCAATTTTTTTTCACCAACCAATGTGGGTCATGTCTCCTGGGCCAAAACCCACAGGAGCCAAGACAGCATTTCCTTCCTCCCTACTCATGTGCCTGCCCATATGCCTTATTTCTTTGAAACCTGCAAAATCCTAGGAAGGGTTGGATACACCTCCAGAGCAGTAAGGGTTTGTACTTACAGTACAAAGTTTTGTGATAAATTTGGGCTCTGCCAATTCATTCAGGTTAAAGTCCTTTTTTCTTGTAATGCAAGAGAAAATATGAAGAGAATTTCTCATCAAACCAGTCAAAGTCTGAAAAAGGAAGTAAAAATAAATGTTATTAATAATCTTAACAAAAGGTGGGGCTGTTCAGTAGCCTTAAATGAGCCAAATAATGGCATAACTGATGTTTTTCAGATACTTGTTTTCCTGATATGGTTATGTGAATCCCACAGAGATGTCCCTGTAATTACAAACAGGCTCCCAAAGCTGTGCTGAGATAAAACAGGCTCCTTTTATAAAGAAACCATAAAGTAATAGGTGGGTTAGTCATAGTTCTTTCCTTTTTATTAGCAGGTGTTAACATTGCATATTACCAAAAATTCCGTCAAGTTTTTTAAAAGACATTTACCAGTACCACACAAACTTAAATTCTAAAGTAAAAAAAATCTTAACAAAGCAAACAACAAAGAAGATTGGTTAGTTCATTGCTGGGTCCCCAAAACTTTGGTATCATGTTAATTAACTGCAGGTAGTCATCAACATGCAGATGGTAAGATCTATGTGGAAGTGATGAAGGCACAAAATTCTTGTGTGAGCAAATGCATATTGACCCCCTACAGCTATGGGCATCTACATTTACAATGTGAATGAATTCTTGTAAATTTTATTATTATGTTAGTGCTAGCTAACTAGCTTTTTAGCAGATGTATATGACAAGAGCAAGCTATACATAAACACATTCTTTTCCTCAATATTTATGTGGTCTTTTTTAGGTTGTCTTTGGTCCTTTGAAGCAGTATCCTTTTTTTTTTCTTGGAATTTAATTTTATAATAAAAATTAATTTGTATGTGCGCAATCAGCTTTTTTTTTCCTCCAACTTTTACGCTTTTGACTCTTGTCTGAGGTCATTGACTTTGCTGTGATTTTCTGTTCTTTGCCAAACACAAGATGATATCAGAAAATAATAAACCCATCTTTACTTTATTTCAGTGAATTTTTGTTCAGAATAGTATTTGCACATCTATATAAAACCATTGGTCTCATAGAATAATTTTAATTCAAAATCCCTGTCCATGTACATATCCATGTCTCACCTGGATTCTTGTTGCATGGAAAAAAGTCTTTGGAAATATTTACTAGGAATTCCAGTAAGTGAGAAAAGCAGCACATGAAAAATGTTGTTTATCTGATACCTGTACATGTTAATTTCACCAGTATCTACCATGTTACTTAATTTTGAAAGCTGCCATCGGGCTGGCTGACTTTACTGAAAGACGAGTGAAGCATTTGTAATGCTGAGACTACTGCTGGGGTTTGGAGGCAACAACTGGCTGTGTGATAGGTGCTTAGTGCCACTGCTGTCCCCAGTCAAGACTGTGGAGAAGGGGAGTGGACCTGCTGGAAAAATTGCAGTTGAACATAAGTATGTGCCAGGAGGTTTTGTCTGGGCATATACCAAAGCCATTGATTATGAAGAGATTTACTGTTCAAGGCTCTTTATTTACAATATAACTGAAGTCAACTATTGCTGTCCTAAAGCAAGGACTGTGATTTTTAGGGGGTTTTTTTAGAGATTTTCATGGAGTCTCAAGCATAAACTTTGAAATAAGGTTGGATAAGAAAGGCAATATTCTTTCCTTTCCACATATTTGTTGTACTGCCTTTGTCTCTCTGTCACACATGGTAGAAATCTGGAGTTAGCTCTGTGATATTCAAAGCATTGATCCCCCATATACACCAGTGTAACAGACAGAAGAAATGGAGTTAGGCAACTTATTAAACTCTTCAGAGGTTGAGTCTATCCTACCCACTGCCTTTTTTCAAAGTTACCTTATTATTGGCTAGTTTCAGCAGAGCCTCACATGTCATTTTAAGTGCAATCTTTACTCTTTTTTTCCCCCTTATAGTCTGTTTTCCTTTTCTAGACAAGTAGATTTTGCAACACCAAACAGCAGAAAAATGTGCCATGTTCTCAAGACTGATGCTAGGGAGGAAGATAATGTTACTCTGCAAACACTGAACTTCTCCTTCTGATGCTACCAAAATATGTAAATTCATATCACCAATTTTTTCTTTCAGTTTGCACACCTTGCTTTTTGAGGAGGAAGGGTAGTAAGGTAGGAAGATATATGTGGATTAAAAACAAGGAAAAGGGTCTGTTCCAAAATAGTATCACTGGAAAGTAATATACCAATGAATTGAAATCTGTGAGGAGTAACATGCTTCAACATCATCTAATCTCACTAGGGAAGCAAGATCATAACAAAATACTCAAAAATGCACTACAAAAAGAAAAAGAAAGGGGGGAAGGAACTAAACCTGAGTGAAATCATGAATGCATATCTGGGGGTCTTTCAGTCATCAATTAAGGTGCTAATCATACCTCAGAAGCTGAGTTTCTGTCAGTTTGAGTAAGTGATTTTTGTAAGTTCATGCAGGGGTTTAAGGAACTGAAATAGTATTAATATAATTTCTTGACAAGGTAGCCTTTTTTTCATTTTTAATAATATATTGCATATTTTATATATGTCAATAATATAGTAAGAGCTAACTAGTTTTTGTAGGGAGACCTGCACCTTATCTCCCTGACGTGCCAGAATTGACTGGCACATAAAGATGTCTGTAAAACACGGCAGCTTCTGCAGTTGGATGGTATACACATGAAAGAATACTAGTGAAATACATGAAAGTATAGCAGATACTGCTTTAAATACTTCCAGTATTTCTCTAACAGAGCATTAGGAATATGTGGTTTACCAGTAGGGCTTTCAAGCCCAGGCTCTCAAAATAAATTGTCACAGTTTAGTTTTTGCTGAGACTGCTGCCATTATCTCAGGTATAGAATTACGTAAACTCATGTGTGGAAAAAATCTTTAATATCCATTTATCTACAAATGTATATTACATAGTTGATCATACAGGCAAGAACAGAAAGGAAAGACTCTGTGCTGGGGCAGCTCTTTCTGCTGGTATTACTATTTGAAATAATTTCATTAAAATACTATACCCTGAGATTAACTGAGTAGTACAGGTAAATGCTAATTTTATTTCAATCCAATTTAAAATTAGCAGCAAATGCTGAGTTAAATGCTGTAGACTTGGGTCTTATCAGCAAATAAAAGTTTCTGTTATGAAGTCAGGTGTGTGTGTTTGTGTATAAGTGTTCTTCCAACAGAGTTGTAGTTCTCTGAACCCCTTACCTGTAACCTGTTGCTGAGGATGGCAGTGCTTTATGTAAAGCGTTATCTGTGTCTACAGCTTATTAATTAGGTAGCATCTCTGCTTTGTTACACTGTACAAAATTTACTGGGTCTGTACTAAGTGGCAAAAATGGGTTACCAATTTTGAGCTAAAGAGTATTGCTCAGCTCTCACAAGTTGCATGATTTTTCTAAACCAGCAGTTGGTTTCCTTTGCAATGAATAAAAGAGTTTGATTTTTGGACTTTCTGAAAATCTAAGCTATGTCATGACTTAGAAGAAGGAAATATTGCCAATGAGGCTGTAAAGATGTAAAAAGACAAGGTGGAAGCTTATTAGGTGCAAAAACTTAGTATAGCCTGTGGAAAAAAATTGAGTGATCATTTAAGTTTGCCTTTACCTCCCTAGTTTGTCTCTTCAAATACTAATTTTTTTTCCTGATATATACCTCTATACATTATTAGCGACCTTTAACTGGTTTCAGTATTGGGGAAAAAAATTCCTTTTATCTTTTCAGTAGGTTAGAGGTTCAGGAGGTTACTTGGGTCAGTTCACTGGTGACAATTAGTTTTCTCAGAGAAACTCTTAACCTCAGCCTGATGCAAGAAGTGGAGAAGCTAATCTGTTTCAAAAAGTCATTTGTCACTGTAGGGTGACTTTGCAGTTACAGCAGAATTACTGGCAAAACCATGGGATCTTCTGGTCAACAGCAAGTATTGGTTGCTTTCAGGGTGCCAGAAGTATATGTCACAGGCTGAATACTGGCTAGGGAAATCTGAATAACCTTTCAACTCCAGAAGAGTTTCCTTGCTGGAGAGAGAAGGCATTTTAGAGCAAGAGTTTGAGATAGCTTGCGCTGCTGTCATCTTTATGGCCCATAAATGAAGACTTCATGCTGTTGATTTGGTTTGTCTCAAAATTATTAAACTTTCTTCTCCACATTGAGCATGCAGCAAAGCAAAGGGGAAAAAAGTGTACTAAAGTGACAAAGCAATTGGTGAAAATGACAATACTTAGTCATTCTGCATTCACTGTAGGTTTTGATGACAGTCCACAAAAAAATGCACTAGGTCAAAAGGAATGATAAAAGCCTTCTGCTGTGGTGTGCTGCTAATCATCCTTATGGCAATCATCTTATTGATGTTAGAGACAGTTTAAACATTGGTTATTCAAAGCTGAAGTGAAGCTAATTAACCATTCACTCTCCTGTGGTTATGCAGGGCCAGTAGATTTCTGCACAACTTGAAACTTCAAAAGAAGAAACAGGTCCTTTTCACCTTAAGGAAACAAAAATAGTTTAAATAAAAGAACAAACCCAAAAGTATATCTTAAGAGATTTCCAAATAAAACTCTATATTGGCTGCTGAGAGGAGTCCTGCTCCTCTAGTAAAAACCAGAATGTATGTTCCAGCACATATTAGAATGTTGTTATATGGTAAAATATAGGATGCTTTCACTTTAGTTACCTAAAAATTAAAAGCTTGTGACTTAGATGAGCGTCAGTAGTGCCCACTCTCCCCAAAGGTTTGAGAATTAAATAGTCCTGTTCAATCAGTTATTTATCAGCATTTTTTGACACAACAGAGTTCCAATATGCTATAAATCAGAAGTTAAGTGTAACATTATTTCAACTTCATCTCTGTAAACTGGCATTAAGTTTCTGGCAGTTTACATTAAAAAAAATAAAGCTAAGTTTAGTAATAAATTAAAAATTCCAACTAATTTGGGAAAATGGAGGTTGTTTCCCAAGGTGAATAAAGTAGAGTTGTCTGAAAAACACAGAGAGGGGAAAGAGTTTAATTTAAAAAAAAAAAAACAGATATAGAAAAGGGATAGGGCTGTTTAGTGGGCAATGATAGTAAGTCAAGAAACAAGTGGGCATGCATTGAAAAGGAAAAATTAGAGTAAGATTTACTACTAAGTTTCAACACCTTATTTCTGGTAATGCAGTCTGGCCATTAACTCAGTCTTAACACTCCCAAGTCAGGCTTGCATCTGCTTTACATCATCTGAGTGCTGCAAAGAGTTGCAGCAAGCAAGTTGCAGCATACCCATGAATTAAGGCTCTTGAGTAGTTATTCGGATAATGCTTTTTCCGCACAATAAAAGGGTAGTGTTAATACAAATGTGCAAGTGACAGCTTGAGAAATGAGCACAGTTGTCTCACCTTTTCATAAATTGTGCATGTTTCTGCTTGCAATAAAGAGCAGAGAGAGAGTGTTCTTGTGCAGTGTACATGGGGATTTTTTTCTCTGTCCTTCCAAGGAAACTTGTTCTGTTTCAGTCTCACTCTCCTGTATAAAGACTGGCATGTAAACACGTGTCAGACTGTATGGGGTAGTTATGTTATAGGCAAATATTCAACCAGGATCAGAACAAGACCATCATACTGCTCATGTATAACTTGCAGAAGGCTGATGTCACATGTTAGAGTCTTATATGTTAGTACAGCATGCCTTATTGTCAAGGGGCTTAGGTGGTTTTGGTTGGTGGTTAATTCCCTCACCCCCTCCCCCCATCCTTTTGTTTCCAAACTACACACAGTTTTGCACCCACCCAGACTGACAAAGAGCTGAAGATCTCAGAGGTGATGCTTGCACAAATTTCATCAAAGAAATGAAACACAAAAAAGCGTTTTATTTCCACACCCATCCAAGCCACAATATATGTGCCACTTGCCCACTTGACAGCTACAGCTTTTGAAAAGGAAGAGGTGTTGGAGATAAAGCTAAGTAGGAACCCCTGGACATGCAGAGCACAAATTTGAGGGAAAACAGACTATGCCAATACTGACTGTTATGTAACAGTTTGATTTACCTAATTCCTAAAGTAGTCTATGCCTTTCCACAGCATTTTAATTTAAATTTACTTTCCTCACCTGACAAGATTAACTGTAAGGACTGCAGACATATAGATATCATCCTTCCTACTTCATGGTTATTGTTGTGATTGCAAGTTTTAGGTTGTGTAGCTCATTGTCAGGCACAGAGATGCATGTGAAATGCCAACTGCAGAGTGTCCAAAAAGCATTGGCAAGGAAGTGGCACTCTGTTTTTTGCAAAGGGCAAGATTGTGTTGAATTCAGTTTATGAGCACAGTACTTGACAAGTCACACTTACAATAGTATATCTGTAAGCAATCTTCAGATTCACTGCTCCTTGTGTGATGCATTATGGAGACCGGCATTGCCATGTATGACTTGTGCAAAGGAACAGCCCAATGTTTTTTTGGAGTTTCTGCATACAACATATTGACCTGGATGTGTAGGATCTAGTAGGGAAAAAGTACTTCTACCATGGCCAGTTATTAAAACATCTATTATGATTTTTGAAATCAAATTGCAGCTTGTACATAAGCATTTACCTTACATATTTGAGTTGCACTTAAATGTCCTTACCTGTAGCATCTAATGTGTTGACCTTACAACTTGTTAAATGATGTGTTTTCCCTTTAGCTTGTATTTGAATTGGGCACAGAGATCATCTCCTCGGTGGTATGAGCTGAACAGAGACTACAAGTGTGTTTTCTTTGTAAATGGGAGCATTTTTCTTTGCAACACAGACATACCTGTGCAGATGTTGCTGGCAGAGTGAGCCCCATGCTATCCTGTAAACATCCAGGGCAGTAGATCATATGCAAACGAGTGGGAGTGATGAAGACAATATGTGATTTGACTGTCCTCACCTGGTAATTGGTCTCTAGAGTAGGATACACAGTTTTCTTTACCCTGAAGTGATGCTGAGGCTGTGTCAGGAGTGGACAGATGTTATTGGCATGGTGACAAACCCTTGCACTTCCTATAAACACAGTGAGAGCTGGAGGCACTCTGTGTTCTACCTCTGCACCACTAATGTACTGCTGGACTGGGATTATCTAATGTGAGCTTTCAAAACTGCCAGTAAAGAAAACTGCAACAATTGTGTACAAACTCCAGTGGGCTGAGACTGTGAAGGAAAAGCCACAGAAGCATGGAGAATCATTAATTTTTCCCATGGTGTTTGACTCAGCATGTGATCTTTTGGCCAGGAAAATACTTGAGGCAGTGCAGTTAGTAACACTTCTCCCAGAGGCTGTCATAACTATGCTTTAGACACTGAGTCACAGATGTTTACTCAATCATCATCACACACCCTGGTTTCTAAGAATTACACAGAGATGGGTTCAGCAAGACTCATTTCGTGAATGGCCCTTTCTGATAGCAGGCACCCCGTGTATAAATTCTCCCCATACATTTTCCTGCAGTTCAAATTACAGTGCTTGATTAATTGATTTGACTGAAGAGAATGCACCAAGTAAAGTTCAAATGGAAAGAGTAAGCAGCTGGACACATGTTCGCTTTCTTTCACAGTCTTGTTAGTTAATTTTGGCAGATGATTTCATGCAAACTGTGGTACTGAAGTGTATTCACAGTGCTGTCTCACTGAATATAGATAAAGTTCCCGAGCTGTTGAAAGTGTGAAATACATTTCATATAGGGCCAAATTCTAGTCCTGTTGATATCTGTGGGAGAATTGCTGTTCTTTCAGAGGATTGGTATTTGGCCCCTGATGTACTATTTGAAAGTTGTTGACTTGGGATTGGGTTTTTTAATTATTATTTTTATTAGAAATGGGTGTTTGGAAAATATCTAGTGCATCAGAAATGTTTTGTTGTTGCATATATAAAATTCCTCTCACCAAGCTGATTTTTAGCAACCTTGTTGGATGAGTTTTTGAAATCATTCAGACAGAACGCTTGCTTTAAAATTGTGGCATATGCTCCTTAAAGGAAGTCGATATCATCAAATTTCAAGGGAGTAGGAGATTTGCTGTCTTTTTATACTATTATAAGCAAGCTTACTTCTAGAAGTCCCAAAAGCTGGCAAAGCCTGTGATATATCCACAACAGCTCTTTGGTTTCAGTTTTTATTGTGTGCCATCAATAGGCAGAAGGATGTCTTACTGATTCAGTATTCTGACTCGTTGTGAAGTTCTGGGGTGGTATTTTGTATCCTTCCCCCCAACAAAATTTTCCATTCAGTGCAACTCACTAGTGAATGAAAATAATCTTCTGCATCAGGGAAGATTTAGACATTCTATAATTAGTGTTATTCTTTCCATACGTATAAGAGTGATGCCTGTGCAGCACCAGCCATCCCATAGCCATGTTTCAAGGGACTAAGCTAACCACTGCCCAAGAAGAAATGCAGTGTTAGGAAGTGTCACTGTGAGAGCAAGCAGTGGGCTGCCAGGGACAGACAGGCTCTCCCGCTGCTGCTCTGCCTGCAGAGCGGAGACAGACACGTGGAAAATCTCTAGGCTCTTCCTCGTGGATTGCGCAAACGCTTGTGTGAAACAGGATCGGTATTTATCGTGGATCTCAAGCAAAGTTACAAGATCTGAGTAAAGAAAAGCTTTAAAGAACAAACAAAAAATCAGTAGAGGCTGGAAAAGCAGTGAGGCATCCTCTAATTGTGCTATGAAACTATCAACCTACCACTCAGATGCATGAAATGCTTTTTCCCTTCAGTGTCACCAAGTTTTGCTTCATCGTCAGAGACTATATTCCTTCCTGGGTGCTTTTTGTGGAAAGATGAAGGACAGTTTTGCTCTTGACAGCAGAACACAGAACTTAAGGTTCATCTTTGGAGATGAGATGTGGTGAAAGATATTTAGTAGACCACACCTGCTCTAAATTAATGGCTAAGTTGAAGTTTACCGTGGTGAAATTTTAGCAAATAAGATATCACATTTCCCTTGGACTTTGTCAGTCTCCAGCCTGGACTTTGATAATAATGTGAATGCAACTTGGGTTGGTAGATCAGCAAATCAGATTAATAAAAATGTTTTCATCTTTCTAAACAAATAGTGCAAGATACAGTGTAACACTTTGGTAAGGAATTGCAGCACAGCTGATGTGATAGCTTCTTGGAAGGGGTCTTCTTGAGGCTGTTACTCCCTCTTTACTGCATTTTCATATTTTATGACAGGAATGGTCAGTGGGGATGGGAAGGTTTAGATTTCACTTTCAATTACTTACTTGGGTTGCAAGGGAGAAAAACTCCAGTTTCTGAAAGGGTAAAACTTTAATAAGAGCTTCTCAATGTGAATTTTGGATGCACAAAAATAGCTGATGAATCAATTTTGGAAAAGTCCACCTTCTGCACTGTTACCTCTGCAGTTACACCTGAACTGCATTGTGGACTTCAGCCAGCCCCTGTCCAGCTATTAGGGAGTCTTACAGTTATACAGATGAGGTATAGGGATGTCACACTTAGGGCACTGCCATACCTTTTCTATAGGGTGACCGGGTCTCCAGAAGGAACTTCCTTGCACTTAGTTAGGACATGCATTTAGAGTAAAGAAGTCATCCTTTCTTCTTCATAAATTAAAGAAGAAACATGAAAGGTTAGATGAGTTAAATGCCATAGGAATTATGCCAATATGGTTTCTTATGTGTTCATGGCTAGGCTGATGCACCTAGAGGTGTGGCTGCCATGAAGCTGTAGGGTTTACAGAAGTCCAAGGCTGCACATGGTCTGGTCTGCAATAGGGGAGTGTAATAAATGAAGATAAAGCAATCAGGGATTTGCATTCTGTGTAACATGTTATATCAGACTTCACTCCTAAGGTGGGTTTCAGAAATCACTGAGCACCTTCTTTAAAGCATCTGAGCACTTTCAGTGGTGCTGAGAAGTGTGTGTGGGATGCAGGCAATGGTTCAGCTGTTCCTCCCCCAGACCACAAGGCCACAGGAGGACTGGCAGCAACAAAAAAAGGTGGTGTCAACTTGGACAGATTGATACAAGGGATTTGACCTCTTTAAGTGCTAGAAAAGGGAAACCAAAACTCAAACATAACATGCTTGTTAGTCTTTGTGTCAGATCAAATAATATGTTCCTCTATAGGCTGAAGTATATTAATGGAGTTGTGTGATTAAGAAGAAAAAAAAACTGAAAAAAAGAAGGATGACTAAAATATGTATATGTAGCTTGACAGTATATTTTCTTTTTGGAAAATCTGGAATAAAAGCAACATTTATGCACACTAAGCAGATGTTTATGATTAGTTCTTAGTTAACATCACCCAGCTGGCCATGGATGGCTTTATGGTGGGGAGAGCAGTTGAAAATGTCACATGTTTATATTAATGAGAATGTGGCAGTCATGATAACAGGGCAAAAGTGCTAGATTTCCCATTTTAGGTAACTCTTTTAAATCACATCACAGGACAGTGAAGCAGACTGTTGTCACCAACAGAGTGTTTCCAGTTTTCTGTAATGACATGATATATATCTCTACGCATTAAAGCTCATTCTGAGGATTAGACATAGACAAGTGGTATGTGCATATATACCTGTAAGCATCTTTTCTCACATTTGAGGAAATCAATGTAATGGAGCATTTGAGATGTTATTCTAATCGTATTTTATAAAGTATATTCATTTAAAAAATACTTAATGAAAAATACGGTTGAATATAATCTTAGTGATAATGCAAAATTTTGACTTTTTTTATAAATATTTTCTGTATGACTATGATGTTTTAGGAATGTGAAATGTTAATCAGGACCTTAAACTGTTTTACTGTTTAAGGAGATTAGCTACTAATTGCATGGGCAACCTTATCCTGTGGGAATGTAAATAATAATTTTGTGGACAACATATATGCTGTATCCCCAGTCATAAAGTTGTTATGAATTAGGACATATTTGCAGAAATATATAGAAAGTATTTAGCTCCTCTTTAATAAAAAACACTAAGCCAAAAGTGATCCTACAGTGTGAGAAGGATGAAAGGATAAATAGGTCTTTATGAAATTTTATTCTTTGTTCCAAAGAATTTTGCAAAATTTTGCTCTATATTAGGTATATTGATGTTGGCAATGCCAATTCCAGCTCAGAAAAAAAAAGTTTCCCACATTTCTCAGTCTCTGGAGAAAATTTGGAGGAGAGCACTCATCCAAAATATGAATCAAAGCTATTTAGTTTCTTCTGTGACCAACCTCGGCTGTAGTATTTGAAATTTTTTCCATTCTGAGGTGTCTTTCTAGTATGAAACATGTTTCAAAAATATTCAAAGAGGTTGATATGTGGTTCTAATTAAAATAAAGCACTTTGAAAATTTTCTGTGTAGAATTGAACTTTAAAAAATCAAAATAAAAAAGAGGAGTCAGCATTTTCATTTATTAAGTAATGGGCTTTTTTTTTGGTATCTGGTTTCCACTCCCTGAACTTCATGGACAGTCAATCACTTCCCTGTGCCTCGTCTTACAAACTTGGATGCAGAACTGAAGCAGAGGGGCTTTGAAAGAGAAGACAATCCTGGCAAAACAAACCCAATGAACAGGCAGTGATTGCCAGAGCTCTTGCTGTGAGCACAGGAATATGTGGGAGCAGAGTTGGTGGGATGTTATGAGGCAAACCTATGGGTGGGTAAAGAAGTGGCTTTGCAGGGGGCCAAGTGCAGCCCCAGCTGCACTATGCCCAGTGTTGATAAAGAACACAGCTCCTGCTGCTGACCTGCTCCTTGTGTGATGTCTCATTTCATCTGCCCTTGCATTTGTTGAGAAGGTGATTTCTTTTCAAAGGTGTTTCACAACAACCCTCTCAGCAAGAGGTGGCATGTGAGTGTGACATGAAGACAGGTGAAAAAGATGCGTCACTCTTAGCCTTCTGAAAGCATGATGCGTCTAGGCCCACAAATGGGACACATTTGAGTGTTTGGACGTGCAGCTACCCCAGTAAGCAACAGCTCTAAACCTACAAGTCCTGCTAACAATAAGGAAAAAAATAAGTAATTCTTCCTTGGTTTTTTTAATCATTTCTCAATCTGTTTGAAGTGTTTTGACTTCCTTGTAATCCAGTAACATATTCAAATGAAATCTTCAATATAAGTGTGCTATGCTACTATGATGTGCTTACCTGAACATTACCCAGGACCATTGGGCTGTAGAGCTACCCAGGGCTTGAGTGAGAGATCATCTCTACAGGTGGTATTGGGACTCTGGAAGCAGTCCTGTTGGGTGAAACCACCAAAGAACTTGTTTTGCTTTTAATCTGTAAGCATTAACCTCTTTTCAAAAGAATAGAGTTGACATGTGAAGTTTTTCCAGGGAAAGGTTCAGATAGGGCACCATGACTCAGTTTGGCACCTGAAATAAAGTTAGATACAAGTACTGCTGTCTATGAATAATAGAGCTTTTTTCCGGCTTCAAATAAACAATGTATTTAAGTTTACATTTTTTCCTTTCATATTTCCTAGACAATATAGTTGTCTACCTAGTAACTTTCAGGAAACAGGTTTTAACTCTTATGTGGTTCTAAAGGCATGTAAATGATACAAACAAAACCTGTCATGTGCATTACAATTAAACTATAGCATGTACATTTGTTTTGTGCTACATGGAAAGGCAGTGTTAAAATTGCTCTTGTTATATACTGTAGCACAAGTTAACTGGTTGTTCTTCTGGACAGCTTATATTGTGTTCATTAGGAGAATGTTGATTTCCAGAATGACAGTTTTTTCCTGGTCTCATTCTCCTAGTATGTCTTATGTAGAAGGACATTGATCTTCATGCACCTCCGTGTGCAGACATGAGTGCAGCTTTGAAGGATGAGGACAATGATGTTTCCTGAGCAATTATTACAATTAACTCAGAGCAGAAATTAATGATTCCAGAAATGAGTCAGTGTTTCCTTCTCTAATACAAGCAGTGTGTCTCCATTATATCACTAAACCTCGTTATGGAAGAATGCGATTCACTCTCTGGTCTGCAGAAATGTGTAATTGATAGACGTGCTCATATCTTAACTTGGAAAAGCTGTTAGCATGCTATGCTTGCCAAATTGTTTAGCTTTGTGTACTAAACAAAACCACAGTAAATTGAAGCAAATATTTCAGAACCTGTCAACTCTGGTAAGCGCATATACTTGTAGAACTAAGAATTTAACAAAATGCAGCAATCTAGAAAAGTAAAGGAATCCACACTGCCTTTTGTTGCCTTTAGAAAAACTTTCCAAGAAAGGTGACATGCATACACCCACCACCATTGTTTTTTTAGAGCAAGTCAAATGCAAATTTACCAAGAACTAGCAGTAAAACCCTTGTAAGTGTAAAACTCCTTCTTGTAGCTGCAAAAGCTAGAGCACAAGAATCCAAAATTGATGCTTGCTGTAGGAGTCATCCTTGCCCCCTTGTTACCTGACTTTAAAGTGATCATTCCCAAAAAGATGGGGAAAAATTTTGTGAAGTTATTTCCATTTGAGGTGTAGATCTGTAGAATACCAGAGATCTGAGATGTCTCAATTCTTTCCATGAATTTTGGACTCCATAATCTTCCAGCTTGCATTTCTATTACTCTGCTATATAATTTCTTTCCACAATTGTAAGGTCTCTCCCTACCAATGTTAACATTAACAGAGGCTCTTCTGTCTAAAAAGAATTATGAAGATGCTTTTGTCTTATCTACCTTTATATAGCCAAATAGTAATCAGCAGGCTGAGCAACAAATCACTCTTAGATATTTAGCCCCTTATGTTCAGACAGACAGGTATTATCCAACATACAGAAAACAGTGTGGGTCATAAAAAACATATAAGGGGTAGGTAAACTGACAAATGCGAAAGATTCTTGTTTAGTGCACAAATATATTTTCCTTTAGTACAGAAGTTCTTGCTTTGACACCACCAACCTGGATTAGTATTAGGACACTAAAATGCATGTCCACATATGAAAATGTTTTAGAATTAACTTTTGTAAAAACTATTTAGCTGAAAATGGAAATTTATTTCTCTAATGTTCAAAAATTCATACATTTTAAATTTAATTGGCTAATTTTGTATATAAAATTATAAAAGAACAGAATGACCTTTTGACTGTCAGGTATAAAGATCATTATGTTCAGCCTGATTTTTGCCAGGTGCTATTTGTTTGGTTTGGGGTTTTTTTTCTGCTTAGTCAAAGGATCTCATGTTCTCCCTCTTTTAAAATATTGGAGAGTTTGGGCTATTGATTTCAGTGGTGGCAGGACCAGACCTCTCATTATTGATGCTTTCTTCAGGCACTCAGAAAGAAAAGTGTTTGAAATGTCCAGATTCTGTTGGAGATACAACCTTTGGAAAAATTTGTCGCTATCATAAATATTAATCAAAGTGCAGTGGTTGGTCTATAATGTTAAACAGATGGGATTTAAATGGCTGGAAGGGGTCTGCTGTTATCACTTATAAACAGCTAATTGCTGTTCACATTAGAGCATTTAGTTTGGTTTATGGTAATTAGGTTTCAACACTCCGGCATCAGAGGTCCTGTGGTGTATTTACACACATTAGAACTTCACCATTGCCACATGGGAGCTCAGCCCTGGCTGCAGTTAGTACATTAGTGCCTGTGTGTTGGGTGTCCCTACAGTCGGGACCTGATTTCTTTCTCTGCAGGCCACCTTCCTGGCAGGAAGGACCTGAAGTGTTGCTGGCAGTTTGGTGGAGTCCTCACAATGGGGCTTCAGCCACATGGGCTTGAAAACCCCCTCATGCTCTGTTGAGTAAACAGCAGACACATGGGAAGCTTGATTCTGCATTCAAACATAAACCTGTTTCCCCTGCTGTAACCCAGCCAGGAGCTGAAGTGACTTCCCTCAAGGGCACATGGTTCTACAGCAGCCCTTGACAGACTAGTTTACATTTTACACAGCAGCATCAAAAGCAGAATATTCTGATGCAGTACAGGATACGTTGTGGAAAGAAACTTGATTTTTACAGAGGGTTTCTGTGCTGCTTTTCTCCTTCTTTTTTTTCCTCTATATGATGTATTAAGATAGCAATGAATAATTTAGCTTAAATCCCAGACCTTGCCCCCTATATTTCAGCAGATATACACCTTATATCATCTCCAGATTTTGAATAATTTAAATTAGGATGGGGCAGTTCAGTCATAAAAAACCCAAACCCTTCCACAGTTAAGTGGATGTTCAGTTTTGCCTAGCATCCTCCTTCTGCTATCAAATAGACAGGCACCATCTCCTTGGCTGGAACAGACTCAAGAAGTTCAAATTTTTAATATTCCTCTCAAAAAAGGCTCCACTGTGTGCCTGGGTATACCACTTTTTTTAAAGCAGGAATAATAACAACAGCATTAATTTTAAAATGAGAAATGGATCTATGCAGCTTCAGAGATGGTGTCTTGGGATAATTAATAACAACTCTTAAGCATTTTCCTTTGGGTATTACAACTGATACACTTGACTATAGATGCCATTACTGCCCTTGTGTGTTTCGTACCAGCAGTTTTGTACCTGGTTTGCAATTCATTGCTACCCATACCTTGTATTCCTCTCTTTCATCCCTAAAAGATAACACATGCTAATATTTAACTCCTATCAGTGCTTAGTCTATCACAGAATATGACTGTGATAGAATATGGCTAAAATAAATCACTGAACCATGAACTGACCTAGCCTTGTAGGAACAGGAATTTTCAATAACAGTTATTGTTTGAGTAACTAAAATTATGACAGATGAAAGTTTTGCATTCTGCAAAACACTTTGCCAAACAGCTTTATATTCCTGTTTAAATATGAATAAACATACTGCTTTTTTAAACTTATATTTGCAATATTTGCTTTGAACTTTAGGATTCCCAGAAAAAATCATCCCAAATCTAGATAAGTTTTCTTCCTAAATTTTATGAAGAGCAGAGGGATCATTTCACACCATGCTGGACTTAACCTTAACCATGTAAGAGGATGAAATATGTTGTCCGGTTAAATGAATATTTGCAGTTCCAGGAAGATATTGAAGAGACTCCTTTCTTCTCGAAGTGACATCCCGAGTTTTATGTTTCTTAGGGAACATTTTCTTGAAATAGGGCTGACTCAGAAATTAGTATGGAAATCATAAGGAGTCATCACAGAGGGAATGTGTGTTATTATTGATGCAGATTCTCAGTCTTGGACAGATTGGTGTCATGATTTACTTTTAAATAGAAAAGATCTTGAGTGTTTCCTCTGCTGTTCTCTAGACATTATTGCAAGTGTTAGGGTTAGACATGTGAAGCACACTATTTTTTAAGCGAAACATATGGCAATTTTTAATTCTTTTGTTGGTGTTAAATTTGTTTGAAATATCTTGATAAAATAACTCAAAGGTAATCATAGTAAGGAATTTGTTTCCTACTCTCTAGAAAAAAATTCTTTTCTAATGCAGGCATTTGGGTGTGGTGGAAAGAATATGGCATATATGAGTTGTATGTGCAAAGGCAGGAGCATAAAGTCTGAAAGTATTGGTAAGAGACAAGTAAAAGGATTCTCAAAGCACTTCTGCAGCACATTGGGTCACAGTGGCAAGCCCTCTCCAAAAGCCCTTCCAGCTTTTGGGAAGAAATTGCTATGCCAAATCACTGTGGTGTGTCAGATCCTTTGGTAACTCAAAGTGGGTGGATGCTCACTGGAGACTTGGCTGGGGCTAAATTATTTCACTCATGACTGGAGCAGTGCTTGAACCACCTCTGTCAGTTCCTGGCTCTGCTCACATCAGTGAGACTTTGCTGCAGACTTCAACAGAACCAGGGCTTCACCTCAGGTCTCCAGGTGTGAAAGGTTAATGTATTAACTCACTGCAGCATTTAGCTCCCCAGGCTTGATACCTATTTCAATATACTTTAGTGCAAGTCTGTAAATATGACATTCAGAGGTGGTTCCCAAGAGAACTGGGTACCTGGTAATCAGAAGTGGTGCTAACGTGAATAATGTATATCACAAGGATTTGCAAGCCTGTCAAAAGGGAGATAAGACTTGCCCAGAGCTTGTCTTTGAGGCAGTACTCTAGGAATTTTAAGTTGACAGAGCCTTTAAGAATTTCTATATGCATAAAATATATTTGTATGATGGTGATGTCTGGAGTCCCCAGTAGGTTATCCAGACCCCACTGTGCCAGGCACTATACAAATACAGTCTTTCTCCACAGAACTTGCAATGTAAGCACATAAGATGTGTAAAGTGTGGGATAATAAAGTCTTGTTATCCTTATTTTACAAACTGGGAACCAGGGCCTCAAAAGGTTAAATGATTTGCCCAGAAGCACATAGGATTTCTGTGGTAGAGCTATGGTTTGAATCCAGATTAGCAACTTCCTTGATCCAATTCCTTAATGAAAGAAGTGCTTAATAAAGCATAATCAAAGCTAACCTTACTTGAAAACCTATATTGACACCAAAAGGAAATATTAACCTGAGAGTTCTTCCAATAGCATCATGATTATCTCTTGAAAGTATTAATATATCTGCAACTTGAAACTATACACTTGCTCTTATGTCTGCTTTTATAACTCTGGCTTTTGTCAGGAAAAAAAAAAGTGATTTTTTTTTCCATTAAATTGAACTGAAGTTGTAATACTCTTTATTTCATTGATTGGTTATCCCACAAATGCTAAACTTCTATAACACAGACAGTACTACACTAATGCAGCAGAAACATGTAAAATCTTGTGTGCATTCAGGTGATGCATATCTAAACCAGAGAAAATGAAGCTTCATCTTGGACTCACTATTTAGTGAACTATTTTCTCTAGAGTGTGTGTATTTCATATGGTAAACTGCAGCTTCTTTGTACATCACAGGTAGCTCTTTTTCAGAGCTTGTGAAGATGCAGCACTTCAGGGATGGAACTTTTCTTTTTAAGATTGTTAAATCCTGGGATCTAGTTTCTAATCTCTCTGGTGTCCTGTTGTTTCCTTATTTTCCAAGGTGAAGAAAAAGGAAGACATTATTAACTCTTCCACTGCCTTCTGTCAGGGCAAATTGTGGTAATAGGTCTAGTCTTACTCACATAGCTACTGTCAAGATGAAAAAATTTTACCTTGCAGTGAAATTTTTTATCCCTTAGTGTTTCAATAACATCAGACATTTATAAAGACGCTTTTACAGCCAAGAGAATGTGGATCTATTTTTCAGATCATTGACTTTGCTTATTTAAAACCTTTTCTTTCCCCAAATAATTCCAGTTCCAACTTTCCTTCTGTTTTTTTTCCGTGAAAAAGACCACGCAAAGGAAAAATTTGAAAAAAATTTCAAAAATAGTACAAAGTTGACTGTGAAATTATGAAAAGCACCGTGGGCCATTTTAAAAGTCTGGAAACACTGTTTTCCATGTTTCATTAAACTCTCTAAATCTCACGTTGACAAGTTTCTGTGACAGAAGTCACTGACAACTGTTTGACTTTGTAGCTAGAAAAATAACCAAATAAAACCAGTGAGAGCTGAGAGGTTGAACACATTGTTTTAGCTCTAACATCACAGAATTGAAAATAGCTAACAAGAAAAAGTTTACAAGAGGATCCAGTTTTGCAAACTTTAGTATTTACAGTTAAACTTGATCCAGCAAAACCAACGACTTATGACGAAGAAGCAGAGAAAGCTACAGACTAATGGAAAGCCTGAAGAAGGCAATTTGCATTTCATCACTAGTAGAACACCACCTAGAACAGGGCTTTATAGACAGTTGAAATTCAGAATAGACATCATAAAACATTTTAAGAAGTTCATATTCTAATAATAAACTGCACCTTTGCTAAACTACTATAAGAGGCTGAAAAGCTGTTATTTAAAACATCTTCAATTCAACTGTTTGTGTGGTCTTAATATTTAAGGAAGAACTTGGGTTGTCAAGTTTATAGTGTTTTAGAAATTGCTGTCATATGAAATTTATATTCATGTTGTCAGAATTTTAGGATTACAAGCACAAACACACACGTATGGAAATTATCCCCATAAAGTTCAATTCAAGCACCAGAATATCATTTTAATAGTTGTCTGTGAAAGTGTCTCACCCATCAAGCTTCCAACTTTCAGCTTGCCACCCTCTTTGTTCACTAGACAATGACAAAAAAGGCACAGACATATATCAGGTGCAGTCCTTGAAAAATCAAGTCATTCTACAAATTATGTTCTCTTGCTCCAGAAACCTGATTGCTGCGTAGATAGCTATACCTGACTTCTGTGAGAAAATCAATTCTTACTACACTTTAATCCTGCTCACTCTGCAAAGCCAAGGCAGTGATTTGAAAGGGAGTTCAGCCTTTCTGTATCATCCATGCAGTTTTCTCACTTCTATCTGTCCATGCCAGCCATGGGTGGCAATAACATTATGAAAGCGTTAATTATGGCCTTTATTGGCCTTTGAAATACCAACTAGTACTGGCAATGAAAAGTAACGGCAAGCATTTGAGGAAATCTGCAATGCTGAGAGGGAAAAGGATGTTTTCTACTGAGTAGGCAACCACTTAAAACTGCAAATTAACAGACATGATGCACTGGGATCCTGCAAAACTTTTTACAGAGGTGGGAGCAGAACTCTGCTTTGTGAGTTGATTAAGGTGAGAAACACACACTCATATGGAAATTATTCACATAAAGTTCAAAATATCTGGTAACCCACCACCCAGCTAAATTCAGGTAAATTTTGGATTGTCTTCCCTGTACTTCTCTACTGGGAGGGGCAACTGGGTCTCTAGTGGGTGTCTTCTTGACTTTGTTCTCATGGTAAGGGCTGTCCAAATTCCAAGGTGTCTTACCAAATACTTTCAGATGCAGCTTCCTTCCAAATCCAAGAAAAAAAATTGTGATTGGTTGTTTCTCTTGCTGTAAGCACAGAAACATATGAATATGAATTATGAATATGAATTATGTAAGTGAAAATGTGTATAAGTCAATTTGGATAGGAATTTGAACTATTTTGAGAAACGTGCCACAAAGCTTTGTGAAATCCAGGTACACAATTCAGACTGAAACCTCTTTCTCAGAATCAGTGAATCACACCTCTGAAAACCTGACACTAGGCCAAAGTAGATGGAAGCTTTTTGGCTAGCTTATGGTTGCATAATGTGTAATAGTCTTTTGACTTACTGTCTTGGAACTTGTAACCATTTGTCTTGTTCCAATGCAGAGTTGATATTTGATGATTAGTAAATCCAAGAGATATCAACACAGTTTGAAAATGAAGTTCACAGTGCATTTACTGCTTGACTGCCAAAAAAAAAAAATTCAAGTGCACAGTTCTGTTCTCTCAGATGAAAAGAAAATGGCTAGGGTTACTGGCTGGCTCTGTGCAGCATGTGGAGTACTGTAGTTTTACTGTGTGATAATCGTTGCTTCAGAACCTGTTTTCAATTACCAGCAAGTCCCAAGTCTGCTGCTGACTCTGTCCCAGACTTACAATGTTTAGCATGATTTGGAGCATTGCATAGCACAGAATGGAAGGTAAACCAAGCTCTCTGAAAAGACAGTTTCCCAAACACCATTACGCCTCTAATCTGTGAGAAAATGCTCTTATTCTGAGAACTTAAGTGTTGAGATTGCCTCCAACTTGAAGTAATTAGGCTCTATTTTATTAATTTGGCCTATGTGATGCTGATCTCTACCATTTGTTTTTCTTAATTTATGTGAATTAAAGCATTGCCCAGAGGCTTGAGACATGTAGAGAGTGCTTTCAGAAGGACAGAACATCAATGCCTATCAGTGAATGAAATACTTAATAGGAGCAAGAGTTCATTCCTTGCCTTAAATGGGCAACTGAATTCTTCAAAGGATATGTCTATGGAAGCCAGTCTCCAAACAATATAAATGAAAGAGGAGCTGGTTAAGGAGAAAGGAAGGTAATAATGACTGTAAGGAGTAAGAATGAGAGGAGTGGCTGGGAAAGATATTTAAAAATGTGGAGAGAAGTTAAAGTCATTATCAGCAGAAGCATATATATATTTATATATATATGTATATATATACACACACACATATATATGTGTGCATGTATTTTTTCCTAAATGACTGATGTATAGATTGGTGGTCTGATGTACAAATCAGTTATATAAAGGCTTCATTGTGAGCAATGCACAAACAATTGTCTTAACCCTGCTGTGAATTACTAAAAGCTAAGCCATATTATCTTGCAGTTATAGAATCCTAGAATGGTTTGGCTTGGAAGGTCATCTAGTTCCAACCTAACTGCCATGGTCAGTGACACCTTCCATTACGCCACGTTGTTCAAAGCCCAATCCAACCTGTCTTTTAACACTTCCAGGGATGCAGCATATAGAGGTGGACAAAGAGTTTGCAAGTGACTTGTTAATTACAGATCAGCTGTTGTTACCTGTTTCATTGCTGTAAACTAGACAGCCAAGGCCCTAGGGGACAAAGAGAGACAGAACTCTTTGGTATGGATTGGGGAGTTTTCAGTGAAGGAAGACCAGTTTTGCATATTCTCATCTTCTTACATGTCTAATAGTGCTGTTGGTTCTGATATTACAAATCTGAACCCTTCCTAGGCAAGCAGATCTTATTCTGTGTTGTATTACCAGAATACTGTATTGCCTTCTTGTTAGTGCAACCTCTGTAAGAACTGTTTGGGACTAGGGTGGAGGGGGGCATTCTGGCTGGGACTGTTTCATTCATCATGCCAGCATGTATGCTGGCAATGACTAACCAGTATATCTAACAGTGATATGGCTGGTATTGCTAACATAAGTATTTCTACCTTTTCTTCTGGATAACTTTGAATTTAAGGAGTCCTCAAGCCTTGACAAATTCTGGCAACAGCTATAAATCAACTTTATTTAATACTCGGTATTTCCCTAAGGCATTTACTTTCAAAGGCTCTTAGTCTCCTTTCTGTACTTTTGGTAAATTTCCAGCCTTTATGTCCTTGCAATAAAATGGAAATAACACAGTTGGGTCTATATAAGTGGCTATATAATAATAATATATCAACAGAAACTTTGCTAGGAGAGGACCCTGTAAAATGTAGTTGTAACAGAGCTCACAGGCAGAATATACTACACAGAAAAAACAAGTAGAGTGAGACCAAGAATATCCTTCATTTCAGATGTGAATGTTGGATCTGGTCTACCTCTGCATGAACCAATTGAAGCAGCTGAAAAATTATTTACATGCAGCCACCACACTAAGCTAATCTCAGATGTACAGTATACTGCACAGCATCGCAAGGGAAGTTAGAGAGAATGTAGCCTGAGGGACAGGGGATTGCAACCACACTAAAATATTTAATGTTTCCAGTAAGAATCAAGGGCTGGCTATGGCAGGTAGTAAACTGATCGTGAGGCATCCCAGTTACTGGCACATGGCAACACAAATTTCTGAGCCAGTAGGCTTGGCTTTATTATTCTAAGGAGAGTTCAGGTAAAACAAAGAAGATTCAGCACTCTCCCTTTTTGGGGGATAAGACCTAGTTATTTCTGAATTAATACAGTATTAGACAAGTATGAATACTCGATAATTGATTCAGTTATTTCCAATTGACTGTTTGTAAGGAACTTCTAATACAAAAGTATATCCATAAAATTACCTTCAGGAAACATTGTTATTGTTTAACCACTTTAAAAAAAAAAACAGCTTGTTTTAAATTCAAGTATGAAAAAAAGTAAGGGACTTTTTACTAGGACCTGAAAAAAAAATCTGACAGATGGTTCCCATTTGTAAAAGAAAATTAGTGAACAAAAATCTGTTTGCTTAAACCCAAAATTAATACAGCCTATTTCATCTATATCTCTATATAGTTAATAGTGAGAATTTCTCAGCCTCAGAATAAGAAAATGTTTTTTTATAATAATGGAATAAATGAGCTGATCAAATAGATTATTTTTTCCAGTCCAAACTGGTATTTATAATCACTATAGGACTTAGGCACGGAGTAAGATGAGTGTTTCTATGCACCAGTTTATATTCACTTTGTTTAACAAAGGTGAATTGTTGCCACTGAAGTTTAGGGCAAAAAGTTTGGGAGTGGCTAGGGAGCTAGGGTTGTATACCCTGGAGGAAAGAAGGTTCAAAGGAGACCTTATTACTCTCTAAAACTACCTGAATGGAATTGTTGTGAAGGGGGGAGTTGGCCTTGTCTCCCACATAACAAGCAGTAGGGCAAGACAAAATGGCCTCAAGTTGCATCAGAGAAAGTTTAGATTGGATATTAGGAAAAATTACTTTACAGAAATAATTATTATTGATTGGAACAGACTGCCCAAGGAAATGATTGAGTTGCCATCCCTGGGAGGTATTTAAAAGGTGTGTAGATGTTGCACTTAGGGATATGGTTTAGTGGTGGTCTTGGCAGTTCTGAGTTAACAGTTGGACTTGATGATCTTGGAGGTCTTTTCCAACCTAAATGATTTGATGACTTCCTATGCCAAATTATGGTCTTAATCTCTGGCTTCTCCTGTACTTTTGAGGGGGGAAAAGGCAACTGGCACAGTTATTTTTGATCCTTCTCTGAAGCACAATGTAACTAGGATCCTACACGAGTCTTTCTGAATTATGTCTAAGTCTTCAGGCTAAAATAGGTTTGACCAAGACTTGGATTCTTATCCAATCCGAAAAATCCCTATTTTTGGAAGTTCATGCTTCAGGTCCACCAAAATTAATCATAATCTCTCCTGCTCTCTCCATTTTGGAAATTGTTGCTGCAATTCATTTTTTGAGCATCTTGGTTATGCTAAACAAGCAGCATATCAGTTATCCCTTGATGATGTGCAGAGAAACATCCATCATGCAAGGACAAAACAAAAATGAAATTTGTATATATTCATGGAAATGCATCATCATGATTATTTGTTACCAAGGTTAAAAGCCAACTGATTTCATCATTTCCAAATACAGTGAATCAAGGATTATTACATCAATAGTTATGTAAGCAGAGCCTACAGACTTTGATTGTCAGTAACTTTATAAAAGTGGATTCTGAGATATATTTAAAAGGAAAATCTGAAGAAAGAAATAGTCAGTTATATGTATTCTTTTAGTCCTTCAAATGGCAAGCCAAGGAATAGGAATAAAGCAGGTGCTGTTCTAATTCACCAGTCCATAAGTGCTCATATTTTCATCCCATTTCTCTTGGAATTTGAGGTCAGAGATATTTCTGTGGTTGCTTTTTTATCTTTTGGTTTTGATTGTTTTTTGGGTATTTTTTCCTGTTAGATTCAATCTTCACATGGCTGGGCTTCTGACTTTTTGCTTGCTTGGTTTTGGTTTAGTTTTTGTAGGATTCACTAAAACTGCAAGGGTCTTGTTTGTAAAAACACATATATTATTCAAGCAACATCTAACAATTGCTGTTACCTTCAAAAGTATAGTATTTGTTTGGATATGACTAGATATGGTTTTTAGTTCATTGAGTCAGACTTCCCTTAAGTAAAAGTTTTCATTTTTCAGAGAATGTATTATTCTAGTAAGAATTAGATAAAAAGAGGCCCTGAAGTTCAAGGACAGAAATATTTGGTAAAATATAAAGAGACACCACCCCTTTCTTTTCTTTTGTTACACAAAGAGAAGAGCACAAACTGAAAACCTAGACTGGGAGTAAACTGCACATAAGGAAGTTTAACAAGAGTCATGAATTAATTTGCTTAGCAACTGAAATAAGGTCATTTAAGTTTGTCTTACTTTCACTTTAGCATATACTATATGTTTTGGAAGAAAGTTCAAACAATGCATCTCCAGATCTGTAAATATGCTATATCTGGGGAGGAGGAGCTCTACTATTTCAGGCAATCCCCACAAGCTTGTCATGGAAAACTGGTGTAGGTAAACTATCTCAGTCCTGTGAACATTTATATTCATTCACATGATGCAAGTCAGGGATAATTGTACTGCAATAATCTTGTGCTGATACAATTTCATTCAAGGTGACATTGAGAATAATTAATTCCAGGATGAAAAAGATGTGAAATCCATTGGAACATTTAATAGAGAACGTGACTGATAGTGCTCCCACCCTTGGAATGCTTGGAAATAAAGCCTTATAGTAATCCTTGTAAGGGTGTAAGGTTTTCTTCAGACTTTGTTGTCAGGTGTCCCAAACTTTTGTAGTTACTTCAGACCCATCTCTGATTTAAGCACACAAAAGAATGATGGCTGCACCAGTGAGATGCACAGAATCCACAGGATAAGGGGGAACTCCACTCCTGTGATTGTCAGGGAGCATAATATCACAGACTCATAAAATGGCCTGGGTTGGAAGGGACCTTAAAGATCATCTGTTTCCAATCTCCCTGCCATGGACAGGGACACCTTTCATGCCACCAGGTTGCTTAGACTTCCATCCAAGCTGGTCTTAAACATTTGCAGGGATGAGGCATCCACAAGTTCTCTAGGCAACCTCTTCCAGTGCCTCACACCAGTGGAGGATTTCTTCCTGTTATCTAATCTAAACCTACTCTCTTACATGTTCTGCACAGGGATAGGAATCTCAGTCATGTGCAATATTTGGCAATAATAGGTTGACAATAGTAAATGGGCTTTTTTAAATAATTAAAAATATGTTTGGCTTCTGATATAGGTGTTGGGTAAATTTTCTTGTGTCTTTAAAACCATTCTTTTCTTATTGAACATTTCTAATGTCACATTAGCTCTGTTCACAGACAGCTCATTGGCAGTGTATCCTCTCTTCTTAATCATAATTTCCTGTCCAAAAGCTTCATATCTCCAGATCATCCTCTTAAAATGTTTAAGTTTTGCATGAAAAATTCTGAGGCAAGGCTATGTCATCTCTCTTTTTGCTTAAGATTTAGCAGTCTCTAGACACTAAGTGATACTGGTGTAGTCTAGTCTGTTTTGGTGCCAGCACATTTAAAATGGTGTTGAAAAACTGGAGAGGTCAAAGAAGATATAAAATTAATTAAGAACAAAGGGAGAAAATGTACTGTGGTGAGGGAATTAAAAGGAACACAGATATAATTGAATTACAATGTTAAATGTCTTTATGGAGAGAAGAGGGCTGGGTAGTAAAAGGTTTTTCCATCTAGTAGAGAATGCTGTCTTTTCAGTTAAAAATGAGCCATAAATGTTTGAGAGAATAACAAGCTGGAGTGGGGGGGTTGAGAACCTTAACAGTAACAAAGGAGTTCATTCTCCCTCTCTTACACTTTTCTACAAATCAATAAAAGTAATTGAAGTGTCCCTACATTCAATCCAAAAGTTAATTTTTAGTGCAGGACTTTTTCTAAAAATGTGTTCTGTCTTAAATATGAAGAAAGTAAAAGACTTTTCTTTTCTACATCATTAAAGTTTTGTGGTGGGTTTGTTGTTTGGTGGGTTTTTGGTTGGTTTTTTGGGGGGTTTTATTCATAAAAAAGTAACAGCCATGGGATGCCTTATATGCATACTGGGTTTCTAGGTAACCCTAATGCACTGCATCAATACCTTGGATGACCTCACAATGATCTTAGTTTTAGAGGTTCTGTCAACTGCTTAAGTAATCTGGTTTGTCTGTGTTGTTTACTCTGGTTTTTAGAGTTTAAATATAGTAGGCACTACCTTCTTCTGTCCCATATTTCTTTCAGTAAAGATGCTTAGGTGAAAAAATAAACCTCAGCCCATTGTTCCTCTTTCACCCCAAATCTTATTAGATCTTTTATATTTGTCCTGAACTTTGCCTAAAAGTTGCCCAGTCTCTAGTGTTGTTCTTCCAATCTGTCCAAAATGCAAATGTAGATGAGGTGTACAGCTGGCCCAAACTGGTGTTGAAATTGAGCTCTTTGGCCCTCTCGTGGCAAACTCCTTTCCTCCCTGGAGCTGCTTTCTCTTACCCTTCACCCCATCAGCATGGTGTATCAACACAGAAATCTGAGAGTATATGTGGTTTTCTGCAATGCCTTTTCCAAAGAGAGTGCCCAAAGCAGCAGAGAGGCTCATAACAATAGTCCTGATATACCCTATCCTCACAGTATACGTGCCAGTACACTGGCACTAGAATATTGTAACCTTGATAGTGCTGAACTGCTTGGATAAAAGGCGGGTTGGAGGAGAGTGGTTGTAGGCTTGTATGTGCCTGTTTCTGTGTAATTAGTTCTCCCCTTTTGATGGGAAGAATTTTTCTGGCAGACTCATTTTATAGCTGAAGCTCCAGCACAATGTGATGATGGGAGAAATAACCGGGTTTATTTTATTCAGAAAACAAGATATAGCACAATTTCCTGATCTTGTGGGGTTTGTAGCTTATTCAATAGGACTGATACAACAATACAGGAACTGCAGGATAGGTTTTGGGGTCTAACAGGGAGTTCTCCCATTCTTTTTTTAATCCTCCTTTTTTCCCTAGTTGTTTGAGATCTACTACTACAATACCATCCTCACTCTGAACAAAATAACCAATATGAGCACACCCCTTACTTTTACTCTGTTCTGGCATATTTTGGGGGTAGAGGACAGGAAAGAGGTAGTGTATCCTGACTGTAATTTTCTTGCCTGCCTTACTAGAGCAAACAGCCAAGCAGAGTTAGACAGCCAGCTAAGAGACTGGGCAGGATTTAGACAGGGAAAAAGAAGGTTAGTCACTGAGAAAAAGGCGTAGCAGGGAAAGACTGGGCTGCACCAGGCTACTCAATTAGTGCAGAACCGGTAATAGTATTGTTGTCAGTAATAATTATGTCCTTTTAGCTCAGTAGAAATTATATAAAGACCAGACAAAACAAACAAACAAACCCAAACCACCAGACAACAAAGTGGGGTCCAGCAGAGATGCTCTGCTAAATAAAGACTTGCTTCCAGCTGTCCACTCCTGCTAAAACTGGCTACACAATTCATGTAAAGTATATATGCAGTGTGAAGCATGTGTGAGAACACGGCTGGTCTGAGAAACAAGTATCATTATGGTCTGACAGAACACAGGTGTACCAAATGCTGGCTGGCTTTTAGACATTTTGACGGCTTCTGTCACACTAGAAGCCCAGATTTTCTTCTCCTTTTGGCCAAATTACTCTTCCTTTAAAGTAGAAATGTTATTGACAAGGTTGTATTTCAGCAAGTAGTCCATACATTTGTCCTTACATTTTGGGAAAGTCGAGAACTGTAACTAATTCTTCTTCCCATTCACTTTCTTAACCCAGGAGAGTCAATAGATAAAACCTTTTTTAGCAGGTTTTTCCTTAAAGGCTACTATTCTTTGTTGCATAGCATATACTGTGAGAAGCAATACCTTTTTTAATTTCAATTTGCAAAGTATGCAATTATTGTAACAATATATATTTTATAAATGCCAAAATAGATGTTTCTTAAATTTGTTTTTCTCAGATTTTTATTTTTAATCAGGAACACTTCAGAACAAAATTTATATAGAATTAATTACCTGCAAAAATTATACACATCTTGCAATCAATATTTTATAAGAATACTATATACTTATTAAGGATCTTAAGGATTAAAAGTGTTTGTTCCTACACAGAAGTTTCATGCAAAAAGTTATCAGTTTAAGCTCTACTGGAAAGAGCACTACCAACAAGGATACAGAAAGACATGTACCATTTTTCAATTATGTTTAATGTTTAGATATTCATTACCTCTGCAAAATGCTTTAAAAAAAACTCTGGGTATTGCAATAGCCTTAGACTACTAAACAACATTATTGATTAGTTTTAAGAAATTGCTATATAGCATAATATCAGTCAACAGTTGCTTTTTTTAAAAAAACTAGAACTATATCTAGCCATATCAGATGCAAAGTTTAATTTAATTTTTCATGTTTCTGACCCATTAGCCACTACTGAGAGCACACTGCGATACAGTCTGTATCACCACGTCGCTACAAAACTCGTTTTCATCAGCACCTGGGACTGGAGGCAGAAGGGGAGAAGAGAGTGAGTCTGGGAATTATAATGCCTCATCTGCTCAGGTCATTCAGTGCCTTGCAAGTTTAATCAGGCTTTCTTCATCCTCCATTACCCTCATTAGGTCCTGTTAGGTTAGTGCTCAATGTTGATCTGTATCTTGGTCAAGACAATTGCTGCTGATTAACTATAATTACCAGTAATGGTCCCAACCTGCTTTCAAGCAGACTGTTGCTGTCATCTTGTCCAGGCCCCTGCCCTGTGATGAGCAGTCCAAATCTGCTAACTGTTTGCTCGCTTGCTGTTTGAACCAACAAGTTGCTTCTTGTGTGGGCTCATCCCCTCACCCTTGTACCTGCCATCTGCAAACATCTCTGCTCTGCTTGAGGTATGCAAAAACGTACAGGTAAAGAAAACAGGAATGACTGGTATGGGGAGGGGGAAACAACAGAAGCAAGGAATTAAAAATAAAATAAAAAATAGGACAAATAACTAAGGATTAAAAAGGCTATAAAGCTCAATGCTAACAAAAGAATGCAATACTTTGTGCTCTGAAGTCCAGAGTAATTAATTAGAAAGTAGGGCCCAATCTCAAAATATGTCCATGTGTGAATAATCTTTGTTTGCTCTCCTATTTGTTTCTATCAGATTATTTTGGGAATAGCTGTCTGTATGATCAGATCTCCTATACTGCAAATACTGCTTAAGCCAATTTTAAGTTGTGGATGGGTTTCTGGTTAGCCTTGTGAAAGCCTCTATATGCTTACACTTGACTAAGACCATAAATAATCATGAATCGAGTCAGAATTTATAGTTAATTGTGGTGTGAATGCCAAGGTCATGTAAATGTTTATGTTCTCAATTCATAGTTACAAATAATGCCTGCTAAATTTCTAGCAGAGTGTAAGTACAAATAATTTGGGGAATGAAACTGAACCCTAGTTATTTCTGCCTCTTTTGTTCAGGCACCAAAAGAATTCTCATCTTAAAACAAAAGCAACAAAAAGCATAGGCATAGTTTGGACATAAGGGCAGTGCGTTACCCTGGGCAGCCAGCATAATGGGCAAACTTTCAAGACTCTGAGCATGTAGCTGTACTTATAAAGCCCAGAATTCAAACATGCACTTAGTATTGCAGTTTGTGGGGCAAAATCAGTAATTGTACCAGAGGGCAGAGTCTCACAGAGAATCCTCTGGGCTAGCACTCTCTTGTGTGTTTGTAGGCAAGCCTGTAATTGGACATTCTGGCAGCAGTTCTCACGGTGAGATGAACGGTGTGGATGATGTAAGTGTGAGCTCCCTCAACTGAAGCTGTAACAAGTTAATGTGGTCACATAACTTGCAGGCAGAAGCTGGCTCTTGCCTGGCCATCCTGTAGTGTGAAGGCAGAGGATGTGTTCACTGTTGTGTACCTGGCAGATCTGACACAAGCCAAGAACTGGGAATACTGGAATTTGATGTAGACTGTAGCAACATCATTGTCATAGAATCACAGAAGATGCTGAGTTGGAAGGGACTCACTGGATCAAGTCCAGCCCTACTCTGGACTGTAGACTTAGTGTGATCTTCAAAATACTAACTTAAGCAGAGAAATCTATGAGGAGGGAGAATGCTGTGAAGAAGTCCCAATATTTACATATTTGCTCAATGTGTATATCAAAAATTCTCCTTGAAGATAAAAGAAAGCCATTTAGGTTGCAAAGTTAAAGTCTTAAATGTTGCATCTGTTTGTCCAGCATTAATTGCATTAGGAGCAGATCTCACTCAAAGCACTGAATAAAGCAAGGAAAATTAATACTCTCTGATAATTAAAGACTGTATAGTAGTTGCAGTTTTTTAATATATGTATATGAGATCAGAAGTAGAAGTTTGAAATGTGGCATATTTTCTTTCTTCCAAATACTAGATCTTACATTCCAAGTAATCCTTTTCTAACATATTCAGCATTTACTATGCTGCATTTAAAGAAAGGAAAAATAAATTTTTTCAGCTGCTTTAGCAAAATTGGGTACAATTTTATTGAACTTTCTAAGACACCTAATTTTATTGATACCAGAATGCATCCAGAAAAATTCCCATTTTTAAAGATGTTTCTTTTTTATGTGATAAGACATAATGGCAATCAATACTGGTTTGCAGCTGCTTTGTGTCTCTATAAGAGATTCATATCTTTCAATGCAGCAAAGTACCAGAACAAGTTTGTTTGTTTTTAAATAAACATCTGCAAAAAATTAGTTTTCTCTAGTATATACGGTGCCTGCAAAAAGAATCTGATAAATTTGAATAGCACCCATTAACTTCTCAATCCTGAGATAAGCTAGATAGCTATTTTCTACAGTTTTCCTTGAAACATGTCTCAAATTTCCTCATAAAAGAATCTTTTATATCACACTAAAGCACCTTCAGTGTATAATACACACAAGGCTTATCTATATTTATGTACTGTAGTCATACTTGTATAAACAAATACACAGTGCATAAATGTATGTGTTCCACTTTTGGGAGTATTTATGGTTCCAATGCATATGTGCTTTCAGAATCTGCACATTTATATACCTAAATATTTGTTCAGGACACATATGTGTTTTATAGATAGAGACGTAAAACACACTACATGCTCTGTGCAGTTTAATTTTTTTGTCAAGTGTTTTAATTCCACACTGAAGTGAATATTTAGCCTGTAAAATTAAGCCAATTTCTAGGCAAGAAATAATAACATTTTAGCATAAAGAAATTTAATGGACACAATATATAGTAAATATATTCACATTGTGACTGCCAAATTGTGTTTAATCAAGACTGACCCCTGTTTTTTTTATACACTGGCAATAGCTTTTAAGAGGATTCTTTTTGAATATATATATATGATAGTATAATGTATATGCATACATATATATAAAACATTGTACATGCAAATATAGAAATAATTTCTTTTTTTTTTTAAACCCAGAATCACTAAGTCTTTTTGCAGTTTTTGGAAGGAAATGGAGACTGCTGGCCAGGAAATCACATCTCAGAAAGATCACGTTCTTGTGACAATTTATCATGGAAAAAGCCATGTCTTTCAATTGAGATGTAAAGCTGTGGTCTTGCAGTTTGTGGTCAATGAAGATGCTTGGGGATTTTTTTGCTATCTGTTGCAAGAAAAGCATTATTAGCCCCTGAAGTCCTGGTTGCATTCCAATTTTAATAACTATATGTTGCCTACATAATTCCCACTGTAGCTTCAGGTGGATTGGGGAATTTTCTTCACTTCCTGTCATAAACTATTCTGTGGTGTTGCTGTGTGCTCTGTAACAGCTGTTGCGCTCCTCTGCTACTGTTCAGTCTTTCTCCACAAACTTCTGACCCTCTCTATTTAATCCTACATTATCTTTTGTTGAGTTTGTACCAGTATTTAAAACAGCCCATATTACAAACCATTACCAAATGGGAGTCAATACAAAAGCTTAATGTACTGTTTTCCAGTTGCATTTCTTGTATCTGCTTGGCATATCAAGGACTTAAAAAAACATAAGCAAATTTTGGGGGGCCCATCTGCTCTGTGAGTCTCACCCATTAGTGATAAATGGTGATTAATCAGCAATTAAATGTATTTCAGACAGATTGCACCTATGTAGTGTCATTAGCACTCTTCTTGAATGTGGAACACACAACTTTCTTGCAGAATATGCTGAGGCAGCAGAGAAAAAGGAGGGTGTTAGTTGATTTTTTTTCTCATCTCCCTCCACACCCACCCCTTCCTGCCCATGAAAATAATATTTTTACTGGAATTTTGGTCAAAAGATATTTATTATCTTTGCTCTTTTCGGTTCTGGTTTTAGGGATCTTGTTGAGAGAAAAGGCATGCTTTTTCTTCAATAATTTATTTCTTGATTGACCTGGGGTTTTATAACTTTTTTACTATTTGTTTCATCTGAACTTCTTACTTCATAGATGTTCTTGTTTTCATTTAATAGCCAAAGTAGTGTCTTTTTCTGTTTACAATTGATTGACAGTGGAATATTCTGGCTAAGAGCTATAGAGTCAAACCACAGACTGAGACACTGTACAGACTGTACATCCTCAGAGTGTGCCAGCAGACTGTTCCTTGCAAAATATTACCAACTCTGACTACAAATTCTGGAATAACATTTTCTTGGCTATTTGTAAAGACAATGTGGAGTAGAGTTAGTAAGTTTACATTTCTTGCCAAAAAACTATAATCCAGTGCATACGTTGATACATGGAAAAACCTTTTTTTGTCGGCAGTTGAGCACATAAGAAACGTGTTCTTTCATTCATCAGCCTTCTCTGTGCTTGTATATCCTCTTGGCTGCATTGTTCCATTTTGATGAAGCAGGGAGGACTGGAAATCCCAGCACTTCCATCGATGCATTCCTCATAGTAGCAGTGTGTGGGTGCTGCTTTCTGGGTGGTTACCTTCTTGCTTGTCCTTCCTTCCAGCAGCACCTGTGGGAGTTGTACCTGCACAAGATAGGATTCTGGTGACTGTCAACCAGATGGGCAGTATTCTGAAGCAAAGGAGTAAAAATTAGTGCATTCTGCTAGTAGATGTTTATGCGGGGGATACTGTGTTGGGAGAGCTGCCGTAGGGTAACAGGCTCGATTGGTGCTCTTGCCAGGCCCCTGCTGTGCCTCCAGAAGAATAGAGTGGTGGCAGCTGGGAGCCCATTGCTTTACGTGGTAGCTACAAATCGTAGGGGCTGCCCATCTCTTTGCAAGACAGGTTTACATACAGGTTATTTCATATAAATTAATTTCCTATCATTTTAAGGCACTGCAGAGATAGAAAACTCTGTAGACCAGTAACTATTTGTACCAGTTGTGTTGGTCTACGTCAGCAAAAATCTGCAAAGTGAACTAAACCAAACTATACACCAAATATGAACAAACTTGGATCACCTGTTAAAAGCTCTCATTTCCCTATTATCATCATCATCCCTAAATAAATAGTGTTGAAGCTGGCTTTTAGCCATCATTTGGAAGGACTTATCATTGCTACCATTTGACACTGCAAGTAAGGTTCAAAAACCTAATTTGTCGTGTAAAGAAAAAAAGAAAGTTTTGTAAAATACCAGAAAGCACAAGAGCAACACTGTGAAAAATGTATTGCCCCCCTTCTTTGAACTCAACCCCACCACTACTGAGGTCAATGGAGAAAATCTCATCCTCTTCCCCAGCAGCAGGCAATACTTAAATATTTATCTTCTTTTGAAACGGTAGACTTCACGTTATTTCTGCCAATTTCACTGTGGCGATTTTGTTTCCAGTCTCGCATGGTATACTATGTATTCTTCTCATTCTTTCCGCTATTACTCTGCGTGCCCCCGTGCGCAGGAGAGGGTGTTGCTGCCGGGGCAGCGGGGTTTACAGGCGGCTGCGGACCCCGCAGGGTGTGCGGCAGCTCCCCCCGCCCTGCCCGGCACGGCACGGCACAGCACAGCCCGGCATTGAGCAAGCGGGTGCTGCCATCTAGTGCCGCGCTGGTGCCACGGGCGGCGCTGCCGGCGGACACCGCGGACATCGCGCCGGAGCTCGGCGAGTGCGGGGAGCGGCGCGGCGGTCCCTGCCGATACCCCTGCCGATACCCCCGCATAGCGGCAATCCCCAGCAAAGGGCTCCGCCGCTGAGCCGAGGGCGAAGCCTCTAGGTTCTGCTCCTCTGGTTTTGTTTGGGCAGCGCGGTTCCTGGTTTATTCGTGCCTTGGATTGCCCTACTCTAGGCTGCCTTTGGGTTTTTACAGAGCTTTTTGTTGTGCGGTACCAGCCTGACACTCGGGTACTTCCAGGAGCAAAATCGGATTTAGAGCACCTGGCATAAATGGTGGTCGTTTTGTAATTTGCTTTTTAGCGCGGGGAAGTGGGGGTTAGTTTTAATTCGATTTAGAAATTTTGCTGCAGTTTTCCAAAGCCAAATCCTGAATCAGGATGCTCCCAGCAATGGCAGCCATAAACTTAATATAACCAAACAAAGCAGAGAAATGTTTTCCCCTTAGTTAGAGTGAATGACATACACTAAGGTAACTTAAAAGGAAAGAACTTCAGCATTAGTTATTTATATGTACCTTCAGAATGTGACTCTTAAGAAATAAGTATGTTGTGCCAGTTTTTACATATATGTAATTAACATTATCTGGATGAAGTTGCAAGCATGCTTAATGTGTAAGTGCTGCATCTTAACCTTGTGCTAACATTTTTGCCTGGCTAAGTGCCTCTGGTCGTCACGAACAGGCTTCAAAAAAGAAAGAAAAGTATTTTCTCAGATCTGTGCAGCAGCACTCTTCTCTAATATCCTGCTCTTCTGGATCTCCAATGAGAACAGAGAGAACAGTTTTACCCTTCATATTTAAAGAAAAACAAACCAACATTCTTCCCACCGTAAACGCTGAAGTACATCTTCTCCCATCTGTAAAATCGGATTTTGAATCTGGGAAACACATGACACTAAATAATTTGAGTGGCTTTTTGAGGGTTGAGGCTGTTTTTTCCTCTATAAGTTTGAAATCTAGTGTGGGATGTTTTTGTGAAATTTCAGGAACAATACTCTGATCTCATCTTGGTTTCTCCTCTCTCCTTTCCAGCTCGCCTGCTGGGGAGCTGATAAACAAGAAATCAGTGGAAGGTCAAAGAGGAAGATTTTTGGAGAGAAGAGGCATCACCTGCGGTAAGTGAGGAGCAATGTTGGGGGAGGGATGAAGTGAGTCAGCATGACACAGATGTGTCCAGTTGGAAACCACGGCAAGATCTTCCTACTGCACTGTGTGAGCCTCTTAAAAGCAAAATCCAGACACAGTCTGTTTCTCTATAAATCTTCCCCCCTTTCCATTACTAGTTGGGTATTGTTGGCTTTAAGCCACCTGATTTTACTATGATTTATTAACTGCTATGCATTATATATGAGATTCAGGTTTACTGAAGAGTTACCCTTATGGTCAATGTTGCATACAAATCAGCTACTGTTAGAGAGGTTTATTGCATCTTTTTATGCGACTAGAAATTTTTTTAGGTAGCGTTAGAATTTCTGACTTGTGGAACAATACTTAAAAGAAAAAACAACCCTCATCTGTATTTCATGTGGTGTGTGTATTACATGGAGTTCATCAGATAGCACTGTTTGGGTTTTGAACATTCCTAAAAACCTGAGTGCTTGGGGGTGGAAGTACGGAATTGGACAGGCTGATATTTCACAAAATTCATAATAAGTATATAAAATTACATAAATGGGTGTTTTGTACCAAAAGGGAAAATTTTCTTTTGTGTGGAACTATGACTTGCAAAAGTATCTGTGATTTAAATAACAGTATGGCACATTTGAGAGATGCTGCTGCCTGAAGAAGTTTGCCGTTATGATTTTCTTACTGCTGTTCTTTCTCACGTGACTTGGTGGAAGCTCTGCAGAAGAGTTTGGCCTTTGGTCATATCCTTTTGATTATTCCAGTAATCACCAGTGTCTCTGTTTCAAAACCAAGTATTGGTTTATGGTATCTTTGTTTTTTTTCATTTTCTGCATGCAGATTAAATGTGCTCTAAGGATGAGTAAGTAAATATAGAGAGGGGAAAAGCAAAAAAAAAAAAAAAGGTTGATTTTTAAACTAACCATAAAATAATTTAAAAATGTGAGCGTTTTTCAACAGTTTGGGAATTTAGTGCAAAGGGTTGGGGGGAAGGGCAGAAAGAAGGAAGAGCTCATGCCTTTTTTAATAAAATAGTACGGCATGTTGCAGAGGCAGAAATTACCATAGGGTTGTCAAAAGGATGCAGGTGGGATAAAAGGTAGAATACAGAGTTTCACTGTGCCTGAAATTTTGCTGTTATATTCAAACCACAAACATTGCAATCTGTTCCAGACTGGTGTGTGTTATGAAGTGCTAGTGAAGAAAGGAATTATTGTTAGGTAAAAACATTATGTAATAAACCAGAATTAAGACAATATTTCTGATATTATTTCCTCGTAGAAGATATTCCCAGCAAACTACAGAAACATTTATAGATATTATCTTTTTATGTAAATGTTCTTTTTATTGCACTCCATTATTTTGAATTTATTTAGTAGTGGGAAAAATGAACAGAATTAGTGACTTCAATTAACTTTTTACTAAATCATGTTGCAAATTTAGACACTGTTCCTAGAAGGCAGTTTATAGAAAGCTGTGTTATGAGAATATGAAAGACAGGAAAAAGATTTTTGCTCCTCAGAATATGAACTTGGTGTCATTTCATGTGTTCCAGATACAAATAGCCTGAAAGCTTCAGGCAACATATAATTGACTCTCATAATACTATTTACTTGTAGCTATACTGTTTCATTTTTTCTTGTTCTTTTTTTCTTCCAAAAGAATTAAACAGTCTGTTGGAAGGGAAAACTTTGTGGTGCTCTGCAGTGATGATATCCCATTAAAGCTATTTAACGAGTCAGAGATTTCCCAAAAGATTTAAGATTACTCTTTCAGACTTGTTTTTAGTTGTTTTATTTAGGGCATTTTGTAAATAGTACAAGCCTTTGCATTGGAAATACGTATTTGAACATATAAGTGCTGTCTTCAGAAGCCTGTTTTATTTTTATATACAGAAGAAATAGAAGATAGGAAAAAAAAAGAAACAGATGATTTGAATTTGTCTAAATGTGGGGCTAATGTTGAAACACATTTTGTTTTTCTCTCATTGACACTTGGAACTGGCCCAAAATCCTCTATCTTTGGCAAAGCAGACACTGTTCTACAGACAAAAACCTAATTAAATTGAGTGCTACCTGTGGCAAGGACATTTAGAAAATCACAGAGTTCAAACAAAACAAAGCATTGGTTTTCAGCTTTCAGATCTGGTCTCGATAATGTGCTGCATATGAGAGGGTTTTTGTGGGGTTTTTTGTTTGTTTTTTTGGGGGGTAGGGTTTTTTTGTGAAAGCTTTTTGAGAACTGTGGTCTTATAAGAAGACAAAAATGAGGCAGTGTTTACTAGTAGTAAATATTCTGAATGTGTGTCACTGCTTGTTTTCCATGTGCTGCTTTCCATGTGTAAAATAATACTCTCTCATAAGGGAAAATCGGTACAAAGAAATAGGACAATTAACAGTGAAACATTTAACAGATGACTAGGATGATGTTATTAGCTACTGGAATTATATGGCTTGATGAAATCATAGCACTGAGGCAATGTTTTGACTGACTTTTTTAGTTTCCTGTGTGACTGACACAGCAAAAATTTCGTGTCTTCTTACATTGGCATTTCAGACCCTCCTTGTCAAAGTTAGTGGAAACATAGTATTCTCTTAAGCCCTTACCATTTGAGTATAAAATGCAAGGCAACTCACCAGTTCATCTCTAATCTGCTTGCATTCCTCATCAACTCATTTGTGTGTTTTTCTGCTGTATCAGTGCCAAAGTGTAGAAAATGATCCCTACCAAAAATATACTGAAAAGAACATTTCGAGGACAGCGCTAACATTACGAGAAACCTCTTACCTGTGCTGGGAGGAGATTGAAATAGATATCTGTGTTTCCTGAATGCATTATACAGTTAGTGTGTTACTGACTGAACAGGACAATAAAAAGAAGGAATGGGCAAATACTGTGATATTGATATGTATCTGATTATATTTCTATTGAGTATACAGCTTTTGTCCCACAACATAATTGTGAAGTGTTCCAAGATAATCTGAAGACATGGTGATTTTTTTTAAGGCAGAGATACGGGCATCTGATAGACAAGGTGATCTTGTGCCACGTTGTCATGAGAGAGGTTACTATGTAGCAACAATTCGATATCATCCTTTGGACTTTTCTGATAGACCACTTAACTATATCAGCTTTTCCAGTGATCATCTCATTTATCTAGGATTATTCCAGTGAATTTACTGTTTGGTTTTCTTCCAGAACTGAAATGTCAAGTCCGGTGTCATGTATGCAGTAGCTTTGTGCTGTGAGAGCTCAACAGATCCACCAAAAGCTGCTAGTAGTTGATCTTTGGATAGAGCTAGAAATAAATAAATCCTCTTTAGCAGATCAATATTCATCCCATTTAATGCTTGATGTGAAACTTGTGGATTTGAAGTAGTAATGCTGATGTACAGCTAATCGTTGAAATGGGCATTAGGGCTTTTATAGCATGGCAACATATTGTCAGACAGGAAGGAGGAAAGTGTGGAGTGCATCCTAAGGGGGGGGGGGGCGGGGCGCGGAACTGTAACAATATTTAATTTAATGCACATTCCTAATCCACACAATGTCCTACATTGCAATGATTTGCTAGGTTACAGACTAATACTGTACATCCAGTGTTTATTCCAGGAGTTTACTTAGTAAAGCAGATGATTCCCCCGCTTCAGCGGATCTTCAGAGTCTAAATATAAGCACCCCATCGTATTTCAAGACATAATTTTCCTGTTTAGTACTCTCCACTCAACTAGTCGCTTATCTATCCATCTTGTTCCATACAAGAACATGGAATGTGCACTTCCCATGGCACAGAATATATAAGTTTTAAAGTATCTAGTAATGAACATGTGTATTCATTTGTGTAGGTATGTATTACCTGTTTATTAGACTTCTGTCTAGGATTTGTATTGTACATATTTTTGAGAAACAGAAGGAGAATTTCCAGAGAAAGGATAAAATATAAATAGAGCAGTTCTGGGACAGTTTAAGAGCACATTTGAAAAGATTTTGTGCATTGGCTTCATCTGGGTTTTTTTGTTTGTTTGT
>WBMV01005884.1:1220722-1288250 GCA_013396655.1 Campylorhamphus procurvoides | reverse complement strand
GTCTGCTCTGATCTTTATTTTCTTATATGTCACTGTAAACAGCTTTCTAATATTTTGCCACAGTGAGCTCTGGCATTCAATTTCAGCTGCAAAGTTTCCAGATGCTGTACTGGCCAGTATATACCTTGGTGGATTGTTCCTGTAAGGTGACTCAAGCAAAATGAGCCTCTTTGGCAGATCTCAGTTCTTTTGGCAACTCCCCATTTCTTTTTCATCAGAGAGAGAAACTTCCACAAAATTGAGAAGTCTCATCTTTAAAGGTGAAGCAAAAAATCCACTTGTTTCATTCCTCTCTTACATAAGAGATGTTAGTATAAAATACACATTTATGAATACTATGCAATATGACAGAATATGTTTGTATCACAGTCCTCTGCCATTATCATTAGCTGTTTTGCTAAGGAGTACTTTAAAACTACCAGAAACATACAGAGCAATACCTGCTGATCCAATGTCTAGTGAATATCTACCCTTCTGAAGCCAAGGTAAGGGACAGCAAGGCTGTTACCATCCTTTATAATAGCAGGTCTATACTTCTTTTAGTAAGACTTTCCTGAGTCCAAGTTTTTGCAGCAAAACTATGTGGCAGACTGTGGGAAGGATTAAAAACAGTAAATCACTGGACAGGAAAGGAATGTCTAGTTGTATTTCATACCATGAAAGTGAGATGGTTTGGAGGGCACAGGTAGTGACACAGCGGGAACTTTGTGGGTTACTCTGTCTTCTGTCAGTGGAGGTTAAATAGTCATCTGGTTTAGCACCCTTCTAATCCTGCTTCAGTGCCCATGATAAAAAGTGGTGTGGGCAATAGAAATTTCTTGTGTTGTGAGGAAGGAATGCTGATCAGATTTTTTCATATTCTCCAGCCTATTTTTTTCTGCTACCTTCTTGCATTACCTGCAGCGATATTGCATCTTCTTTATTATGAAGAAAATGCAATCAAAATAAAAGACATTCTATTTATAAACACTTTTGTAAGCTTAAAAAACTTTGGAATGTGGCAAGAATAACTTTTTCTTCCTATCACAAAAAACAGAAAAGGTCAGGAAAATCTACATCTATGTTTTCCCCAAAGAATAATGGGGAGTAAGCAGAATGTTCTGAGCTTCAAATGCCCCATTTAGGAAGCAGAAGTGTTTCTTGACTTATTATTTAAAATAAAACAGAACAAACCCAAATACAGCTAAATGAAAAAAAAAATCCCCAAAACAAGAAAAAAAGACACCCCACTTTTTTTGCTCATTCACCATATATTGGTATCAAGGGAGCATGTGCAACTTATTAGCATTCGTGTGTGGAAATGTATGGTCTGGTCAATGCCCTACTGTCATGTTCTCTTTCTGTAGTGGGAGAAAAGAACAGGCTAATAATAGGAAATTCTGTTAGAAAAGCTAATATTGACATCCCATGGATGTTAGTGAGTTCTAAGGCATTGTGGTGCTTTCTGTAATGCTTTTACAGACTTCCCACTTTATAGGTGGGAAGTTGGCCATGTTATGTCAAGGGTTGCCAGATCAGCGTCCATAAGCAGATCATAAATTGAGAGGGAGAGAGAAATCTTCTGGCCTCTCCATCATCAGAGAGTGCTTCACAGGAGTGCTCACAAAGTGACAGTCATTTGATCACTTCTATGTAAAGGCCGACTTACCTAAACACAGCATGTGACCTATAGAGGTAATCGTCTGCTGGATGCTTTGAAGGCTTTGCATTTGTCATTTATAGCAGTCTGAAGTTAAAATAGGGGAACGAGATAGGGGTATAGGTTCACACATCCTTCCTTATGCTGCTGCCCATATGCACAAGTGATCTCAATCAGTTGAAATTTGCAAAAATGAAGTCCTCAACTGTGTGTAAGAGGTGGTCAGTCTGGTCCTAGATTTTGATGTTACAAATTGTGTTCTTAGTAAATGTGGTTCTCACATCTATTAGTTACTACTACTGTATTTTAGATAAGTACTGCAAAGAACCATTATGTTTTAAATAACTTACTGATGATTTTAACTAAGAAATAAAAAATAGCTTTTTGGTTTATTTTATGGATTTCTAAATCTTGCTCATAAGGAAAAATAATCAGACCCCTAGACTTGCTTCAGTGAAGTTGTTTTAATTCTGATCATACAAACCCTGCAGCTTCTTCCCAATGCTGTAAAGAGGCTGGAGTTTCCTACTATTGAGGGCTCAAACCTGATCCTAGAAAAGAGCCTTATACTGTATGATGACGCCAAGGAATAACTGGGATTCTGTATTGTTCATTTTTTGGTTTGTTGTTGGTTTGGGGGTTTTTTAAACATTCTTTTATGTTCAACCTGCATAGCGAATGTTTTGGTATTTTTTTAAATGGCCCTTTGCCAGATTTTTGGGGTTTTTTTCCCTCTGCTTTCAGAACGCATAGGCGGGTTCAGACAGGAAGTGCAGCCTGAAAGCCTAGGCCAAATCCAGAGGGATTAGTTGCAGCAAAAGGCTGCTCTGTGATCCTGAGTTACTTTCTTAGTAGTATGGCAGAAAAAGAAAACACACACATTCTTGTATGTGTCCAGATCTTTATGCAAAGCAAATCCAGCAGACAGATGGAAAACTAAATCACCCTGATAAGACATTTAGGAACATTCTTGTCAATATAAATGCTGGTAGTGGTGTCCCTTTCTTTTGGGCTTTAAAAAGCAGGTGATTTTTATGAAACAAAGTCAAAGTTTCTATTTACCCATAGTTTCTGATGACGGCAGGGTAATTATTTTTTTTCTACTGTGACTTTTGGAAAAGCTTTATGCTTAAAGGGGAAATTAATACTTTTTGCCTAAGGTAAAAGTTCAAGGGTAAGTTTTCGCATACTTGAAAATGTGTTGAAAATGGATAGAAAGTATTTCTTCCTTTTTCCTTCTCTTTTTCTTTTGTTTCATTTACTTTTGCGGCCATTGAAAGAAATTTGTTGAAAGTACAAAGACTTTACATTTTTCTGTGCAGCTACTAAAGTGAAAAAAAGGAAGTCCTTACCCTCTCTTTATATTAGCACTTAAGGATTTTTTGGTGTTTTGTGCCTCCTTATAATAAATGTAGAAAAGTCCTTGGAGTTACCTTTAGATAATTCTCTGTGTGGACTAAAGATTTAAAAAGATTCCAGGTTTATGTTTTTACATGCAAATGTTTCCCACCCGATTTATCTGAAACTTAAAGAATAAAAATATCAATGAAAAACAAAAAGTTTTAGAAAACTGCTTTAGATGGTGCCCCAGACACCCCTAAACAGAAATAAGGAGAAAGCTTTGGTTATTTTAGGGGGTGGGGGCACTGCTGATGTGCTGCTGTTCTATGTCTAAAAATAGACAAGAGTTTATTACATTTTTTCAATATAAGATGTGGTCTCTTTATACTCTGCAAGATGTGGAGGTGTGAAGGGAACATCAAGAGAAGTTTCATACTTAGCGCTGATTGTAAAATCTGTATTTTTAAGTTTCCTACATCAAGCTGCCCAAATGTTATTCCTAGTAAAATGTGTAAGAATAAGACATGGTTTGAAACCACCAGCTCATGTAGAATATTAGCTAACTGATATTTTTGCTGAAGGTCTTTTTAAGTATAGCCAAGTTACTTTATTTCTTTTGTTTTCCCAGTCCAGAGAAGACATCTGCTATGTAAATATTGCTAGATAAATACCATATATTTGTCTCAATTAATGATTTCGTATTCAGAGGTCTAATATTGAGGCCAATAGACTGAGCTGGCACAGAGGAGCAGGGAAGATAATTTGCGATGTACTGGAAACATGTCAAAAGCCTCTCTCCCCTCCTCCTCCGCAAAAGGAAAGTGGCAAAGGAGTGGTTTGGGTTTTTTTTAAGCCCTTCTGTAGTTCTGAAAACAAAGGAACACCAGAGGTCGCCCCTGCATGGCTTAAATCGTTGGGTTTAGGGGGCGTGGAGCGAGCGCTGGCAGAGGGTGATGCACCTTTGCCACCGTCTCCGGAGCCTCCAGCGCGACCCCATCGCAGCCCCGGGCCGGACTCCCGGCACAGCATCGCGGCCTGGGGCTCCTGTCACATGCAAAATGCTCTTTGGGTCACTAGGCTATTTGTTTAAATAGATTTGGAGTTTGGAATGGGCTGCCCAGGGAGGTGATGGAGTCACCATCCCTGGAGGTGTTTAAGGAAAGACTGGACGTGGCACTTAGTGTTGTGGTGCTGTTTGGTCGTAAGTTGGACTCGGTGATCTCAGAGGTCTTTTACAACCTAATTAATTCTGTGATTCGAATGTGTGGTATACTAAGTGAGCATTTATTGCACCCACACATTTAAATTCATATATATATATATATAATGTGTTAAAATATTTACCCTATGTATATTCATATGTAGAATCTCATCTTTTAGGCACCTGTCTTCTATCACATCATTTGTGGAGTTATTGCATCTTTTCCATTAATGTTATGTTGTACTGTATTCTCACAAGCAGTTTAAATCCAAATGCTCTGCTTCCTTCACTTGGGATGTTTTTTGTAAGCATCTGAGTGAACGTGGCAGAAAGTACTCACGCAAACCTGAGAAGCAGATCTGGCATGAAAAGACCCCAAGGTTTCAGCCTAAAGATGTGTGGGAACAGCCTTAATTTTTTAATTCTAGTTCATAAGAAAAAAAAATGTGCTGTTCAAGAAACTAGAGTACACTGAAGTTGTAGCTGTTCACTTATTTGTTGACAAAGCTTTTTTATTGCAGAATGACTCATCGGCCTGTATACTCATATGAATAGGTTTATCTTGAGATGGTTGGTATTAGGTGTTCTGTACAGAGTTAGACACCTCACAACATCAAGTTTCCTATAGAGGTTCCCATTTGTTTGTAACAGAGACTGAATCCAAAAGTGCCAACAAATAACACTGGACTACTAGTTTGGTCTTTATCATTCTCTCTCCATGTTTGAAAGGACTTGACATAATCTTTCTGTAGGGGAAATTGTTAAAGTATGAAGGATTTGTGAAGATAGGAAAGCTACTGCTTCTCCTAATCCCTATATGATGATAATGATAGATCACATGCAACCAACCACCCTTATTTGCCTCCTCCTTAATGCGAGTTAAAAACATGGGGTCTCAAAGGCCATGAAATAGTTAGGATCCAAAGCATGATGAGAATCCTCCACTTGTACCTGCATTTAGGACCTGTTTGTACAGAAACATAGGAGAATTTTTTGTGTGGACAGGTGAGCTTGTTCTTTTTGCAGAGGACTATGTCTGAGCAGATCAGCCTCCAGGCTGTTCCCTGCAGGCAGGTGCATTCCTCCACCAAGCTCCCCAAGTCTTACTACATCTTTCCATTTAACAGTTTTCATTGCTGTGTGAGCACGGGATTTGCCAGGATCAGAGGTTACTAGCACACTGCCTCTACTGCTATTTCACTGTGACCTGAGAGAGCCAGTCTTGAAATCTGTCTTTTATTTCTCTTTTGTGTTATTGTTGGTGGGAGATTTATTTCTATCCTGTCCCTGCTGTCATTATTTTATATAGGCTCTTGTTAGTCTTTTGTGTTTTTCATTCCCAGCCTCAGGTCAGTTTAAGTTCTGTGACTCTAAATCCTCCTTGCTTCAAATATAAGTGTGTTCATCTCTGCCTCTGTCCTAAAACTGTAATTACATCAAACAAATTGTGTAATAATGTAAGAAGCATTGTCTGGAGTTGGATCTGTTCACTGTCCTTATTATTCTTTTAATGTTACCAGCTTAATTTGGTGTTCTAATCCCTTCTACCTCTTTCCCCCCAATGGATTTAGTTGCAGAAATTTAGTATGAGAGTACAAAATTATCTGCTCATCTTTACTTTTCCATCAGTTATTTGTCTGGTTTCCTGTCAAAACTTGCCTGTCTGTTGAATGGTTTAAGACATCTCATTTCATTAATCTTTTTATCTCATAATTTATACTTTTTAGTGAATAATACAAATTATCCAAGGGATGCTGCAATTTGTTGTCTGAATGTTGCACTGAGAGTTGAGTCCTAAACTGAAGCTAGTGGTCCATTTTTTGAGTCATACTTAATGCAAAGACCTGTTTCTTCCGCAGGTCTTGGAATTTACATATCTGAACTTCTTGTTGTGCTGTATAGGCACCCAGCAGGTCAAAGCAGCATAACTCTCAGCTCTACGGGGTAAAGAAACAGTTGGTCTCTGGGTATAACTTCACCACAAAGTGATGTGTCCTATAGAGATCTAAAGAAATAAGTTTCTCTATTCTGTATAATAGTATCTTATCCATTTTTAGTTCACTTCTCAAATGTGGTACAGCTGTGCCACATGTTCACCCAACCTAATGAACCACACTTTGCTCCTTCATTAGAAGCATCATCAGCTGGGACCAAATTCACACAGAGCTCTTGTGTTGGTTTTGCACAGCTGTAAGATGATAGGGATTTGTGCATGTGCTTAGCTTTTGGGATATGAGTACTCACTTAAGCCAGTGGAACTGTTCATGTGTTTGACTTTAAACATGTTTGAAAGATCAGATCCCTCGTGGCTAATTCTGTTCCTGATGAACAAGCAGATATAAGATCCAGCCTCCATGTCAGAGCTACAGGACCAGTTAAGTACATATTGTTTTCACTAAAGCTGGTAGGCTTTTTAGCTTGGAGTGACTTAAAAAAAGTACCTTTTCTACAGACCAGATTTATGAGTAAAATATTAAATATTAAGTCAATTTACACAATTGCAAACTTACTGGTGGAAATACTAAATAAAGTTACAAGTCCTGAAAGAAACTTCTCAACTATCTGATGCAATTTTTGAAACTTTGTCAGTCAACTCATTTCTGTCTTTGTAAGCAATGAGGAGACAAAAAAAAATCAAACAAAACTGGAAATTAATATAATACATTTCCATACTTCATAAGAGAGAAGTTAACCAAATTTGTTTCCAGGTATGTGTTTCCTTACAGTTAATTTGTTTCATAAATTTCTACTATGCTTTAGATGCACTTTATGATGCTGAATGCTCTTTATTTCCTGGTGTCGTTTGTTTGTAATAGCCACTTCAATTCCTGTGTGAATGTGGCAGTTGTCAGTAATTCACTGGTTCTAAAATTCTTCTGGTTTATCATGAAATGTGCATATGAAAATTTTCAAGTAGGTGCATCTGTTCAAAGGAACCTGAAAAGAGGTTGTAGTAAGGCAGGAGTCATCTCTACTCTCAAGTAACAAGCAGTAGGATAAGAGGAAATGGCTTCAAGTTGGACAGGTTGTGGAGGCTGAGGCGGGGTATTAGGAAAAGTCTCTTCACAGGAAAAATTGTCAAGCATTGGAACAGGCTGCCCAGCAAAGTGGTGGAATCGGCATTCCTGGAAGTTTTCAAAAGACATGCAGATGTGGTGCTTGGAGATATGGTTTAGTGGTAGACGTGGCAGTTCTCTGTTAATAATTGGACTTGATGACCTTAGAGGTCTTTTCCAACCTTAATGATCTATGATTCTGCGAAAAGGTTATTTACAAAACTCCTCTATTTCAGCAGCAGTGGCATAGCTTTTCATAAGGCACAGCCTTCAAGATATCAATTATGCAGGTTTGCAAGGGAAGCATGTAAACTGAGTATGTAATCTTAGTAAGTGAGATTTTTCCTTTTTGGATTTCCTAAAAATTCTAGACCTTTTTAATGTTAAAAAAATAAAAATAATAAAGTGGGATGCAAGCTTTTCTACCACAACTTAAATAGTATTGAACAGGTTTTATATTCTCAGCTGAGAAAAACATTTACTCTTTTTCATTTCTCCTTAAACTCTGAGAAGACTTCTCTAGTGGTCTCTTCCAACTTTAACTGTTCCATGATCCTGTTAAATTGCTATACGCAAAATGCATGTAAGCCACAGTGTTTTGGTGCTCACATTTCTCTTTATGTGATGACAGAATGATGCAACTCAGTGCACAATGTACCATTTAACATCACCAATGTTAAAATTAACATTTTTCTAATCACCTCCATACAAAGAATGTATTGATGATGACTCAATAAATGCACCTCGTGATGTTAGATGACCTTCATTTCCTTAACTGGAAGCTTTGCAATATGCACATCTGTCTCACCGGACCATAAAGAAGAGTGTAACATGCTGGTGTCCTAGCTCAAGGGTAACATGGAAATGAATTGTTAGATGTATGTACCTCATTCCATGTCTTGTCTTGCTATCTTTGTATTAATATGTCTATAAATTATGTATAATGTAAATGTATTCATAGTTATCCCTTGAGAATAACAAAACAATTACTTGTATTGGTATATCCACCATAGACACACTGGGAGTATGGAAAATTCTGTTCCGTGCTGCATACTGCAAGTTTTTTCAAACATTTTAGCCAGCAAAAATGAGCCTTTCCTTGTTGTGTTTTCCTCTGTGAATAATGAGTGTGTGGAGATCCATGTTTCTCAAAGTATGTCTCACTGTCAAAATAGGAAGGTCATAAGCAAACAAGCATTTTATTACATTTTTCTAACTGTTGGTCTTAAGGGTTCAGCCTGCTATTCTGTCCTATAATATCACTAATAGTAGTGATTCACCAAGGCAAATTGTCTTTGAATCCATGCAGCCTTGATTTTGTTCTGCATCCATGCTACCAGGGTCCATTTCTCTGCCACAAAGGATGACAGAGGAGATATAAAATAGTCTTAATAAAGGTATGACGTCTCGATACTCACTAACTCTATAGTTTTCAGGAAATAAGTGATAAATTGGAAGAACTCCTGGAACAACAGTTCTGACTATGGTGTGGCTTGAGAAGTCCATGTAAGGCTGTTCTAAGTCATACTTATCTATCTTTTCTCCACCTCTGTCCCAATTTCAGAAAAAACAAAGTTGATACTCAAGACTATTTTGTTGGATTTTTCTGATGTAATGGGACTGGACAGACTCTTGGAGTGGAAGGGAAGGCAAAATATAGGCACATGAGCTGGTTTCATGGGACTTAAAACCAGCACAATTCTGAAAAGATGTTTTTGTCTTGAGTATGTAAAAGTGTTCTAATACTCCCCAAGAAAACCCAAAGACAATTTGCTGTTTATCTTGAATGCTTTTCCAAGAAACAAAAATTCCATTTACTTTTTATTTTTAAGTAGTTTAGCTTTGCTCTGGAGAACATTCAGTTTAATAAAAATACTGATTATAATTTATGGAGTTTACTGACATTAACTTTTATACAGCTAAAATACTCCTAAAAATAAAAAATAGTACTTAATCATTTCGGCTGAGTCCTTTGCATCACTACACTTGTGATGTATTGAGAGAAATTATTTGTACACCTTATCTGCTACATCAGGAAACAAAATAATCTGAATCTTAGGCATGAAAATATGAAGCTTAAAAAAAACCCCACAAAGCAGTAGAGGAAGGATAGAGGTTCACTGTGCATTATAGCCATTTTTATCTTTAGGTTTTTTCACTAGAAGAAAATGCTACTCATATACACTTTGCAACCACTGTAAAATACATACTGGGGTTTGTAAGCTCTTATATTTTTTTCTCCTGGATTTAAAAACTATGAGAATTTTTACCAGCCTCTCTCAGCAATCAGTTACTTGGGCCCCAGTGCCAAGGAGTAGACTGACAGCCAGAGAACTGAGTGCAGTAAGCTCTGTGCAATTCTTATGGCCTCTCTGGTTTATTTTGATTGCAAAAGGTCTGTCCTCATGCCTGCTGCAGCACAGACTGGATCAGTGCACATGTTGTTCTGACCATTTCCTGTGTAAACAAAAACTATGTAGTCCATCCAAATATGCTTTGTAGAGTCATATAAACCTTGCTATTCTGTATCTAGGTAGAGGGACAAAATTCATGGCGTTTTTTTCTAGACTTCAAGATCTTCCAAGTCTTATTTTAATTCATTCTAAGTTGATTAGCACAAGAGGTTAGCAGATGTGATACTGATCTACAAGAAGGGCTGGAAGGACAATCTGGGCAACCAGAGGTCTGTCAGTTTGACCTCAGTTCTGGGAAAAGTTATGGAACAGATCATCCTGAATGCCATCACATGGCACATGTGGGACAACCAGGTAATCAGGCCCAGCCAGTATGGGTTTGTGAAAGACAGGTCTTGCTTGACCTGCCTGATCTCCCCCTGTGGCAAGGTGTTAGTTAGTGGATGAGGGAAAGGCTGTGGGTGTAGTCTACCTAGGTTTTAGTAAAGCCTTAGACACTGTTTCCCACAGCATTCTTCTGAAGAAAATGTATGATCGTGGCTTGGATGTGTGCACTGTTCACTGGGTAAAAATGTGGTTGGATGGCCAGGCCCAGAGAGTGGTGGTGAATGGAGTCAAATGTAGCTGACAGTTCCCAGTAGAGTTCCCCAGGGTTCATTGTTGGGGCCAGTTGTATTTAATGTCTTTATTGATGATCTGGAGAAGGGGATTGAGTGCACCCTCAGTCAGTTCACAGGTGGCACTGAGTTGGCTGGGAATGTTCATCTCCTGAAGGGTAGGCAGAGCCATCTTGACAGGCTGGATCAATAGGCTGTGGCAAATTTTATTTGGTTTAATAAGGTGAAGTACTGAGTCCTGCCCTTGGGTCACAACAACCCCAGACATTGATAGAGGCTTGAGGCAGAATGGCTCAAAAGCTGCCTGGCAGAAAAAGACCTGGGGTAGTTGGCCGATGGCTGGCTGAACATGAGCTGGCAGTGCACCCAGGTGGCCAAGAAGACCAATGGCATCCTGGCTTGGGTCAGAAATAGTGTGGCCAGCAGGAGCAGGGAAGGGAATCATCTCCCTGTACTTCGCACTGGTGTGGCCACACTTCAAATCCTGTGTTCAGCTTTCAGCTTCTTGTTACAAGAATATTGAGGTGGTGGAGCGAGTCCAGAGAAGTGAAGGATCTGGAGTACAAGTCTTGTGAGGAGTAGCTAAGGGAGATGTGGTTGTTTACTATGGAGAAAAGGAGTCTCAGGGAAAACTTTATTGTTCTCTACAACCACCTTAAAATAGCTTATAGTGAGATAGGTATTTGTCTGTTCTCCCAAGTAACAACCCATATGACAAGAGCAAACAGCCCCAAGTTGCATCAATTTTAGATTGGTTATTTGGAAAAATTTCCTTACTGAAAGTGTTACCAAGGATTGGAAAAGGCTGCCCAGGGAAGTGACAGTGTCACCATCCCTGGAGATATTCAAAAGGTGTGGAGATGTTGCATTTAGGAACATGGCTTAGTGGTGGCCTTGGCAGTGATGGGTTAGTGGTTGGTCTTGATGGTCTTAGGGGTCTTTTCCAACCTAAATGATTCTATAAATCTATGATTAGATCTGTAGGGTACCATAATCACTGTAAAATAATTTCTAATGATGAGACAGGGCACAACAGCAGAATGATCTGGTTTATTCTTTCCATGCACATGATTGATGGTTTTCTTTGGTTCAGTTTGTTGACCATAATTCACACCCCAAAATCTTGTTTGCTTAGGTGCTCTGGGAGTGCTGGCTGCTGGGATAGTACCTACCAACAGCCCAGTCTTCCCACATGGGCCAGCTATTTGGACAGAATACCAAGATATTTGTCAGCTGGAATCTGCATTTGCTTTACCTTTTTGTAAAGCTGACAATAAAATACCCCTTTCTTGTATGAGCTTATTCTGTTTTGGGAACGTTCTACTCCTTTGGAGGTGGGTTTGCTCCCACTAAAGTTTGATTATGGCCATAATTCCTCACTGTTAGAAGATATGCTCTCACTCAAATCCCTTACAGTTTTATTTTACAAACTACATTCTGCAGACTTGCAGCAGTCCTCTTTTGCAAAAGTCAAAATACAAATCTAGGGGAAAGGAAAGTGCCCCCTTTTTTTTTCCTAAGAAGTGATTGACAAGTCTAGAACAGAAAGGGAATTTCATCCAGTAGAATGGTGAAGTGCCTACCTTGCTTTGGGTTTCACACCAGTGCTGCTAATGACAGCAGACTGATTGATCTTTCCAAATATGCATACTTGGAAAAACGAAATACATCTTATTTTGGTGTAATCCACCTGAGAAGTCAGTCATGCAAGAACAATTTCTGTCCAGAAGATCAGTAGACATATCAGGCCTGTGGTCAAGCATTTTTTTTTATTCTTTAATGATTTTTTTCATATTTAAATCACTAGATTTAATGGAATTACCACCTCATTTGTATTCCCAGAAAGAGTGATGTTTATTGCTGGTCTCAATCTCTGTGAAGAAAAATAATCCTGTTTTAAATCAAACACTTGTTTATATGATCTAATAGAAACCACCAGGCTCTATATCAAATTCAAATGGAAAACAGATGTATTAAATTGACAGTAAGAATAAATTTGTCACAGCTATAAATGCTTATTGAGATATATGTTTATATACATATGTGTGTGTACATATATAATTTCTTCTTTTTTGAGGTTTGGTGAAGAGGACAGGAAAAGAACATTCCTTTAGAGAACATCACCAAAGACATGCAGTGTAGTTGCTTCAGATTTTAAATGATCTGTTAAGAGAGCATTGAAACAGAGACTAGGCACATATGAAATTTTAATTTAAGGGTTTGAAGATTTAATTTCAGGGTTGGAGAGTTTTCATTTTTTTAAGTAGTCCAAAATGTGTTTTGCAAAATTTGTCTTTCTGCAAAGAATGTGGTAAGCCCAAAGTACTTGGGAAAAATATTGCATTGAACTGATGCAAGACACTCCAGTTTGGGAAATAAGCATGTCTACAGTGTGTCACAGCCAGCTGATAGCTAGCAATTTTTTATTTTAGATTATGACCCAAAACTCGGGATGGATGGACTTTTAAGTCTTCATTTCCACACACTTTTCCGTCATGAACACACTCTTCAAAACAGGGCTCAAATGCTTTACACACATTTAAATGTAACAGTCAAATTAATCCAGTCCTAAAGGACATGAGTCCTTTCTTGTTTCTTCCCTATGTCAGGTTCCAACTCAGTCCTGTAGTGTCAGAAGGTTTCATTTCCGTGTACGCTTCCTATGCAATGCAGTTTATCACCTTTAGAAAAGCTGGGGCATGCTATATCTTTCTCCCACTAGTCCAGATATTTAGGTAGCTTCTTTTTGATTTGTCATGCCTGGAATTTTCTCTGATTCTTTCAGAGCACATCTGACGTTATGACAGCAGGTTGACTAAATGTTTTGAAAGCTGTTTTGTACAATACAGTATACAACTCAGGTGACAGAGAATGTGTGAATGGTACCCCTAATGTCTAAGCCTTCACAGAGCACGAGGAATCCTGGACTGACAGGTGAAGCTTCCTGATGTAGGACTTTTCATCAGGGGTGCTACCCAGCAGCATCTAAGCCTTGGAGGTGCTCCTGGATTCATAGGTCTGTTGCAGTGCCAATAAAGATTCAGCTATTGATTTTCACCCACTGCCACTCACAGTGGATNCCCCTCCCCCGGGGATGGCCTAGTGAAAAACTAGTGATGCACTCTCCTAATTTGGAAGATAGCAGAAACCCCCTGCACAAACAGACCTGTCTCCAGCTTGCTGGTTTGTGCAGAGTGAGCCTTTTCTCCCTGCTTTTTGACAGAGTTCAGCTGAGATACTAAGTGGGGGCTTCACATCAAAGTAACCCTGAACATGCTGGTTGCATGTTCAGTATGTATTGGTTCTGAAATCTGAATTAATAATCCTAAATCCAAATGCTGCATACTGCTGTTGTAATGTATCTTCCATAAGGAAATGAAGGCATGTAAAGTGGTGTGCCCAGGGATGCAGACAGGGTCGTGAAGGAAGTGCAGGAGACTGATTCCTGACCCCTCATGTTAAAACACAAGTGGCAGACAATGAATTACAAACACATGAGCAACTGCATAATATCCTTTTAGATTGATATTTAAAATAATAATGCAAAAGAAAAATTCCAGACATCTTTCCTGTCTGCTGATTANGTTTGGGAAATAAGCATGTCTACAGTGTGTCACAGCCAGCTGATAGCTAGCAATTTTTTATTTTAGATTATGACCCAAAACTCGGGATGGATGGACTTTTAAGTCTTCATTTCCACACACTTTTCCGTCATGAACACACTCTTCAAAACAGGGCTCAAATGCTTTACACACATTTAAATGTAACAGTCAAATTAATCCAGTCCTAAAGGACATGAGTCCTTTCTTGTTTCTTCCCTATGTCAGGTTCCAACTCAGTCCTGTAGTGTCAGAAGGTTTCATTTCCGTGTACGCTTCCTATGCAATGCAGTTTATCACCTTTAGAAAAGCTGGGGCATGCTATATCTTTCTCCCACTAGTCCAGATATTTAGGTAGCTTCTTTTTGATTTGTCATGCCTGGAATTTTCTCTGATTCTTTCAGAGCACATCTGACGTTATGACAGCAGGTTGACTAAATGTTTTGAAAGCTGTTTTGTACAATACAGTATACAACTCAGGTGACAGAGAATGTGTGAATGGTACCCCTAATGTCTAAGCCTTCACAGAGCACGAGGAATCCTGGACTGACAGGTGAAGCTTCCTGATGTAGGACTTTTCATCAGGGGTGCTACCCAGCAGCATCTAAGGCTTGGAGGTGCTCCTGGATTCATAGGTCTGTTGCAGTGCCAATAAAGATTCAGCTATTGATTTTCACCCACTGCCACTCACAGTGGATTTGCAGAGCAAAATCTGTCAGTCTTGGATGGTCATCTGTCATACGTATCATCAAAACTGCCTTTTCTTCTTTTGACATCTGGTCCTTTCCTAGGTCGTTATGAGCTAGGTGTCCACTGCAATACGCTCTCTTGTGTTAAGACATCTAGCATTAAGGTCTAAATTTCATGTCTTTCTTAAAGTTTAAAATTTTGGGAGGCATGAGATTATGCACAGTGTGAGTGAGCATTTATGATTTCCAAGGTGCATATTGGAGAACACAGTTCACACTAAGCTTGTTGATTACATAGCAGGACAGTGCTAATATTTTGGTGGTATATGAAGAGAGATTGTGCAGTGGCAGTTATGTAATAATTTCTAAAATCCCTGAATTTTCTTATCATTTTAGGGGATAGAAATGCATCTGCATACTCAGTGCTTATCATGAGTCTGTGCACACTGGAATTATCAAGAAGAATTAGAGAAATTCTAGAATAGTATCNGCACTCCCCTCTTGTTGATTTTCAGTACCTATCTATTTCTCTAACCTGATCTTTCTTGATTAGTTTTATTTTGTCTCCACTGGCTTCAGTGTGCTACATCCTTATACAGCTTTCTCACTGCTTTCCTTCATGATCCCAGTTATACTGGGATGTCAGTGAGCCTTTGGTATATTTAAAACCTTGACATTGAGGAATATGTAAATAAGAAGTAGGGAGTAGGAGAGGGGAGACAATCACAACACCAAGCCTGCCAGAGTTCACGAGGCGTTTGAACAATGCTCTCAGGCACGCAATGTGGTTTTTGGGACTGTTCTGGTGAGGCCAGGAGTTGGACTTTGATGATCCTTGTGGATCCCTTCCAACTCAGAATATTCTATGATTCTAATATTGAGTACGCAAATATAACAGTGCTTGTTAGGTAACATTACAAACCATCTAACAGATTATCGTCACCTTTGACTTTGTTTCCCTGCCTCCTTGATCCACAGTGTTCTGTTATTTTGAATTGAGATTAACCCTCTACATTTGTTCCAGGGTTAGGGCCTTAGTGCATTTAATAGTAATAAATAATACTAGTTACTCATAACTAATGCTAATTAAGCATAGCAAAGATGTAGTGACTACATGCAGATGGATCAGGAACACAGAGTTTGTGAACTTCTCTTGTTTTGTAGCCTGGTTCTTATCTACAGTTGGAAGCAGGCAGAAGAAGAAACTCTCAACACAAATCCAGATGTGCACAAACAGGACATCTGTCTCAAGTATGCATAACATGCATGCCCTTATTTAAGGGCAGTTGACCATTCAGGCTTTCTGTCTGACTTACGTTTTCTTAGTGTTCCTGCCACAGATTTTGCAGAGAGCAAGCCTCTTCAAATAAAAGAAGTTTTGCATAGAAAGGGAAGCATCCACAGCAAACAAGATACACAGAAATTTGAGCAAGTGAAAGAGGTCTTTCCATAGTCGAACCAGTTAAAACCAGCATGATTTTGAACTGGAGCTTCTTTTTAAGAGGAGTGTCTCACCTGCTGTGTCAGTCCTAGTCTGTGTAGTACCTGAGCCTAAAAAGACCTTTAGAAAAATTTCATGAAAACAGAAGGGAGATTCTGTCAGAATATTAACCTTTTTGTCTGTATAGACAAAGTTATTATTTAAAAACAGTAGCATTAAGCAAACTGGGTGGAAGTTGATAACTAAGGTCAATAATAATTTTCCAGAATTACAGATCTGGAAACCATTGATCCTATTACACTGCTGTTGCAAAAATCACTAAATCATTTCTATTAATTGCATCAGCCTGTTTAAAGTTCAACTAACTCGTTCATGTTCTACTCCTACACTGTCATAAAGGCCCTTGCTCTCATATCAACAATCCTGTTATCAGAGCATACAGTTATTTGTTGAACTGGGCCAGTTGCACTATTTGCTGTAGTTGTTATTTTAATTTTTATTACTTTTTATCTATTATGTTGGGAAACAGAAGCATATTACTACTCAGGAGGAGCTTCTGTATGAGTCATGTTGATAAAGTGGTGCACACATAATAAAAAAGGTGTAAAATAAGCAGAGTTGATTGTTAGCCTCCTCAGCCATGCCATAATATTTTAAAAAACCCCAAACAAACAAAACAAAAAAACCCAAGAAAACTGCAAAGAAAAAAACCCCACAACGACAACAAAACCCAAACAAAAAAATGCCAACCAACTCAAAAAAATCCCACAGAAGCAAAAGAAAACCCCACCAAATAAGTAAGTACATCTGGCTTTGAAACATTGCTACAGCAGTGGATTTAGTAATAATATATAGTGTTTAAATTTCCATAAATATTCCCGAAGTGTTCAGAATAAGGCAACTATATCTCTTCACTTGGTATCTTTTAACAATTTTACAAGATATTTTTAGATTTTTTTTTTCCTCTGATAACATGTCATAGAGAAACTTTCAAAATTACCTCTCTGGACAGTAAACAGGTATTGCTAATTGTTAGACCAGCTCATGAATTTGGTGATACATGAATACAGAAGTTTTGAAATATTGACAGGATATTATAGATTAATTTCTGTTTGCACCATTGAGTTCAAAACACAGGAAAACTCTGTGTGAAAGAAAATAAAGATCGATTTGTGTAGGGGGGTTTTGTCATATTTTTAGCATGGTAACAGTAAATGAGGCATTTCTAAATTACAATGTGTATTGAATTTGCAGCTGTGTAGTTGTATTTTAGTTATTGTCTGTATCTCTTGAGGCACTTTTAATATTTGGTTTTCAACAAGGTAAAAATTATGTAATTCATTTGCTTGAACTGAGTTTTGTACTTTCCAATAATTTTTGTGTTGTGCCTGTACCTTTTTCTTCATCAGTATTCAGTAAAATAGTATTCATACAATTAGTATGCAGCACAGTGCAAGAGAATGTCTTTCTTTTAAAGATCAGAGGTGATTCTTGTTCTGTTTCTCAAAGGCAAATTGAACAAGAGAGACAAAGATTAATCCTACTGTTTCCATTGTTAAATCTCACTTTTCAGATTATGCTACTTTATCACTAGAGTGCACTCAGTACTGTGTATTTCATATCCAAAAATTGTATTAATTCGTGTTTTAGGAAATAAACAGGAGTTTAAAATAAAATCCTCTAGGATCTTTTGTTGTTTTGAAATCTAAGGGACTCTATAATCCTTTAAACCTGTAAACACTAACAAAGAGACCGTTGTCACTAAATCAAATTCATCTTTGTTGAAACAGTGTGCCGCAGAGTTTCTCATGGATAATAAATGCTATTCAGTGAGCCCCAGCCTCACCTCTGGTGTAACTGCAGTGCCTTAGTACTCCAAACTGTGATCAATTTGGCTAATATCTTGAAAATTAATAAACATTCATAAAACAATGAGTTCAACACTTCCCAGCTCCCTGCTTGAATAGTTTTTCTTTATAATTTCCGTAGACTGTTGCTTTGTTTAATGTTTAAGGTTATGTTAGGTCAATTCTTAATACAATAGCGTATTTGGCAAGAGTAGATGAGGATTAATTAGTAATGTTTGCAGAAGACTTTGAAAATATGAAGTGCTATGGGGGCAAAAATGAATGTATCTGCTTTTCTCTAGTCTAGGAGTAGGTGGTACCGGCAGAATGCTCTTCTCATGCTTGGAAAGCATTAACTTTTCATAGATCTTACTGTAAGTAAATTCTGAGTTTTAAAGTTCATTGTTTGTACTTTTAAGCAGTGGCTCATAATTCTTCTGGCATTATTTTTAAGCGGCCTGCAAAATATATTCAGATAAGTAGTTGGTTTACAGAAAGCTACACTTGTGAAATTCATAAAAGGGCTCAAACAGCCAGTGGAAATATGTTCGGGCGTTCTGAAATACAGATCTGTGAATCCACTGGATGTATTTTATAACTTGGAGTTTGGCATTTGTCAGAGGACATACAGGTCTTCAGAAGTATCAGATTATTTATGAAACTGATATTATGCAATTTATGAGTTTTCTCACACTGACTTGCAAATGTTGTGTCTTCCCTGCAGAGAAAGTTTCCTGCTGTTCCTTCCTCTGTATGAGGCTTGTTGTGAGATAAAACCAGCTGAGGTGCTGGTAAGCAGGGATAGGTGGCAGAATTGATATCCAAGTGAGCTATAGAACAATCTTCAAAACATCATCTCTAGTACTTTGTGACTTATATTTAAGCTGCTGTTTCAAGGGGAAAGACCATTGTGCCCAACTCTGTCTCTTGGAGGCATTTGATTCCCCACACTTTTACGTTTTCCAAGATTTAGAATATACATTGATATTTTCAGCAGTACTGAAAGTACTGTAAAAAGATAGTAAGTCTTCACATCTAAACATTTTGAAAAAAGGCAAATGATGGATTGCACAGTGGACATTTTCCCATCTTCCTTTCACGCTAGCTTCAGTAATTCTGCGTGTAATTCTTGGAGATGAGATACAGCGCTTCAACTGATGACAGCAACAGACAAAAATTTAGAGGCAGTGCAATTCCTTCAAACAGATGTTTCCCAGACAGACTGATAACACTTCAACTTTCAAGTGACACCTCTTCTTAAAATCTCTAACTACGTGAAAAAAAAGGTATAATGTCATACAGTGTCAGGTGTGAAGTAAAACTTGACTCACCTTTAGCGTTTGATTATTCCTCATTTACAGCCTGTGTTTAAACAAATAGTATTTTTTCAAACCTTTTTTATTTGACAAAAGGTGTGGATGCCTCATTCGTCTTCCTTTTTCTCTTTTTTTTGTTTACTAACCCCATTTGCTGGCCATTATGGATTTTCCTTCCTAACATCTCTTGATATCATACTATTTTCTACTCTCTTTAGAAGTAAATATCCCCTATTTTTGGGTTAGGGCAGCATTAAAATTTGCAATTCAAGTTATATTATGAATAAATGAAGTATTTTTCTTATTTCTAAGATTTTTTCTTTTTTAAAAAAGCACAAAACAGTTGTAGGGCAAGTGAAGTGTAGAGCACTTCACCCACCTGGTATTTCACAGGTGTTTTGGTTGGTTGTTTTTTTTTTTTTTAAATGGTGTAAAAAGCTGAACTGGAAAATCATAACTTTAAATCACTTGCGCATTTCTCGGAGCAAAGAACTCTGATCCTACCTATATATCCAATGTTTTGTTGCTACATGTGATAAATATCCTGCTAGTGGTAAAAGAGCTAATTGGATGTTTCTTCCCTTTCTCATTTCATTCTAAAGAAATCTGACAGTACTTTGTTGTACTTTTTTGTGCTCCATTGTAGTGTTCATCTCCCCTCACCTATAATGCAAACTCTTTGTGATCCACAAGTTTTTTTTATCCTGTAAGCACAATGACAGAAATATTAACAACCGTAAGGACTAATGATGAATGTTCAAGGGAGTGAATCTCTTTATATAAACATTAAAAAATTAAAGTCTTGTCCACAAGGCAGAGTCTAGGCAGTTCCACTGTTCCCTGTAAACTGAAAAACATTCACGACTTAATAACATTGCATTAACCTAGAAAAGGCTAGCAGTACATGGACCTGATTCTCTGTTGTAGTGCATAATTGCCTTCTCCTTTCAGTCTTTGAGAAACTGTAAATGAAGTTTCTTCCATCTGTATACAACCTCCTATTTAAGATAAAACAGAATACCCATCCGTAATGTAAATTCTCTTTTGTTAAAATCTTACCCCCACAGTTGGACTAAAATTCCACATAAATATCCCTTATATTTGTTGGGTTTACTGGGAGTTTCATATATGGAAGCTTGACCTAAATTTCACAGATGTGTGTTCTAGTCTTAAAAATTTTTGACAGAGGTTTCTACAAATATTTCTGTGTAGGAGTTATGGAAAGTCCTGCAAACTATTGAATGAACATATTTTTAAGATGATATTTCTCTTTTTTAGATCCCTTTGAGGTAGAATCCATGCTGCTCTTGAATGGGGGATTGAATGATGAAGTTGATGTCAGGCATGAGCATTAGCTCTGCTCAACAATGACCTCCCATGAGGATGTAGGGAGAAGGGAGCAACAAAAACAAACTAGGAGTGCTCCCCATTCTTTTCTTAGCTTTCTCACTTTTATAAACCCATTATCATTCTCTGTTAAGAGTTTAGACACCATTATAGTTATTAACATAAAGCTAATCCCACTTCAGTTCTTTCTGTAGTTTATGTTCTTTTCTGTCCCAAAGTTTTACTGTACTCTTCTAGGCCAGCTGTTTTCTGAATTCAGGCTTCCCTGGATATGACTGCCCTATGGCAATTGTTGTCTTCAACACCAGAGCTGTTTGCTTATATCTGCCTGTACTTACTGCTAAACTTGTACTCTTGTTGCCTTTAGATCCTATGCTGCAATATATTTATGCTAAATTTGATGTAAAGGTAATAAGCTTTTCCAAGCCCTCTCAGATCTCAGATTTTCACAGTCACTTTGGTAAAGGAAACACCTAACAAGGCAATCTGATTTTCACAGTCCTACTACCTCTGTCGATTCTTTCATATAACCATATCATAGTCACACTCAATTTCTAATTTTGTGGGTGTAATCTTGCACAAATATTTGTTTGTTATCATGTAAAACAAACCTTTGTTTGGCTATATATTGGCAGTTGTAAGAGAAGATTGTTGATCAGAAAGACTTTTTTTCCTAATCTCTGGTTCTTTTCTAACAGTTAGGAGGATCAGTGTTTAGATTATTTCCAGAGAGGGGACAGCCTTTTCTGTAATGACTGGAAAATATCAAGGGGTCATCTGAGAGTGCATACACTGTTGAGCCCTGCAGGAATGTGTTGAAGTTTTTTCGTTGGGTTTTGCTTTAGTTTTTTAAAACTTCCCTTTTGCCAAGCTCATCGCAACCTGAGAAAAATTAGTGTGTTGTAGAATGGCTAAAAATGTTTATGAACCTTAATGGTAGAGTGTTTATGAAGCTTAGTACTAGACAAACTGGGAGCTACTGCACTTACGTCATAAACTGAAATATCTGCATGGCCAATAGGAAGCTTGTCCACATATTAGTCACCTTTCCTTTCTGACTTTGTAACAGATACAACAACTGGCTCTGTTGATGGGACTGCATTGGTCACTGAAGTGGCAATCAGAGTGTATAAGTGAAGGGACTGTCAGTAAAGGAGGTTTGAGATTGTTTTTTGAACGGTATTACCTACAAACTCTCTTTTTCCCCCTAATTCCAATTGGTTGTTCTTCAGTGAGGGAATGGCACCATGGCGGTATTATACTTCATCCCTAGCCTGAGTAGTGTGGCAAAAGTGAGAGTATAAAGTTATTAACAAAGGCTGCAGTTAATTGCTTTTCAAAGAAAAGAGAGAAAAGAAGAAGGAAAGCTGTGAACTTGACTGGTGCTTTTGCTGACTATGACTTCAAAAACTGAAAGAGCCAGTGTTTTCTATGTCAAATCCATAAAGCAGACAAGTACCTTTTCAGTCTTGCTCAGGTTTCAAAAGCTGAGAAACATGAAGTCAGTAAGCTGCAAATGCAGAAATAACATCTTGTGTCCAGCTTTCAGGCGTGTCCAGGAGGTTTTAGGATCTTCCAGTATAGTAAGAGGTGGTGATTAAAACTGAAAGCCTGAATGAGCATGCTGCTTCCTTTTCGTTAAGTCGTTGAATGCATATATATGCACATAAGGAGCTCGAATTGCCATAAAGATTGTAAAGCTAGTAATGAAGGCCACAGGATAGATATCCAGGTTGTAGAAATTGGTGTAACTCCATTGATAATTTTATTCTAATATTTATCTCAATAATTTCATACTACCTGGAAGTTTGGTCACAAATCACTGTTACAAGAATCCTGACAAGGTTGCTTCCATATTTTAAGATGTATAATAGATTACCCATACAATATACCTTGTTTACAGAGTATAAAAAGGGAAAAAGTCTATTCTATCTTACACTCTGCACAATCCTGATGAAATATATGGGAATACAGACCATGTACAAAAATGTCTTCTATAGGAAATCCTATTTTTCTCTCACTTTAGTTTTACTTTTTCTCTCCAACCAGCAGCAATTTGTCTAAATGAAGGGCTAAGCAGGAGATTCCAGGAACAAATTTGCATGACCCTGTTGGAAATCATGGCCAAAACTACTGGCTGTTAATAAAGTGACTTGTATCTCAGCGGGATGCCCTAGGAAGTGGATTAGCAGTGCTCTAAACATCATCAGGGATAAACAACAGGAAACTCACCCTAGAAGAAAGTGCCAGTAGCTTAACATAAACTCCCATAAAGAGCTTCAGGCAAGACTTCCTCTTAATAAATATCCCAATATTGAGTCTGAGGGACTCTAAATTAAGTTTGCAAGATTGCCAACACATGTCTAAGTTCTTCCCAGGGCCTAGCACTGCTGAAACTTCCCTCCAAAGCAAGCAAACAGTAGTGGGCTGGAGAAAAGCTGTAAACCTGGATTTAATTTCTGGCAAATGAAACAAATATGTCTTTTTCATCTTCTTGAAAGAAAAAAAAGTCTTTCTCCTCTTATACCAAAAGACAAAGAAGTAAAAGTCTGATTGTTTCTTGATTAGCCTGGAGATTTTCTTCTTTAGAATAAGAAAATGTGCTGGTATTTAAGTATCTTCTTAAAGAAGAAGAGAAAAATTGTGCAGGGGAGCTCATGCTTTGGAAAGCACATATTTTAGACTGGTAAAAACCCCATACTTCTACTTTGCTATGGTTGGTTTTGGTTCAATAGCACCATGGAAGCATATCCAAATGAGTCATTCATTGTCCTGCAATGTTGTTTGCCTGCTTATTCAACGTGTGCATTTATTATGGCTTCTAGACCATAATGCCAAAGTTGTATTCACCACAGAGAAACTACAATACACGCTCTATTTACTTTGCATTTTTGATGATGGCATGATACTTGTGGATGATGAGGTTGCAGGTGAATTACATAAGGCCTTTGCCTTATAAAACCATTGCCTTAAATCACACCACCATGCATTTTGTATATTCAGCATAGGAAAACTCTATTAGGAATGATTTTTAAAGAGTAAAATATTTTTTTACTATTTTGCGTATCTTTGCATCTTAAGTAAGACATCCTAGTTGCTCAGGCTCTAACAAGACAAGGATTGGGGAAAATCCCCACTTTGAAGTCCTCAGTCTTGGGACATTAAAGAGTTAATTGCAGGTGCTCTGTGTTCAGATAGGAAGCTCTCACATTTCCAAAGTTTGGTAGCATTTAGGTGTATATAAATGGAAGCGATTACTGTAGGGCAATAATTAATTTTACTCCACAGTGAATTGCATAAAGATTGGTTTAAATTTGATGAAAGGCATTTTAAGTAATCTCTGATCTCTTTGCTGATCATCCCCAGCCCTACCTGTCAGTGTGGAACAGCAAGCTGTCCCCTTGACAGAAATCCTATGAAAGGACATCTGTGCTGTGTGACAATGTCATATGGAAGGATTACTGGTTTAATAGAGTTGAGTTTTGTTCTTGCTCAAGCAGATGCATCTGTCAGTCAGGCTAAAAAAAGGAACCATATTTTATGGCAATAATTTTCACTTTGAAATTTCCATGTAAATACAGTAAAAAAGGGAACAAAAAATTATAAACAATTTCTGCTAAAAGTGTCGTTCATTTAGCTGTTGAAAGACAGCAGTAATTGCACTTGGTGTATCACATGCATGATATTAATCAAGTATGACAACGAAATGTTAGTACAACAGATATAATCTTATTTGGCTGTATCTTGGACAGCTTTTAAGCACAGCTTGACAAAGAGTATTTAAAAGATCACTTTCCAATATGGCATCTCCCAATTCTTTTTCAAGCTATTTTTTCCTCCTTTTTTCATTTGTTATCCTGATTTCCAAACCAATCTTCTGTTTGGATCCTTCCTCTTCTTGATGTGTATGTGTATATATATGTGTGTATGTGTGTGTGTATGCACAGCACTTTTTTTTTTAACGAATTGAAGAAAAAAATTTAAATACCACTAAGGAATTGTGTGACTTCTGAATTTTTTTTTAATGCTAAATATTTCACTTCAATGGTTACAATATCACATGTCCACAGGGGAGAGTATGATGATTGTCTCATGCACATGAAGACCTTGTGTGTGGTAAAAGGCTGGTTTGTAGCCAGGTCTTTTGCTCAACTGAACCGTAATATCAAGGACCTGAATCCTTAGAAACATTCATATAAACACAGTGATAGTGGAAAACAGATGCCGCATCATATACTGCAGCTGAGAATGTTCTTTTTTTTTTTTTCCTTTTTGGGGGAGAAGAAAGTTTCCATGATTTTAAAACAGGCATTTTTTTGGTGAAGTATATCAAAGTTTGCCTCCAGTAATCTGTAGTTGTTATTTATATCTGCCAAGGAGAGCTATAAATTCAGCCTTGACATGGTTTCAATAGTGTGAACCTCCAGATCTGCCCTAATCCCAAGATTAGATACTGAAGTGCTGCTTCAATTGTGCAGTATTATCACGTTCTATCACTTGGCCCTATTTCAAACTGTAGTTTTATTGACAATACTTTCAAAGCTGTTGCTAAGTTGTGAGCACTCTGCTTTATCTGTTGCTCCTTTTGCAGCTCCAGGTATGTATACTTTCCTGCAGGATGCAGTATGCTAATAATAATGACTAGGCGAAACAATGATATGTATTTAACCTTTTTTCATACAGGAGACTTTTCAATTCATAGAATCCTTTGTATCCTTAACAATTTAAACTGATTTTCCCTTACACCCTCTTGTTACTGTCCCTTCTACCAGAGCAATTCTTCAAGGTAGTCATAAAAAGCTCTGTATTTGTATCATGGAACTAATTGGTCTAAATTTAGCTCTTGTTGTGCAGTGGTTGTTCTTCTCTTCACAAATGTCATGGTTCATTACTACCTTCAGTCATAGGACTTTGCTACAAAGTGTGGTTGAATGGGTCTTTTTCAATTCCCATGAGGTGTGCAAGGTTTACTTGTTAAATAGAGATGAATAAAATAGCAGATGCATCCATTAACCAAGGCAGACCAGAAAGCAAACTCAAGTTATATGTGCCTGCCTGTCACAAATGAAGGGAATGCATTAATAAATTCCTTTGCCATCTACAGAGGAAAAAACTGCAGCTTTTTGAATCCTTTGAGATACAAAGGGCCTAAACTAGATTTTGAGAACCTGCCTGGAAGAGACACTGTAAGAAAGCAACTGCTCATCCTAATGTCCGGTGTGAATGGCTGCCAAAACAGCTGCTGACAAAGCTGTGTTTATTTTGGGAAGGTCTGTTAGCTGTTTTGCTGTCAATGTGCTGAATAGGTTACAGGGAAAAGCAGTGCTGCCCGGTGTGGGGGATATGACACAGATGATCACTTCAGAAGAGAAATGTGGCTGTACAACTGCTCCTTTGAAGGCTTGATGGCAGCTCCATTTCTTTCTCTGTCACAGACCTACATGCTTAACCTGGAGGAGGTCAGCAGTCACCTCTGCTTCGGTTTACTCACCTACTTTTTTTTCTTTCTTCTATATCTGGTCTGCAAAGACCTCAGGATAGGGACCAGTGCCCATGTTTCATTTGTACAGACTGTAATACAATTGGCTCTGTGTCTTACACAGATAGTGTGGATTAACAGCTTGAAAATAGAGTTGAGTACTGGGAAATCTTGAATCATCACGGCTGTGCATGTAGCTCGTCAGTAGGATTGGACGCTGCCCTCTGACTTCATTCAGATGCTGAAGACTGCACAGATGTATGCTTTGACAATGACAACAAAAGATTTTAAATGAAAAGTACTGATGCTGCATTTTTCTGTGTCAAATGCTTTAGCTTGATGTCTTCCGCAGCTTAGAAAAGTAAATACTGATCAGAAAAACATCTACACCTGCACCTCTCCCATGTTTTTAAAGGCCGGAAGACTTAAAGCATACATTGTTAACTAGCATTGTTATGCCTCTGCTCAACTCAGGGTCAATTTGTATAATGTGATGTTCTTTTATTACAAGCTTAAGTTATACTTTAGTGAGTGCTTAGGAACTTGACTTTAAAAATCATTATGACTTCACTCTAGGTTAGCACTCACTGACATACATAATATTGTTTTATGAGACTGAGAAAGCAGTTTTTCTCCATAGATGTAATAGCAAGAAGTATTTCTTTTTAGTAATAGCTGAAATCCTCAGTAGCAACTGAGAAGTCTGCTGTGTTCCCAAATTCATCCTCTGTACTCTTCTGCCTGTTGGGAACATTGTCAATAAGCACAACCTTGTCTGAAGCACATTGGTTTGGTTGGTATACTCAAGACAAAACGAGTTTTACTTATCTGATTTCCCTTCTCTTGTAAATAATTGAATTTCTCATATATCTTGGTGAATCTTTTTGTATCCTTGAGTTTACAAACTTATTGCTATGCTACATCACCACAAAAACCATTTAGTGCTCTCTCTTATAGAAGCTTTTGAGAGCTATTGATTCTGTGCAGACAGTCTGTTCTTTATTTTTTATAAAGCTTGATTAGAACAGAGTAATACAAAATGGGTATGTAAAATTGAGTTGCTTATCAGTGAAAAATATTCCTTTGCATTTTCAGTTTATATAGGATAAATTGTGCAAACACTTGTTTATACATTTACACACAGATGCAGAGAACTCTTAGATTAGATTCTTGAGAAGCCTGTTTTTATACATATCAAAGCACTATTTCTCTTATGGATCATAACCAATGGCACAGCTTTGCTTCACTTCACCTCATAGCTAGGGCATACAGTTATATTGCCTTACACGCATACTGGGATAAAAATGTTTTATATGAAGAATTCCCTCTGAACATATAGCCTGGATTTTGTGGGGAGTATTGCTGCCTTAACAGATCTGAGAGTTAACCATCTAGGAGGTATATATTGTGATTCATAAATATCTTTATGTTTTTAAGTGGGCCTATGCATGTGTCTTTTCTTAATGCATTATTTAATCACACCCTTCAAATAGAGATTTTTGCTCCTTACTTACATTGTAGTGTGCTTTTATCAGGCTTTCTGTGGGCTGTTCAAGACTGCTAGCTATGATATTCATCTGGTTTCAAGTTGATCTGGTTCACTGGTTGGAATTTAGGGGACTTGAGTGTCTAAGGATACCACACCATGTAAAACAAGTAATTGGATTTTGTTAGTTGTTGGAAGATAACTGCATGAATGATACCTGCAGTGGAGGGACTCCAAGTTCACAAATTTCTGCAGAACACTGACTGGCAGTCACAAATTCTCCTGACAATCCAGACCATCTGATAGAGGTAGAGGTGCAGCCTAGTGTCATTCTATTGTGTACTTCAACATTGAAGAACAGTGTTTGGTGAGAACAGGTTTAGTCTGTGCTCTGCAGAATGCTGTAATCTGATTTGGGGCTGAGAAGGCTGCAAACAAAAAGAGTATATTCGCAGACAGAGCAGATGGGTTATGAATGGACCTGTGGATAATCTTAATGCCCTACATGATGATAGTGGCACTTACAGATGATTGCAGTTACCTCAGAAATGTTTGTAACATTATCTCTGCTTTCCTGTAGTGTGGCAACCATCTACAGACTAGATATTTTGTGACTCCATTAAGTTATACCGTAAGGATGTAGTGTTATTATGGAATTGCTCCAAAATAGTTTTAGAGTAAATGAGAATAAAACAAATGTCTATACCTAACCCCCTTTTCTGTTTCCTGAGTCGCTCTTTTGCAGTTGTTGGGTTTTGTGAGGTTTTATTGTTGTTGCAAGAACTCGCTATGCACTGTCTGGTTGCATGTGTCAATTTAAACTGTGGTAGGTATAGGAAAGTGTCATGGAGGGTGTAGAACAGCTGAAGAACTCATGAGAAATCTGCTCCAATAGTCAGGTCTATTAAGAGTTAAAAAAAGTGACATGAGTAGCTGAGCAAAATAATAAAGCTGAAGAGGCTTACAGCAAAAATTGCTGTTACTACATCAAATAAAAAAAAATAGGGATTTGCATTAGTTTTCCAAGTGGAAAACAGGAACATTGGGCTCTGTACTGGTATGATGAAAAGGACTATCAAGGAGAAGCCTTTTGCTACAGAGGAAAACAGGGAGGAATGATGTCAGACTTGCAATAGCATGTTTTCCTGAGAGACCTGGGGAAGTGGTCTGAAGTGGGGATTATGAGCCAAAGCTGAGAGAGAGATAAGGAAAGGATAAAAGAGTATGTGTGTGTGTGTGCATAGAGCAGAGAGGATTGGAAAGAGAAATGAGCACCAATTTCCTGATCACAGCCCCTGTCTGGAACTTATGGAGCAGGTAGAAAGAAGTCTCATTTTGAGAAAACCCAATACAGAGGTGCTAGCAGAGCAAAAAACTAAAACTGGTATGTCTAAAGAGAGCAAGCAATTGCTGAAATAAATCCCTCTTTTATCAGTTAGAGTCACTGAAAAATAAGAGCTTTTTATGGTTGGATGTAGTGTGGAGGAGTTAATGTAAGGCCCATGCAACTGAATTTCACAAAGCAACATAGGTATCAAAAGCCTTGTCTATTATAAGGACTCGATGAAAAAAGGTCTTTGGCTTAAAAGGCATATTTCCTGAAGGGATGCTGGAAATTTCTAGTTACACCCTGAAATGATAGATTGTTTAAGGTAATGAAATAACAGTAAGATGAGACTCTGAGAAGAGAAATAATGAGCTTCACTATAATTCCAGTGAAGCTCTGAGAAGTATGTGAGCATTGCAGGCTATGCAGCTGACCTTTGTGGGATTGTTCTTAATTGGTGGAATAGATCTCCAAACTCTTTTCCAGCCAGATCAATGTAGCCTTAAAGAACACAATGTGGTAAAATGGGGACCTGTGAACACTTCCCAAGAGAGTGGTCATACCTGTTTGCCTGACACAAAAATGAATATTGCATTTGGTAGGTCCCAAAGTGGAAACCTCAGCATCTCCTCATCATCATTCAAGATGTCAGTAGGTGGGTTTTTCAGAGGCCATTGTTTTAGATACTCTTATATTACAAATTATAAACAACATATTGGACTATTGATTGCAAAAGAAAAACAGGTATTTGCAAGATATTTTGAAACCTATGTCAACAGGTTTGCAACACAATAGCCCTACAAGAATGGTTCTGTATGGCTTAAAAAGCAATATTAGCTAAACTAGTCATTAGATATGTCATACAGCTAAGAATAACTTCATCATCATCATTCTGTCAGCGTGTGAAGGGATAGGGTTTCACGAGGTCACACAAGAACTTCAGACAAAAAAACCAAACAGCTTAAACAAAACAAGCCAATGCAAGAAGTTTCTGGAGCACTTGGCAAAATTTCTGCTCTCAGGGAAAACCTTCCTTTTCATTTCATTGTTACAGTCCCTCATTAATACAATAATATGCAGTTAGCAATTACCGTAAGCCTCTGCTGCAAGGATAGTCTACAGCAAGGATGCTTTGTTTGATTATAAAAGACAACCTCAGATGTCATCCTTGTAGCAGGCAGCTCCTCTGCAAGCCACCTCCCCCTTCTACTACATCTCTTTGACCTCTTTTCAAGGACAGGCCCTGACACAAAACAAGTGCATCATTTTCTTTTGCTAATATCACACGTTCACCTTCTGCACATGCAAGTGCCTGTATGTGATGAAGGTAGAGAAATCCAGGTTCCCATGCATGTAGTCAAATCAGTCCCAGGAGAGACTGAATGTTAGTTGTGTGCTAATTTTAGATTTATTACCAAAGTTAAATTTTATATGAAACTGAAATGAGGAGCGACTGATATGAAGTTGCAGTTGTTTTTAACTCTTGCTCATACTACAAGATTGGAGCATCTTTTGCTGAATCCCCAAGTAGCCACATTCTTCCTTTTACTTCCCCTCTCTCAGTAATGAAGATATTAAGGAGAAGAGAGATCAAAGCTGGTTTCCTTTGGCTTGTCTTCTTTCTGTTGAAAGGGAACTTTCTAGCTCACCTTCCTCTTTTACTTGTTCCTGCCCCTGAGCAGCCTGGGAACTTGAAATGGCCTCTTACATTCAGCAGTTCCTTCAACTTAAATTGTGAAACTCTCCATGAGAGGAAAAGGTGGTTTATTTGGTTTGGAGTTTGGTTGGGGTTTTTTGTTTGTTTTTTATGTTGTTGTTACTCTGAATTTCTCCTATCACTAAAAGCAGTCAACTAAAACAACTTTGAATGCTGTAAAGTAGAATATATTTTAAAGTATGCTATAGTTGTTTAGGTATTGGTTACCTATAGTTTCTCTATAAGTATGATTAACCTTTCTAACTCTAGAAAGAGTTTCAAGCTACAGTTTTAGCTTTGGAATCAGACTATGGCTTTTTATGGCATTTCTTCCTCCCAAATACAATTATGTAATGATACCTCTGCTGTTTTACTTTTCAAGGTCTCCTTCAGGACTACATGGGTTTTTAAGTCTGTAATTTCAGTTCAGAAATTGCAAATTGATTTAGAGACTCAAATGTCCATCTGTATGTTTTAAAGTGTTGTACTAGCTGAAGTCTGAGCGCTGTAACACGATAAGTAACCTACTTACCCTTTAACTTTATTACTTCAAAAAATGGCTAGTGCTCCAGTTTGTGGTATGTTGCATAACACGAGACTCCCATGTATGATTTATAACATTGACATCACAGTCTGTGCTGGTTAATGTCAGCCCTGGACTGCTGCTTTATATCAGGAACTATCAAGCTTATTCGTTATCAATAAATAAGAAACGCCAAATAGTTTCATTTAGCTTTTTTAAAAAATGTTGTACTGTTTTTTTATTTTGAACTATAAGTATTAATTTAATTATCTGATTATATTAATCAGGGAAGGAAGAAAAACAAAGGAAGTGACTCCATTTTCACAGTGTTTATTCTCATTGGCAAGATCTCTTTTGCCTTTCTGCCCCCACATACCTTTCTTTGAGGCTGAATTCATTCCACACAGATGTGAGGATTCATTGATGGTGGCTTTTACTTTTTCAGTTCATGAAGTTACCTTGTGTCTGTCTGACCTTCTGAACAAGTTAAAGCAGTTATTGAAGCCTTGCAGAGTTGAGGGGCTGGGGGGGTGGAGAAGATAGTCCATTTTCCTTCCATCTTAGACAGCTCTTTCTGCAACTAACTTTACATCTCCATCTTGCCCTTGGTCCTTTGGTGGCAAGCAGGGGAAAAACTTCCCTGTGGCCATATGTTGGCTTAGGATGTCTTCAATTCATGACAGACGTGCACGATTAGCTGTACTTAAATGGCCCCTCTTAGCCCAGCCATGGAGGTGACTGTGGGGTGGCATCCTCACATCTGGTATCTGTCCATGTGCTTGCAGGCACTTACTGATGTTATGTATGTTTCTGCTCTGATGTCAGCAGGGTTCTTCTCATAATACTGTTTCATGGACTGGATCTTTCCTTTTCTCTTATTTGTCTGTGTGTTTGGCTAAAGTCTTGCTGTTTTGGGAAATAGAAAATCACTTTAGGGATGAAGGAAATATTCTTGTACAAATTAAAAAGTGGATCTGGGTTTCTTAAAGTTCTCATAAGATTTATTTTTATGTAAAACAAATTGCATTTATTTAGTTAAATTATGCTTGATTCTTTCACCACTGGCCAAGTACAATCCTCATTTTTAGTTACTTTGGTTTACTGCTAGAATTTTATGTTGGAGAAACAGCATGGTACTTGTGGTGTCATTTCAATTAGTATTCTAAATTGGACTAAGATCATTACACTGGGCTATGATCAAAGGTCTTCTTTTAAATCCTGTTAAAACTTGAACCTCATTTTGTCTTTTTTTTTTAAGTTCTCTGAGGGAGTATCTCTCTGGGGATTATTTCTGAGAAAGTACTCATTTGTTCAAACAAAACTTACTGGTCCAATAAAGATTATGCAGTTGTAAAATATAAGGAAATTAAATGTGTTATTGTAAGTGGGAGATGTTGGTAGAGCTTTGCAGAACAAGAAGAGCTATGCCCAAACCCTCACAGCATCCACTGAATCTTTTTTTTTTTTAATTTATGCCACCAATCTTGTAACTGCAGCTTTTTTTTCTGAAAATCATTGTGAAATTAGATGGAGAAAGTTAATAATTTTTCTCAGTCTCCTGGGTCCAATGAGGTCTAATATGAAACATGGGACTTGAAAGACTGGCTTTAGTCACTTAATTTAGACCACTGAATATATGCAAAATTCTATCTATTTGAACTGTATTGTAAGGTTATTTTTCATGATTGTGTTTTATTTACCTAATACTTTACATTCAAAGGTGAGAAAGTGGAAATCTTGGTTTCCAGGCCTTCTTAGTCAGCTTCTGTGGTTCAAACGTGATTTTAGTTCTCCACCAGAACATAGTTCAAAATTTCACAACAATGGGAGGGAGATCAAAAGAACTCAAAATGCTGAGAGGAGGGGAAAGAAAAGAAGGAAGGGATAAAAAAGAAATTACTTGATTTGGGGAAGGTAGTCCTGCAGCCATCTGCCCTGGCTGACTTCTTTGGGCTAGGAGATTGGAGTACAATCTCCAGAAGTGCCTTCCAGCCTCAGATATTCTGTGATTTGCTGTCCACTTCCACAGGTGATTTTTTTGGAGAGACCTTAAAACATTTCTTTCATGACAACAGAGTATCAAAACATGCCCAACATTTGTGTTGGGCTTTTGTTTTCCACTGGTGAATCAGTCACTGACAAACTATCACTGACAAACTAGCCTTAATGCTCTCAACAGTATTAATCAAACAGTTTGGATAAGGGTATTTGAATGATTCCTGGAAGTCTATGTAGTGTTTCTGCTGTGCATTAGTTAACTGTACTGCATTGTGCCCTACCACTTTCTGATTGTGCATGTTCCTTGAGATTAATTACAAGAGAGCTTTCTGGGTACTGTAAATAAAGACTAGTCATCTGTTTTCAAATATGTAACATGGTCCTTGACAAAATGAACCTGCCCTATTATTCACATGTATTTTCTGTTTATTATTTGACAGATTCCAGTATGAGAGGTTTTTATAATGTAGTGAACTAGATCACTAATTATAGTGTAATATAAAAGACACTCATGGCAATGATCATGCATCAGATTGTATTTATGCTAGACCATAGATCTCAGTATGAGCTCAGATACTTGCAGAACAGTAATGACGGCAAATATTCTCTTGGGTTGGAGTGTTGTATTTTATTTGGTAAATGAAAAGAAGATACATTGCTTGCTAACAAAGAGCCTGGAAATTGTGTGAGTAAAACTTGGAAAACTAATGAGGTCAAAGCCTATAGATTAATACAGGTAAATAGGAACTAAATTAAAATAGAAAATCTTTCCTATGTCTTCTTCCATGGTATTACAGTTTCTCTACACATAGGGAAGTTACTACCTAGTTAGGTAAACTGTGAACACATGAAGTATCAGCTATGCTATGTTAGCTTCCCCACATGCACACATAATGATAAAATTAGTTCCAGGTAGGAGGGATTATCCCACTTCCAAAACAGTGCTGCAGAGACCTACCTACACAGGAACTGTGTATGTATTACTGACAGCATGGGAAAATTACACTGAATTCTTGCAGAATGAGTTATCCATGAAAACAAAGGCTTAGAGAGTTGGCTTTTTGCAACAGAAAACTATTTTTGCCAGTGGGAGCATCTAGCAAAGATTTGAATACAATTGACTAATTACCCTTTTCCTTTTACTCTACCTAAATTATGCTTCTGTAATTTTTGCCATGTATATACAACTCTTGTATTTTGCATACCTATTGGAACAATGACATTCAGAAGGCTTTCATAGAGCAAGATTATTGGAGTTGGCTGTGAGATTAGAGCATTACTTGCAAATGTGTGCTTTACTGTCACTGGTAATAATGTGCAAGCATGTCTTAAAACTAGGAGCAAACATCTGGAAATTATCCAGTAGATACAGACTGAAGCCAGTTACTCAAGTTGCTCTTCTGTTATTTATGTAAAAGAGATTTTTTTAGAGCTTCAGTTTTCAGGATTAAAGAAGAGGGATCTGTGTATGTAGCTAAATATGTATTTAAAACATATATATATTCAAGTCTTGTGTAGCGATATATAGGATCCTTATATACGGCAATCATGCATCTAGATAACAATACATGTATTGTTCAAATATGAGAACAGCCAAAACAAATGTAAATATAAATTTAAGCTGCTTTTCCATCCTTTAGCATGAGAGCTCAGTGTAAAAACCTGTCTAAACCTGTCTGCATTTCATACTGGCTTTGTAGGGATGTCTATGACTAGGAAATGATGCAAAGCGGTGTAGAATTGGATTCCTGATTTTATTTTAGTCTGTTTATGATATTGCTTGTCATTACTGTTGTCATTCACAGTTTCCACCTTCAAAGCACAGGTCATTTAGACTTCTTGTGTCTTGTTGCCTAAAAGCCATGTTCTGATTATAAACCTCTGTCCCATACCAGTCTATTTTTTCTGATGAGAGTGAAATACTCATTTACAGATTTTACCAAACCTGTTTGATTCATGGGTGGCTGTGACCTGGTAGTGCAGTGTTTGACAAAGGCTATAATTCATTCAACTGCCCATGTAGCTTTTATTTAGAAAGGCTTGGTTTTGAAAAGGATTAAAAGAAACATCCTTATAATTTCTAAAGTACTCCGTGGCACTCTGCTTTTTTTAACATCCAGAAAAATCTTGATTTTTGTTTACATGCTTACTTGATTAGTTTGTCTGGAAAAAAAGTCAGGTTGCTTCTGTAAATTTGATATATCAGCTACTTCTAGCACAAATAGAATTAACTAATTTTTTTCAACCCAAACTGGAACTTGATAGTTTGTTTGTATTCTTTATTGATTGGATTTTTTAATGGTATATTCTGATTTAAATAATAAATTCTAAGCATTACACAGTTTACTGGCACAAATACACTAAAGGCGTTGGCAGAACTTGTTTCTGTGAGACAGTTCACATGACATGAGCAATTTGCCTTATCTGGATACTTTGTGAAGCTAGCCAGACTCTCAGAGTAAAATCAGCAAAAATGAGAATTTGACACAAAGATACTGTTACCACTCCCCTCTACAGCATTTAAATTGATATGTAAGTTACAAAGTAATGAAAAATCTATGCCCAGAAATAAGTTCATTCATGTTAAGAAAGGAATTGTGAAAAACACTTAGAAATGAGAGAGACATTGTGAATCACCTCATTAAAAGCAATATAGCTTATTTAGCTCACCTCTCAGCTGCATTATAAGGAAATTTGTTGCCAGTAAAATGAAATTAATTGGTAGGGCTGATTCAGTTGATCTTTTACATTTACAGACATTTCACAGCAGACTTAACACAGTAGTATTTCACAGCAACTCTTTTTCAAATACGAACAAAAGGCTGTGCAGAGGAAGGATGACCTTTTTATCTTTGTAGTTAAAAAGCTCATAGATTTATTTTAAGACATGATGCATATGGTAAAATAGCCGAAAATTTTCCCTAAGTGCCAGGTTGTGAGTGGTTCTGAGGCATAAGGAAGAATTTTGTTAAAGGAGATGTTGTGCTGAATGCACGAAACACTTCACTATAATAAAGATGAGGGGGAGGGTGAAGGGAGGAGAGAGAGAAATGTACAGCTAAATGTCTCTGTCTCCTAAACACTCACAGAAGTGCTGTTTGAAATTGAGCAGAAATGGGCAAGCTCCACATTCCTTCTGTGGTCATAGAGCTTCCCACTCTTCTAATGCACTCCAGTAGACTTGCAGAGTTCAGCTGCCACCACAGAGCTCACATCTGGTATGGAGCACATGCTTTAATAATCCTAGAAATAATTTAGAAATACCTACTTGTCTTGGAAGCAGTTCTCCTTTGAGACAGGAGGCCACAGTGACCTACAATGAGGCCCTGCAGTCCTCCACGATCGATTTTCAGTGCACAAGTGCTCGGTCAGACATGCTGCAGCTACTGTGCATCCCTGTACGCTTGTGTGGGAGTTCTGAATTCCACATCTTGTATATCTAGGTATCCAAGCAGTATTGTTCTGTGGAGTCCTGGAGGTGCTGGACCCTGCGTTTGTACAGAAAGCTGATTTGCAGTGAATCCAGTCTTCACCTCCCATGTACTATGATTTGCATGCCCATGTGTTCATATGCTAATTTGTGGGTGTATCACAGAATTATAGAATGGGTTGGAAGGGATCTTAAAGATCAGCTGGATGTGCCACTTGAGGTATGTTCTCATGAGAGTGGAGTAAAAGGGTAGAATCCCCTCCCTCAACTTTCTGGCCATGCTGCTTTTGATGCAGCCCAGGACATGGTTGGCCTTCTGGGCTGCAAGTGCACATTGTCGAGTCATGCTGAGCTTCTTGTCAAACAACACCCTCAGATTTACCCCCCAAGTGTATGTGTGGTATGTCTAATTTATGCTTGGTATTGGAGACAACAAGACTCTTTTGGCTTCCCAGTCTCTCACTGAAGTCAATGAGGGTCTGATTCTGCCCATGCTGAACATTTTAGCTTAGCTCAAAACCGTGTTGGGAGGTTTCATGTCTAGGAGGGCGAAGAGAACCACATGCTGTCTTAAGTCCAATGGAGTTGCTCTGCCACCAACTGGGGCCTGGACATCTGTAAGTCAAAATTATATGATTATTAGTCTTTTCATGTTTTCTGGTTTATACATTTAAGCTGAAGCTGGAACAGTGAATAAAGATATTCATCCCATGCATAGCTGAGAACCAGTTACCTACCTAATACATCTGCTTCCTTTTTATTATTAATTCCTGCTCAAATCACAGAATATCTGATCCAGAAATACATTCAGGTTTTTCTGGCCTCAAATCTGAAGAGTTTTTGAGGCATAGGTTTTGTATCGGTTTATTCTTACCTATGATAAAAATGCAGATTATAGTAGGCATCCAAAATCAATGAATAATCAAGATTTGTGGCAGAAGAATAGTCTATTCTACAATCTAAAATTACTGTCCACAGATCTTTAGTGAAATCAGCAGGGTTTCTTAAGTACAACTGAATAGGAAAGAATTGATTCTTAACTTATACAATAAAAGGTCTTAATATATTTTGCCAGATTTTGCAAATAGGTTAAAAAAAATGAAGTTTCAGGACTGTCCTTTTAAGATTTGATAAATCACTTCTGTCTACTCAGCAAGACCAGTTTTTCAAAAAGCTTCTGACAGGCTTATGATTCTTATGATGAAAATAAATAACAAAGTCTTGCAAGGCCTAGAAGGCAGAGTGGCAAGTTTTTACAGGATTAGAATGATTCCACATTTAAGAAAGAATACATCTGGTAGACAGAAACAAAACCTGCATATGTATTTGCCCAGGAAGACATGAAGTGAGCTCAAGATATTTTTAGGTCAGTGATACAGAGCTTGGATGTATGAAGGTTTGGCTTTTCTTTAACTTAGAGTAAGACAGTTCTGAATGGACTGCCAAATCAAGCTAACGAAAAGTATGCATTCAAGCGTCCCTTGTGCCAAGATGAGAACAAGATTCTTGCACTGGAGCAGGAAGGAATTTTGTTGGCCAGCTTGCTGAGCAACAGGGCCGTAGCTGCACCTGTGGGACAGTTTCACAAGGGAGCACGAGAATGGCTGTGGTATCTACATTAGAGCTGAGGACACATGGAAACAGCACACTGAAAGGATGGCTTCCCCTTGTTTAGTGAAATTAGACCTGTCTTGAGCTGCCTGATGGTAAATTAGAAGAAATGGTGATCCTTCAGAACCCGTGGATTTGGATTTCCACTGGAGTCTTGTCTGGTAAAGATTTAAACTTGATAAGGAGCCAGAGCACAGTCCTTAAATTTCCCTCTTTCTCCAAATCAGTGTGGAGACTTGGCTTTGTTACACACCAAGGTCGTTTTTCTACTGATAAGGTGCACTGATCTGAGAACTGGTCAGTCTGATCATTGCCCACTGAATGGCCTTTGCTCAGTGGAATTTTCCTGCAAAATGGTTTTACAGAAACATAGATTCTGCCTCTCCAAAAGCTCATTCTGTGTGACTCTTTCTATGATTAATAAGTGTCACCTGTAGCTAAAAAAATATGTGTTTCTCATTGTAACTGACCCGGAGAGGACTGTTAGAGTCAGACTGATAAGTTAATGTTGCTCATAGATAATTTTACTGTTATGTGTGCTTGCAATTGTTATCTTTCTAGATTTTAAAATAAACAAACTAAAATGCCTTAATCTCCTCCAAATTAAATTGAATTATAAGTTAATTTCACTGAGTTACATAAAAAGAGGAAGGAAAAGATGTGGGGGGTTGTATACCTTTTGTCAATCAGTACTGGTTGAGAAACTATTTCCCTGCAGTCTCACCTTTTCTTTATCTATTACCATCAAATCTATGACCTATACCTATAGGAGTCACTTGTAATCTCTAGCAGATTACAAGGACTGTTTCTTTATTCTGTGGCATCACATGACAGTTATTTAAATTCTTAGCATGCGTCTCTCATGCAAATGTGTAACTTCATTAAAAATTGGTTAGCAGACAAGCCCAAAAATATTGCTAGAAATGGGTTTGCAATAGATAACTTCTGCTAAACTCCACTATCCCTTATCATAGTTTAAAACTATGTAAAAAAATCATAATTTATCATTGTCCCTGACATCAATCAGAACAGAAAATTCTATTATTCAGCCATTCAGTATACATAGTTATTACACTTTGTGTTTCTTTCATACTGAAAGAACATTACAAGACTGTCTCCATTAATTGTGGCAAACAGAGCTTAACTTCATCTGAGGGAGACTGGTAGCACCTGAAATACAATATGATAGATTAGTCTCATCCTAAGGAGTCTGTATATCCATATACTTAGAGATGCACTATGCAATTTCAGAAGGACATTTTTAGGGTTTTTTTTTCCTAAGGTAGAAAAAGTTTAGATAAAGACTAAATTGATAACAAATGATGAAGGCTCAAGTCCATGAGTAAATATTATACACACCTATGCCTTTTTTGTAACTTGCATGCTACTACAGGGTACATACCTATTTAATATCCATTTTGGGAGTAGTCTGACAATTTTAGTAAAAAGAGCATTTTATGTGTTAGGTTGACAGGTCTGAAATGTCATCTGTTTATATTCTGAATTATTAATGTGAGTATATAGAAATTAATCCCACATCCCTGCTCATGGAAGAGGTCTCTCCGTGTTATACTGCTGTGTTGAAGTTGCTTCTTGTTAAGGAAGCATTATTTTGATTACTTATTCTGTTATATGATTCTGTCCCATATTTTTCTGTGCTACTATTTTGTAGCATTCAGTTATCATTTTATGACAACTGTCTTTGCAGCTACCATTCTGCAGTTACAAAATCCACCATGAAAGCTAATATGCTTTTAAAATGTAAACATACAGTGCTAGATGAAAGGATTGCAAAACAGATAAACAGAGGCAGATGGTGCAGATTTAATTAATAAAAAATACAAACAGGAAAATAAATCTGCTGCAATGATTTAATGCCTAATTTAATTAAGAAGAAAAATCTTGGAGTTTAGTTACTGCCAGGAAATTATATACTGTGTTGTTTCTATTTGGGGAGAAACGTTTTGTATAAACTTTACAGCATTATATTTTATGAAGACTCTGACACAGTCTGACTGAATTCCCAGAAATTTTGCTCATTACAAGGAACAAAATTCAAGAGAAAGCAAGGAATGAGGCTCATGTCTATAGGTTAGATGTGCAGAGCTGTAGTTTGATGCTGTTATGCTATTAAATGTCTAATTAGTGGATCTTACGGCCCATTTTGACCAGAAGCTTAGCATCATTCTAAGGAACCCTCCCCACTGAAAATGTTTTTGAATCTAGTGGATAAACACATGGAAGACAGGGTGGTTTTGCCAATTGATATATTTCTAAAGGGAGGGAGAAAGAAACCCGAATGCTTTTTATTTGAAAAAAAAAAGCTAACTACTAGTCTAAACAATTTATTAGATATATTCACAGATGACTAGAATTGGTTAAATGGTGTTAAAATTAAAAATTTGGAAAAACATCAAGTGAAAAAAGGTATGGAGTTCTTGACTCATTGCTTTAGATTTTGCTATCTGTTCCTGCTTCCTTTTTACATAAAAATTTGAGGACTTTACATGCAAGAAACAGTGATATGATTGATAGAAGTTCAATATTATTTTACCCATATGGAATAGTTTGATTTTGAAATTTAATCAATTCTCTAAGCTGATAAATAAAATCCAATTTTTTTGATAAAATTCAAATGTCATTTATTTTCTGGAGATAGTGTATTGGTTCTATTATAATGTTGGAGTTTATCTCAAGAGATTTTTCTCCATTGCTGCTGCATGAATAATGTCATAAGAGAACAATATTGGAACTGAGTTAATTTTTTTTTTCATGCAGAATTTCACTGTCCAGAAAACAAAAATAAGAGAGAGAACCTTTTGGGATCACATGGGAGATGAGTCTGTGGAACTAGAACCACAATAAATTTATAAATTTGGATTGAATTTGTTGGGAAGTTCTGGACCATTCAGTCAGGGAAAGACTAGTAAGGAGATAAGAGCACGACTATGCTTTCAGATTTTGGTTTCAGAATTACATCATTGTTTAGGGTGCTTTAGTTTTCGTAAAAAGAGATTAATGTCACTCCTAAACAGAAGAAAACAAGGAGAAATAGTTCTCCTGTTATTGTTGCATCATATAAATTTTACTGCTTTTTTCCTCAATAAATTGAAAAATTATTCCAAATCAAGCTGAGATTAATTTCCTTTTTATTGCTTCTTTTAGTGATAGAACCAAAAAAAAATTAGCCTCTTCAGTGTGTCACACAGACCACTGGAGACTGGTAGGAAAGATGTCAGTTTACACGCAGCTTTCCTATACTAAACCCTGCTAAAACAGCCCCCCCGAACACTCTCAAGGGCCTGGGAGTGAAATGGGGACATCAGCTCTGTCTGACCCAGGTCGCAGGCAAGCTCCACTTGCAGGATGCCCTGCAGACAGTGTGGGGTCACAGGGGGCTGGAGAGATGAAGGCGTGGATGGGTGACGTCTCCAGCCTCCAATCATCCAGCTGCTCTTGGTTTTTCAAGCACGGGTTATGTTGATTGAGAGCAGCCCCAGGATGACAGCATCATTCTTATCAATCTGCTTTCTGCTTCCATTTGCCACACAGAATGGGCTGTAGCTGCTTTCCTTAAATTTGCTGATGTCTCTTCACCAGTCAGTCTGCCTTCCTGGTTGAGTGAGGGCAGATTCCTGGCTCTGGGAGCATTTTCAGGAGAGCATGTATTCACTGCTGCTTCCTCCTTCAACAAACTCTACTTGTCTCTGTGTGTGTAGGTGCAAGAAGAGGGTGAGGTCTTCTCCTTGGCTTATGTTTAGGTATGCTGTGGTTTTGATAGGTAAATAGTTCCGTAAAAACACCATTAAAAAGTTTGAGAGTCCTCTCATTAATTTATTTAACTAAATTTATCATTATCAGAATACCATTCTGGTCCGATCTATAGCCATTAGGAAACTAAATCTTATTTTCTAACTGCTACTCAGAATTATTATTGTAAAATAGGCCTAGTACCTCAAAATACTTCAAATATTATAGAAATTGCTTTCCTCTATTGATGTTCCATATGGGTTGTTTGTTGCTTTTAAATTGCTTTATACAGTTTTATAACTGGTTATTACTTATTCTATAATTAAAAAAATATATAAATTCTCTTTTTACCTGCTCTTAAAAATAAATTTGAAGAAAATATTCTTTGGGATGTTCTACTGGTTTATATTGGAGTCTTAATCCTCTAGTATAGATACTGATTATCATTTGATTATGGAACAAAATTTAAAGTGAAAAAAGAAGTTTGGGGTTTCTGCTGAGCTGAAAGAAATAGCATTAGTATTTTTCAGCCAGGACTTACTCATGTTTACTGAAGCAAAATAAATTTCAGAAGTGGAACTAAAAATCTAAGAATTACCTAAAAGGAACTAAAAGAGATGCTAAAATAAAGCTGGAAATATTTTATTCTGATTTTTTTTTTTACTGCATTTAAATGGAAGCATACTTCATCGTTTGTCGTATAGGAGATAAGGAATGCAGTATGGTCATTTGTGCAGGTATTTATAAGGCAATATACATATTGGAGTGAACTTTACTTGCTACCTTCTACATAAGCTAACGTTCATTTAGCAATCTCCATAGTGTAAACTGCCCACAAGGAGACTGTCACATTCCTCATCTATAGCGTTTTTAAAAATTTGTCTTGCTGTCAGACTGTGTTATGTTTTTAATAGGTGTACAAAATCTTACAGACTTGTAAATCTCCTAAAACATTCACATGAATAATGCAAAAGTTAAAATTCACATGGGTGAGAAGTTTCACAGATAAGAGACCATCTACTAAAAAAGCATGTGGCTGCCCTGTGAGTGCAATTGGAGTTGTAAACATTATCTGGTAAAAGTGAGGTTTCCTGGGGCTGCAGTAAGTAAAGCCTGTTACATCTTCTGGTATTAATCATAATAAGTGTTTTATCTTTGGCTGTCATGTTTAGTTTCTGCATGCAATTTACCTCTCAGGCAAGCTGTTCTCGATATCAGCCAAGCTTATCTCTGAACTTATGGTCTTCAAGTACCTAAATGTATTTCCACCAGAGTTCCCACAGTTAATGTGACAAAAGCCAACATAAGTGCTATTTTAAAACCTCACTGCATCCTTTTACAGAAAAATAGTGTTGCTTTTATTCTGATCACTTCTACCAAACAAAGCAAAGCTTAACTGCCTTTACTACACCTACACTCTTGCAATTTTATGATGACCTATTTTCAGATTGACTTTATATACACACATATTTTATCTTGGCTTCAATGTCCCTCACACATGTTATCTCCTATCCTGTGAAGTACCTTTACTGCCACAGGGCTTCCATATACAAAGCATGTCATTATCTGTCTGACTCTGAAGGTATGTTTAGAAAGATGCAAAAGCAGGAAGGAAATATGTGGTCCCTGTCCCAAAAAGCCTACCAGCAATTAGATTGCTTCAAGAGGTCCAGCAAAAGACCTCTGAGAGGAGGGCAGAAGAAGAAAATGTCTTGAACAGTTCTGTGAGTGGCTCTATTTGCATGATGATTCCAAAATGGTACAGAGAAAGTGGTCAAAGATTAGAGAGCTGTTAATATTCTACTCTGCATGACCCCATCTCACTGCAATACTCCCATGATCTGCTAATAATCCTTTATAATTAAGCTTCCAGCCTAATATTAAAATATAATCCACATGAACACCAATCAGAGCATTCAACAGGAAGTGAAGTGGTTACCACTTTGAGTTGTGCATGGCAGGCACTATGCATTTTAATTTAAAAGCTTTAAAACATTTGGCCCTTGATGTAAAGACAAATTAAGTTTCACTTCTGATATACACAAATACAGTACAACACATCTAGCCTACAAGCCTGCACAATGCTTGCCAAAAGAATATGGAAACATTGCTTCTATGAAAATGGAGACTGCACTTGATATCTACCTTGACATTTACAGAGAGCATGAATGCCAAACAGATTTTGTAGCAGCCCATAAAATAAATGTCCTGCCTTCATAGCTGTTGAAATTTGAATTTGGCTTTTTGGATTGGGTTTTATATGCAACCTCTAGGAGTGTGTTGTAGTAATGACTGCTGTTTTCTCCTGGAACTGGTGTAACTCTAGGAACTTAGCTGAAGTTACTGTGTTACAGCAAATGGGGCAAGGTGCAACATTGTACTCTATTCTATTTCCATTTGTTATGGCACATTCTATGATTTCTTAAAGCCTTAAAACACTTTTTAATTAGTTTTTGACTAGTATGACTGCATTATTCTGCATATTAAAATGAATGGTTCCTTTTCCTTCTCTTTTTCCCTTGCACCCTTACATGAGAAATCTTCCTATAAAAATAATGATCCAAGGTAAGAGAAGCATATTTTCTTTTACAGAACTGAGGTAAATATTTGAACGTGTCGCTACCTTTAGTCCACAAGATTCTTAAGCTATTACCATGAGATTGCAGAACATAAAATGGAAACTCAGCTGCAGCAGTAAGCACCCAGAAGAAGGGAAAGTGAAATAGGAATGTTAGTTCATGCTAATTTTTTATTGCCAGAATTTTTTTTTTAAAAAGGCACTTTCAGTTTTTATCAGTTAAGCAAGAGTAAGCCTATTATGAATCATATAACATACAGTTTTCCCATTTGAATAATACAGGTAAAGACTGTAGCTTAAAATAGTGATAGTATTTCTCATTTTTTAAATGAAGCTTTGTAAACAAACTATGAATGTTTTCCACTGATTGCATATGGTGGAATTCTAAACATCTAATTAGTGCCCAGAGAGCTGACTAACTACGAACTGCCAGTGATATAAATATCTAATATATATTGCTTTAATTAGCCAAATCCTTAGGTCAACATTAACACCAGTATTCCAGTCCTGGAATACTTCATTACAGAATTTGACACTCCAGTTTCTACAGCTGCCAGGCAGCCTCCATGAATGGCCAGGGCAAACTGAGGCAAGGAGGGTGAAGGGCATGAGAACGGATAGTGTTTTGAGCAGAAAGATGGGTTGCCAAACATTGTCCACATGTCATTGTAGAGTGGAATTGCTTTCCAGTTTTGGAAGGAACAAGTTGTGACAAGAGAAGCTTTGTGTCATCAATGGTTAGATTGCCAGAAAGGGTGCAAAGGACATTTCAGAATGGAAAAGCACAATAGAGAACACTTGCAGAACCTACTGAGGATGGGTTTAGTGCTTTAAAGCCAAAGTTATTTTTCTCATGGTCTAGTTTCTTTTGACTTCCAGTAATAATGGTAATCGTTATTTTATTCTGATTTTTTTTTAAATTATCTTATTTTTAGGGTTTATTATCTTCTTTACTAGAAAAAGAGGAAAAGGGCCCATGGAAGAAAAAAGCAAGTAGACTAAATAACAACTTATTTACTTAGACATGCTACTGTCTTAAATGTTACATTAATGTTTAATTTGGTTTCCTACTTCTTCCTGTGCTGTAAAATCTAGATGAAACTGTAGGAAATAGCAGGAAAGAAAGCTAAAACTGTATTTTAAGGAGGGGCTTGAACTAGTCATGAAAAATAGCCTGGGCGTGATTTTTCAGGCACTGTATAATAGCATGGTAGATAGAGTGTTCATCCTTTGTGGGTACAAATACGCTAAATTTTTTTCTGTGTTTTAAATACTCATGCTATATTTGTCAAGCAATGCAATCAAATATATGTGGTATTTTGCAATACTCTGTGTCGTGATTTAGCACCAACCAGCCACTAAGGCCCACACAGCCACCCACTCACTCGCCCTCCTCCTCCATGACATGGGGAGGAGAATCAGAAAAAATAGGTGAAACTCATGGGTTGAAAGTTTAATTATTGGGAAATAAGCTAAAATAATAATAATAATAATAGAGAGGAATGAAACCCAAGAAACCCAAGTGATGCTCCATACTGTTGCTCACCACACACTGATCGATGCCCAGCCCATCCCCGAGCAGTAACATCCCTCCAGTTTATAAACTGAGCATGACATTCTATGGTATGGATTATCCCTTTGGCCAGGTTGGTTGGTTGCTCTGGCCATGCTCCATCCGAGTTTCTTGTGCACCTTCTCACTGGCAGAGCATGGGAAACTGCAGAGTCCTTGACTTAGAGTAAGCACTACTAAATAATCAGTATGTTATCAACATTATTCACACACTACATTGAAAACACAGCACTGTACCAGCAACTAGGAAGAAAATTATCTCTATCCCAGGCAAAATTAAGACACTAGGAAAGTATTTGCTATTGGTTTCAAAGTAATCACAATTAAGCAGCTTCAAAAATGTAGGGGGCATGTTTCCACATACATAAAATATAAACTAATTTAAATAATAATAATCTTATTTGCTTATTAAGTGCTGTCTCTGTGGTTCTCATAATGCATCACTTGATGTAGTCTGCTTTCACTGCAGTCAATGAAAACTTGATCAAAATACATTTAAAGACCATGGCTAGTATGTATGCTTGGGGAGTTAATAAAAGCATGAATGTTTTCTTCAATTGTAAGTAACCTCTCACTAGGATGCTAACTTACTCTGCATATATTATTTATGTAAATCATGTTAATGGAAAAAATTGGATTAGTAACTAGATTAGAGAACAAAACAATAAATGCTTAATGCAATAAATTTGTTTACCTTCCATTAAACCTGATCTTAAAATAATGTTATTATACCTTGTAGCACAGACAAAAAAAAAAAAAAGGAGGTAACAACTAAAAAGTTTGTAGTGAAGAAGGCAAGAGGCCTTGCTGTGAGTAACAGTAAGGTTAGCTATTGATGATCTGGAAGATGATTTGGGTTTGGAGTAGTTTCCCACATTTTTATACTCAGTACTGTATTGCACTGCAATGTAACAGGGAGCAGGCTCTTATGCTTCTTAAAACCCATGCAGGTATGACGTAATAAAAGAAAAGGGAACAAGGGCAGTGTTTCTCTGTCTTTCCCATACTAACTAGTACATCTACCTTGTCATAGGAACTGAGAACCCTGTAACTATTCCTACAGTATCTCTGATGAGCTTTGGGAGTTTGCCAGAATAAGGACTGAGCAACTAGTATACAGAGACCTAAATATCAGGTGTAATTCTGACAAGCCAAAAATGACTGCTGTTACAGACCTTAATTCTAGAGTGTTTCTTGGCTGTGATTTTCTGACAGAGCTGCCAGGGGAAAAAAAATTATTAAAAAGTCTACATTTTTATTACAGGAGCTAGAGAAGGAAATGTTTCAGCTAACTCATGAAAAATACTGCTCCTTGTATTACCCTAGCAGCTAGGAACTGATGGGAAAGGAGGAGAGCCAGACATAAAACAGAGGTGCTTCAGAGACGGTGTGTGGATGGGTGCAGGCAGACCCACGCTCTTCTGCTTCAAACTGGTCATGATGCCGCCATGGTGAGGAGACACGAGACTGCAGTGCTGTGGGCTGGTGCCTCCACAGGGCACAGGCTTGTTGCAGTAGGGCCGTGCAATATCCAATCCAGTTCACTGCAGTGATTAGCAGGACTCAATATCCACGGTGGAGCACTGCTGCATGCAAAGCTGCTGGGAAGTGCTTTTCCTCTTGTGTGTGTGCCTCAGTTTATTTTGCAAGGCTGTATTGTTAGCATTATTGGCTGATGTAGATGGTCTAGTCTGCATAAAGAGGATATAGAGACATGAGGCAATGGAACTACAGCTCTGCATACTACAACAGCACTGACAGGTAGAAATACTTCAGGCTTCAGATTAAACTTTACAAGTCAGTCATGTTAATTTTCCTTTTTATTGAAACTACAACTTTTCTACAGTACAGATTCTCCACACACAAAAATGTTTAATACAAATCACTGGGTTTCTCCTCTTGCAAAACCATTAGATGTTTCTGGGAGAAAAAGACATGTTTGAGCACTGGTTCATACTGGAAAGAAGTGCTGAAGTTACTGGTGGCAGGATGTGGCTAAGCGGGAGATGAAGAATGACGAAAAGATTGTAGAGGATCAGATCATTATGAGCTGCCTCCTAGGTAAAGAGCTAGAACTCAAAAGTGTCAATGTTATGCTTGACTCTGCAACCTTGACATCTGTTTCTTATCAGTTTACCTGCTGGTATATATATATTTTTATGTAGAGTCCTACCAGATTCATCTGAGAAGTACACTTTAATTTCCAGTCTGACTCCACACTTAATAAGCTATATTAAAAATATACTGGGGACTGAATCTGTAAATTTTTTGTAGAGCTTTTCAGTATTTTAAGGTGTTCGTTAATTCACATTTTCTGTAAACCTGTACTGAGGTTTGTTGAAGAGTTTCTGTTTTGGCTTTGAGGCTACATGACACACTGTTTTCTACAGATTTTGCTGCCAACTCCAAATAAAGCTCCACCTCCAATCTGTCCTCAGGAACACCACTATAAGATAGGTGTGTCATTTATTTTTAAGCTTTTGAAACTTACCTTTTGCTTGGTACTTGAACCAGTGAAAATTAATTCAGCAGAAGGTCTTCCTTTTGCTTCTATAGATTTCAGACCAAGTTCTAAGTGCTATTTCAATCCTATAGAGTTTGTGCCCTTTTCCCCTTCAGATGTCTTGACCAAAACGAAAATCCAAATAACAATGAAATTACTTTTAGTGCTTCTCCTCTCCCTCTCTTACTCCCCCTTTTGCCCAATATCAAAAGGTTAATGAACCAAGTCCACACTGTTTAGATTTTGTACCAAGTACAAAGAAATATGTTGTGAATAGCTGATAAGTGGCATGATCAATAATAGGGAAACATCTTCCAGCTGCTGTTATATAAGGAAAAATTATCAACAAAGATCCTGGCATTGTCAACGTTGGTTTGTAATATATTGATAAGTTACAGATTAGTCACTGCATTTTGAACAGTTGTGATGGTGACCACTGAACCGTGTATATTTGGATAATCAAACACACAAAAACTCCATTTCTGATTGTAATGGCAGATCTTTAAGTTGTGCCTAATGAACTTCTCCATAGCATAAACTTAGTAACTTTCCAACAGACCTTTTTCAAACATTGCTTGCCATTATGAACCTAATTCAAAACAGTAAGTATAAAAGCAAAGAGGTGTTTCAGCTTAAAAGCAAGCATTTTCTAGGTGGCTGAGGTATGGTTCTTTTAAAATACATTTGCTTAGTACTCCTGAAGACTGAAAGCTATTTGACAATCAAAATAAAATTCTTGAGCAGCAGCTCTCTGAGGTCTAGTGTAACTCCTGTGGCACTGCATTTTGACTAACAAACTAACTGGCTGCTGTTCTCTATAAATTCTGGTTTTGTGGGCATTTAACAGATACTAAGAACATTTGCAAAATATAAGTTTATTAGAAGTATTTTGAGAAGGAAACAGTATTTTAGAGGAAATCCTCTACGTATAACACTGAAATTTGTTATGGAACTGTGTCAAGTTTATTTTGCATTCAGTATTTTACCTCTAACTTGTGTAGGCAAAATGCTAAACACAAACACATGCTCTCACATGCACAACTTTGTTGTGTATCAATTAATTGCCCAGGAGAATTTGTGTCTTTTAGACACTGAGCAAAATCTTGGTCCTAGAAAAGTGAATGGGAGTTTCATTATGTACCTGCAGAGAGTCAGGATTTTGTCAAAACAAAAATAAAAAGTATTGGTTTATGTATGTGACCTATTTTTCCAAAATCTATTCACAATTTCTCTTTTATAACTTTATTTTAACTAGTAATGAATAAATTAGATGGAAAAAAATGCTTTTATAGGGAAGAAAATTAAAAGGTCTGATTTTGAGCAAAATTATCTGACAGAGAGATAAGATATAGCTTTTAAACTACTGCCGTCTTCCCAGCCAAAGTTGTCAACTCCCCAAAGACAAACTACTGCCCGAGACCTTAATGAACTTTTCTGTCAACAAAATAACTGTTGTTTTGAGAGGAGCTGGGGAAAAGAGAGCATAGATAATGAAAACCCATTTGCTTTAGTTATTTTTTTCAGATCAGTTTATTTTAGAAGTAACTAATATTTTTGCCAAGTACTTATTTCTATATTGCTTGGGTATAGGCTTGTAGGGAATTAAAAATTGCAATGAGGGCAAGTTTAATAGCTCATTAAGAATTAGATCACTTCTGTATATAAAAAATAATAAAAGTGTTACAATGAGTAACATATCTAGAAGGACTGGGATTTTAAAACTATCCCTGCATTTTAAAGCCACAAGAGTATTTTAAACATCTCTGGAATTTGTAGCATTTAGAAGATCTATTTATTAGTTGCCACAAGCATAACACTTCTAAGAATGAATAAAACCATTTAAACATTTTCCAGGACTCCTGAGGCTGAGGTGTGTGCTTTGCATGTATGTGTAAAGCGTAAATGTGAAGTGTGTGGGAGGGAAGAACAATTTTCCCTTCTTCCTCTCAGGAGAATGCCTGAAATTTAATTGAGGTAAAATAAATGTTCTTATCAGAAGGCACAATGGACCTTCCCAGTTGTTTGTGGCAGAGTTCAGGAGCCCTCCCCATGGCTTACTCTACCTTCCCCCACTTCAGATATTAACCTGGACATCATGCCTTCCAAACATTAAATGAGCTGTGCGATGTTTTATTACATTTCTCATGTGGCTAAGCTTAGTGTGGCTTTTAAGTGTTCCTCGGTATGCCGTGCTTACGCAAGTTATTTTCTGCTGTGGATTGTTGATGCTGCAGCAGCAGATAGAGTGATGTGCCTTGAATTCCGATGAGGAGAAGGCGTTGGTTTATTTTGGTATTTTGAGTACAGAGTGAGTATCTTGAAAAGATTTGTAACTCAGATTTTTCTCTGTTTCAGGCTTAAAGCATAAGAAATTAATTTTTTTAAGTGCTGCTTGGAAATAATTCTATCTTTAACAAGTAATTTACAATGTCATTATTTGTAAAGTATGCTGTTTATGAAAATTTAGCCAGTGACTTATATTACCTTCAGTGTGGATCTCCACAAAGAAAAGCTGGGTTTTATGCAACTGATTTTTATGAAAATGGACAAAAATAATGGGTATAAAGTTTGCCATTGTCAACCTGAATTGTAACCAAACTTGCTTTCATTGTACTAAATTATTTCTGATCTTGTTCTGACAATTAGGGAAAATTTATAAGCAATGAGGTGGGCAATTGAAGTGATGTGTATATTTTCTCAAACTCCTTTAGGGGCTTAAAACCTTTCAGTGTGTTCTATCCATCTGCTTATTTAGTGCTTGTATTATTGGAAGCAATCGTTTCCTCTTTTCAGCAGTGATGCTTAGATCCCTAGTTCTTAGGGGTTGTGTATGAAACAGATTTTAAGGGATCCAGCCCTGATTAGAACAGTTAGCCTGTTAACGTCCTATGTATTTACAGTGGATTATTTGAAGGGAAGCAGGGGTTAAGTCAGCAGGTCTCTCGGCTTCCCCAGGGGTTAACCTGGCAGCCTGTTTGGCACACACAGGAGGGCTGACAGGTAGCAGGATTTGTCTAAGCAGTGTGCATGAGAGCCAACAAGGAAAACTGAATGCTCTGGATTAGTTTTGGATTATGTTGTCAGAGTGAAGCCTGACGGACAAACTGCAGAGGAATAAAATGCAATCTGTTTGGGGAAAGAGACAGCGTGCATAGCTTTCATTTTTCAAGAAATGACAAGAAAAATCATTAATAATTTGTAAATCCACGTCCATTAACTTTTCTCTTTGTTATCCCAAGACAGTCTTTTTAACGTGATTTTGCCACTGTTCTGTATCTGTTCTTTCTTGTGACAGATGGCTCGATAAATATAAAATTGCAATAGTACAGTACAAACCAAAGGGAAAATTATCTAGAAATCATAGCACTTGAAATTGCTTAATGTGGAATATTGGGAGTGGGGAGAGGTGCAGGTTTTTTATCTGCCTTTTTGTGGTGAAGGATAAAGTTGAATGTAATTTACATACTTATGCTACAGTTTCCTTTATGTGATTATCATTTACTTCAAAATATTGGAAGCAGTGTTCCATTTTTTTTCATTAAAACAATTGGATTCACAATATTATTGACACAGTAGATTCCCTGTTTTAATTCATCTGGTTATTTCATTATTTTACTGCTTAAGTACTGCAAGTGTTTAGTGTTTTAAAGAGGGGGGAAATATTTGAAAAAAAAACCCTACAAAACTACATAAAACCAATTTTTTTCCTCCATTGGGAAGAATTCCATCAGTCCTTGCAAATGTTACTTAGTTTGTTAACAATTACTTCTTTGGCAATGGAAGAATAGATTCCGTCAATGAATTTCAGTCAGAATTGATTTTCAGAAGGTTACGTGAAGTGGGGTGAGGGGCTGGAGCTTCTGCAATTCCTCTTTTATAATAAAAAAGACTTCAAATGAAAGCTAGCAAATCAGCATGTAAGGACCAAATAGAGTCAGAGAAAGACTGTAAAAAGTATTGTGGACTTAGTCTTTGTTAGTCAAATTTTTATTTTCTGCTGGTGAATTATCCAAATATAGAAACAATGCATTTGATTTTGGAAGAATTGTCTATGAATTCATCTTGATCTATTTTCGTCTGTATGCAGATTTTGTGGCTACTCAGTATATCAAATTTAAAGAGAATTGTGTTCACTTTTGTTGAGCATATGAATTGTACAGTAAGTTTCTGTCTTATAATCAGCCATAGAAGAAAGATTTTGATGCTAAGATTCCCAATTTCATTATGTTTCCCTAAAATGTGGTCTATATATGAAACAGTCTTGCTAGCTGTTTTGTTTACTCAATTCTTCTTGAAAAGTAGGTAGGAAAAAAAGTATGAGGAATTGCTGTAGATGACTCTTACCACTGTAGAATCTGCTTTTTTGTTATTAACTCGACTCTGGCTAAAAGTAATGTATTTTTCCTTGTTGCAGTGAGCTCATCCACACACATCCCACCACAGCATCTCTTTTAAATTATAAAGTGTAATTTTCACAGCAAGTTGTTACTGTTCTGATTAAAATTAATAAAATTGTTTTTTTGTGTAAGTTAAATTGCAATTTACAATTGGCTGCTAATGGCCTTGTTTAATCAGGGGAAAATGGGGAAATATTTTTGGCTTCATATTAAACCCTTTGTGGAAAATTTCTGGAGACTGTCTCTTGGCTGAGGGAATGGGAAAGAAGGAACTTCTGTACATTGGTTCCTATGCTGCAGACTTCTCAGTTTAAAATAGCACAGTGGATGATGTAACACAATATCACTGTTTTAATATTAGATGTTACGTGTGTGTGCATATGCACATCAGTTTATTCATAAAATAATCTCAAGATATTTATCTCCCGTATGATCTTTTAGAAGTATTAGTTGGCTAGCTGAGAGTCTGAGTAAACAAATAGTAAAAATATCTCCTATAGAGTAAAATGTTTATGTGGACACATCGTAAACTGAGTCCCTGCACCTCCTATATGCTGTTGGCTGACTCTAGATCTTCAGAACAGCTTCCTTAATAGGAAATAACAGCACAGGCTAGAGTCAAACTGGATTAATTTGGGCCATATTGCTTGTCAAATTTAAACCCATTAAATATTCTTCAAATATTAAGCATGTGCCTGGAAGCCCTGTTCTTGCATTTTAATCTGAAAAGATCGAAGTTTTGTGAAAGCCATGCAGTTTCTCTGGGCTTCTCTTTGCCCTCAGAAATAGTATTTCATAGAAGTCTTAGAGATTGAAAGTTATGCTTTGGCACTTTTTTCTGGATAAAAGTTAAATTATTTAATTTTGCATGGTTACGCTACTTGTAACTAAACAAACTTTTCAAAAGTAGTGTCTTATTGTATTTCCATCTCTAAGCTTTCAATACAACTGAAAATTTTAGTGGTATTACAAATCTTTGTTCTAGTTATGGTTGTTCATCTAGAAGGGTTCTACAAATGTTTATTAACTATTTTTAAATGACACAACATTAAGATAGCAGTGCAGCACTGTTTGTTTCACCTTAAAGATCAAAAATACCTGGAGGAGAGTGCTAGAGTAGCAAAGAATATGTTCAAAAGGGGGAAAAAATTGAAGGGTTTGCTAGAGATATATTTTGATTTTTTTAACCAGCTGTCTACAATTATGAACTTGAATTTCTTGTGTCCTTTTCTACTAAGTGAAGTACTACTAGTTCCGATTTTTAAATCATATATATTGTCAACATTGTTTATATACAAAAGAAAGAAGATAATTCACTTGTTTATTAATCTGCTTCTGCGGGCACTCACAATATCCATATTCACAGTCTGAAGTATTTGAACTAGTGAATAAGCCCAAGACATTTGTTATGCTGCATGTTTCAAAAAGAGCTTACAAACATCTCCATAATCTGTAGTTGTCAAGTGGTTTTTTCATTTATTGCTGAAGCAGAGTGAGAACTCAGAGAATGTGCGCAATAATTGGGGCCAAAGATCAAAGAAAACTGCAGAAAGATATAGGGGCAGATGCAGTATAACTTGTGTGAAGAATTTAATTAGCAGCTGTTCACAGTAATATAAAGCAACATCTAATGGTGACTGATAGTCAAAGCTTCAGTAGCGGTCTACTGGGAAAAGACATCCATACTGTTAGCGCAGCATCTTGCAGTCTCTTTTAAATTAATCAGCAAAGAATGCTACCTAAGTAATGGCCAGCAAGAGTGCATTTTGCTGCAGTTTGTACTTCCTGAAGACAGGTCTATTCCAGTCTTGCATAAAACATTTCAGAGCTGATGGAAATCACATTACACTTTGCTATGGCTGCAAATCATTATTCTATGGGAATACAAGCAAGAGAAATACTGTTAATTCTGTTACTCAGCTTTTAAGCCTGTCCACTTTGGTCCAAATTGTTTGACCAAACATTTCTTTCTTTGTCATGAATTTATCAGAAATGACAGAGTGCAATAAAATATTTCAGAGTGTTCCTTTTTGTGACATTAGTAACAGTAGCTTTAGGAAAACTTTAATATCCTGTTCCCATTTTCATATGGGAAAAGTTAGACAATAACACACAGAAATAGCTGAAATAATAAATTATCAAGGAGCATACAGTTTTAATGGAAATAAAGCCATAAAACTATTGAATATATCTTCCTGTTATAGGGGAATAAGAGTCTGCATGGGTTTTTTTAGGTATGCACATTAAAAAGCCCCTTCCAAGCTACCGAAGAATATGAATTCAATATTGTTAACTCTGCTTTAACAAGTAGTGATGCAAGAAGTAAGCAAAACACCTGTGTTTTCCTTTAGTTGATTAATTGTATATAATATTTTATGCTGAAGTGTATCATCCTTGATTTTGTGAAGTTTAAGGTACATTTTTGTTCTAAACCTCACCCCAAAAGAAAGACGTCTCCCAGCATTCAGTTCACATTATCTGCAGCTCAGTCTCACATCAAGTACTGGTATGTCCCATTAGGCAATTCTTAGGTGTAAGACTTATTTCAGAACTACAGCTATATTTCTCTGCTCTGATGCAGATTGCATGCAAAGGCTCTTTTTACCTCTACTTGCATCTAATAAATAGGGTCATCAAATATTCCGGTTCGTCTACCAATGCAGGCTCTCTCTTGGTGTTTGAAGGACTGACCTCTGGATGCAGTTTCTGTCTGGCTTGTTCTTAGGGATATTGACTTTTACCAGCTAGTTGCACTTGCACTTCTGCAGCAAGAGCTGCTGCATTCCCAGGGCATTGGTAAAGAGAGGAGTCTATGTGAGCAGACAAGAGCTGTGCACTCATGAGTGAAGCAGTACAAAGTGTTCCCTCTCCTGCTCTTTCTGTTAGGTTCCACTGCCCAGTGTGAGAGATGAGTTTTCAGTATGTAAGCCTACAACCTTGTGCTCCATTTCTTACAACTTTATTTTTAATCTGACCATCCTAAGCAAAAGCCAGAGACACTCACTCTCTCAATAGCCATCTCAGAGTTGTGGAGTCTCAGAATTAGTGCTGAGAGCCATAGTGAAAGAGGAAGAGTATTTTGTGTATATGTGATGGTGGCACAAGTTGTGAGTTCTAGTTATGGGAAGAACCACAGCCTTAAAGATGCTGTGAGCTGGAAAGGGTCTGGCTCATCTTTGAGGCTCCAATGCTTTCCAAGGGGGTAAGTGAGAGATAGCAGTTTTATCTATGAAAAGAGCAGATATGAAATTGCTGAGACAAAAATAGCATGAACTAAAAGAATCACTTATTACAGAAGTGGGAATTCTTGTCTCTCTCCTTCATCTCTATTCTTTCACTGCATTCTTTGAAAAGAAAAGAATGATCACCAAAATTCTTTTCAGAAGGTCACAATTTTTTTCTGACTCAGTTTAGAAAAAAACCTTTAGAATACAGGCTTGAATCACATCTAAACCTGTTGCGGGAAAGAGCTCTCCATTGCCCACACACAGATCAATGCTGCAAGCCTCCTCTGGGCTACAAATGGTATTGGTTTTCTGGTTTTTGAATTTTCCTGCCTCTAACTCTGAATTAAATCTCCCATATTTCCCAAAGACATTTTCAGCATCATTATCTTCTTCATGATACTGAATTGATAATGTGCTTCCTTCCAATCTTCCAATTTCTGCATCTAAACATAAAGACACAACATATATTTATTTTGTAGAAGTTTGCAAGTTGTAGGAGCGCGTGGATGATTCATCTCTACTTCTTCCCTTAGCTTTATGGTATTGCTCAGTAGGTGCAGGCCTGTGAGACATTGAGAGAGATCAGTGTTTCAATATTAGCGTTTTTACATATATAGTAGTACCTTCCTGCATTTACAGGTCATCCAAACTCTACTTAAGCAGTGACATCCAGTGCACAGGTTTGAAAGGGCGTGCAGGGTTAATTCTGTCATTACTGTGTTGACATGAGGCATGTTACAGCTTTCAGCTGAAAATGTTACTTGTAATCTTTTAATCCCAAATTAGGTCAACATTTTATCAAGTTAATCTAACATGAAGATTAATTAGGCTAGTTAACACATGCACAGAGGTTATTTGTTTTGAGTCTACATTTAATCAAGGAGTTAGTCCTTAATACAATAGACAGCGTCTCCCCTGCCCCCTAACCCTAGCTACAGCTCATTCCATCATTTGGGTATCATGAGCTGTTTAAGACATAAAATTAGGAAAAGGAAAAATGGGATTTCTCATTCAATCCACCCACAATCCCTTATAGTATAAGAGAGATGGGTTTTAAAAAAATTGTAAAGATTTGCTGAATTAAATCTATCACATTTTTTTTCCTTTTTTTTTTTCTTTTAGGAATAGATACCATTAATATTTTACTGCTATGAAATTTGTTTTTACATAACTCTAGAGCATTCCAAGATAATTCTTCATCTAAGAATTATCAGCATTTGAAATGCAGAAGATGCATGATGTTTTCTAAAGCAAGATTGATGCTACCATTAAATCCTTAAAGCTACAAAATACAGTATGGTGGGAAAAAGTACCACGAGATAAATGTGCCGGGCAAAATGGAAATTTTATCAAGAGGGTTTCTCAGGTCTGCATTGGAGTCTCTCTCAAAATCAGACTGTCTCAACAGCTAACGCTATGCCTCCTTGAGCACTCATCTGAGACATAAGAACTCTGGTTTGGAATACAGCTACTGGGCCTGTGTTGTAGCAGATTTTTGACTCAGTCTCTCAGTCTCAGGTAAAATTTAGTAACCAGCAGACAACTGAAAACCATAAGGAAAAGAAACTTTGTATGCTTTTTGAAGTATATACAATTCTAAATACTGTTTTCCACACAGAGGAAAGCAGCTTTCAGTTTTGCAGGTACACCTCTATAATTAAGAAAAACTATTCTTGTCAGTAGTGAAAGAAAGTAGTATTTTCCCTGGGGCAGGATATTTCTTAATAATAAATTTTAGTTCTACTAGGACTCTTGAAATTACCTACTACATTCATGCTCTCCTGAATTTTTCTTTTTGTTACCTGCAAACGTTATTGCTCTTGTGGTCTTTTGAAGACTAAGAACAATGGAATAAGCAGAATGGAATAAACTTGGCTGGTTTCTTTCTTTAACATTTTCATGCTATATCGCTTCAAATATCCCATATTATATCGTTTATAACTTCATCCCTTAGTATAGTTACTCTCAAAAAGGAGGAGAGAGAAGACAGTTTGTATAGAGGGAGGTGGCATAAATCTGCTAACAGGGGTCATTAGACCGGACAAATGCCTTTCTCCCCTGAGTTTCCTAGATAAGGAGAACCTATCTAGTAGTTAAAAATTCCAAGAGTCATTCTGGATAGCATTACCGACCCCCCTGGGTGTTGCTGCAGAGTTCATGCCCTGTTTCATCAAATACTCCGTGACATTCACCAGGGGCCATGCTAATTATAGGGATTTAGCAGACAATGTCTAAGAACATTTCATCACAAAATAGCATGTCTTTGTCTAAAAGTATTGGTTTGTTGATTTGCTAAGTTAGCAAAAAACTGGAGGTAAAATGATTCTGCAGTTTGTTAGTGTATCTTTACAGCAGCATTAATCAACATATTGAAATGTAAAGATACAATCTCCCCTACGTTTAGCGGCAGCAATACTGTGCTGTTTTGCAATTATGTGGAGGAGAAAGGATCAAGGTAGCTTAAAAATTCATGGATTATACATTAGTTCAATGTCATCTAACCCAATTGTTTTAATGAGCTACATGGTTGATTCACTATGAAACATTTGTCTCGGGCAGGAGTTAGACAACCCTTGTTTTTACTTATGCCAAACCACTTCAGTAATCTCTCAACTGAAATCACGTGGGAGGGGAGGGTGTAAAATAACAGAGGCAAATCAAACTTCCATTTTGCTTCACTGGAAGTTGAATTGCTGTTTGATTCTGAGAGCAAAGTTTGTGATTACAAGGTGAAGTCCCTCACTGGGGCTAAGTGCAGAAACAGACATAAGCAATGGTACAATTTAGCTTTACCTAAGTGCAATCCATAGGCTTTCCTTGTACAAGTACACAGAAGCTGCATCCCTCAGAAAGCTGTAAAATAGCCAGGTTCTGAATGGTGAGCAGCCTACTCCACTCATCTCAAAAGGCTGTGAAGAAAAATACTTTTTAATACCCTCCAGGTAGAGAGGGGCTTATTCCCAGGGGTCCCATTGCCATTGTCACTGAAAGCCTCTCTTGGATGTAGGTACATGACTCACTTGCAAAATTTCAGCAGTGGTAGTGTGAAACCTTCAGTGTTTGGGTCCCACTGTGGCCCAGTTGCTGCAGTACAGTCCATATCCACATTTTAACTCTGTTTTTGAAAGGGAATAACTCCAGCAGAAAATATGCATTGCCCCACATGCAGTGGCCTTGGCATGGTGATTTCTGTACCATTGAGGGAGCTGATGGACAGGAGGGTCAAACCAGTACCACTCTGAGTACCCCAAGTGGTGTGCCCTGTACAAAAGGAACATCAAAAATTTCTTTCTCTGGCAGATCCGTAAGGGGATTTATAGGAAGAATTTTATTAACATAATTCAAGCAATCCTAGGGATTATATAAAACCTAATCTACTTTTCTGTGTCCTACATGTAGTTTGTGCATTGGGGAATAACTTGAAATTTACAGTCAATCTCTCTGACACACACATTTCTAAATATACATTAAATGCATTAACATTTACTCATTAACTTACAGTAGTTATTACTGCTTTATTAAGCACTTTTGTCTGGAGATGACCACTGCCAGACAGGATGGGGTCAGTTGCATAGACACAGTGCAATACAAACATTATAAAATGGTCATGCCTGCCTTTCAATGGCAGCAATCACAAGTGTTTACTTGTTTAACAAAATTTTCAAAGTGGACTTTAAGTGGACTTAAAATTAGCTTCTATGGAAACATATGAATGTTTAATACTCCTGGAAATTAATTCAACTACTTAAGCACCTTGGAAGAATAACTTGAGGCTGGGAAAAATCTGTCAGATAAATTAAAGGTGATGGAAATAGTAATGAGAAAAATGGGCACAAATGCTGAAGCAGAAGAATTTGAATTGACAAATAGCTAGTGCTACAGCAACGAAAATGGCAAACAGCGTAGAAATTACCTATCACTGAATTTCAGGAATGTTTGACATTGCTAGTAGATATGTCATGATCATCAGGAGGCTGTTGCTCTTCCTTCCCTCTCTCCCCACCCCCCTTCTTTTTCCCCACCTTTCTTTTTACTCTTACTATCAACTTCTCTAAAATGAGGTTCATCTCCTTTGCCTATTTATTTTTGGAGGGAATGATGTGTAAGTACACCTTTGTCTCATGCTCTATTTTGTAGCATTTACTGCAGAGCTATGAGGGCGCAGGCAATACTAGTCTCCAGCACATGGCTCTGCACTGGGGTGCACGAGGTGTTTTAAGCCATTTTGGCACTTCCTGCATCTTCACTGCAGCTTCCCTAAAGGGTTTCAGTGAAAACAGTCTTTATGTCCTCCTCATTCTCCAAAGCAAAGGACCTGTACCTAGTGCTAGACACATGGTAAGGTATGTAAGTGGGGAAAGGATTTGTAGTGGACAGGAAGGAGAGCTTTTAGAACCAGCTCTTGCTCTTCTGCATTCACAGCATTTTTTTTTGTTTGGTGTATTTTATGATGGCTGCCACATGTAAATTCAAGTTATGTAACCATATAACTTTTGTAGTTATCTTCTACATTTTTATCCCTTTGAATAGGTCGTTGGAAATATGAGAGATTTAGTTCCATGACACTGAACTCCTCACTGTATTTATTTCTCTACGAATTTAGCCTCCTTTTTAAAATCTGCATGAGATATCCTATTATTGCAATTTCTCTTCTTTTTAACTGTGAGGGAAAGGCAGAGCATTTCTAGAGAGCTCACTGAAAGATGTCAAAGAAATGCACTGGCACACATGTTCATGTTTAATGGTTCCATGAAGTGTTACTGACAATTCTAATAATGTATGTTTTTGCAGATACACTCAAACCCAGACTATGTAAGGTCAGTTCACATAGTCGTACCAGGTTTCACTTACCACAGTTGCTTCTTGTTTATTTCTTCATTGTTTTCTTTTTAATTAAAAAAGACCCTAATGTGTTTTTTAGTTTTATAATGCAAAACACCATGCAGTGAAAATGCTAAGAGTCTCTAAGGTCTGCAAGTGATTTCTCAATTATGGTGCTAAGAAGTCATTGCTTTAGTCAATAAATCAGAGAGTGGCTTGAAGACATACAGATTTATATTATTTGTATTTCCTCCTAAAATATTTCAATATTGTCTACAGAGAGCAGAAACTGTGTAAGTCTTTATTTTCCTCTGGTGAGAAATGGACATTGTGTATAAAGTTTTGTTCCTGGTGATGGTCCTAAGCAGAACACCCTTTGTGTTTTCATGAGACTCCATGGGAGACTGCACTCAGTTATACTCTAATACAAACAGCCTGGCACACAGAAACTTATGTAAAGGGAATGTGTACAGTTTTATGAATGGGATTTTACTAAAACCCTCTGAAGTTAAAAGGAGAGTAAAGGAAGTATTTAGAAAGATAAGGAGAGGAAAAAGAAAAATATTTTTTTTTAAAAAAAGATAATCTCAAAAGCCTTTTTTCTGTGGGTATTCATAAAGAATAGAACCTTTTCAAATGGTTGTTGCTGCACTCATCTATAGGATGTAGGTTTATTTTTTCCAAATGAACTTACTGCTTCAGTACATGTGTGGCTAATGGGCTTCTGTGACATAGAACTGCTACAGGGACTCATTGTCTTCATCTCTTCCTGATGTCCTTTAAGTCAATATTAGTTTATAGAGAAGTGCTGCAGTGCAATTAATTTGTCCTTCAAAGAATTCAGATTAATAAATCAGTCTCTTTCTCCCTCTCCTCCTCCCTTTTTCTGCACGCTTCATGGTGAGATAAACATTTGCAACTGCCAAAACTCAAAAGGCTGAAAGGTCTAATTCAGAAAGGGCCCCTCAAACAGGATGCTTATCTTAAGCATACTAATTTATCCAAACCTTTGCAAGTTTACCTTTTTCCATGTGCCATTACTTTCTTTCCACTTCATTCAATCTATGCTCCCTACCCTCCTCTTTTTTTTTCTTTTTCTTTTTATGGTTCTTTTTGTTTGATATGGATGAAATCATTTTTTTAAAAGTGACTCCAGTCTTCATTGTAGTGAGCAGAACGCAAACTATTTCTGAATTCAGTAAATCTCAGATAAATACTTTCCTGCTTCTCTGTGACTTCCAGTAGTCCTCTGGAACTCTCTGTCCTTCCCCACATACCAGAGAGGCGAACAATCTCCTCTGCACAGGCTACCGTCTTCTGATCTTGTTAGCTCTTGGGAACCCCAAGGAGACACCGAATGTTAGGATGTGAATGAAGTAGGCTACTAGAGAAGGTGACAGGTCGGAGACATACACCTCATTCATCACATCACACATTAAGATCAGGGCATATATCAGGTCAGGTAACTTGCTAGGTCAGGTTTGGGGGTGGGGACTATGGAATTGCTTGAGGTTTATAAGGTAGAAAGGAGAAGAATGAAATAGAAGTGTCAAAAAAAAAAAGCTGGTGGAAAAAGAACAGATGTGTCTCGAAGGACAGAGGCAAATGAGCTTAAAACAGGAAGAAACCAAGTTTCTCAGAACTTTTTTCAGCAATCCTTGACTCTTCGACAATTTCTACTTTCATCTGTAATCACTTGTTTGTCAGACTCCTTCGACTCTCTCCTATTACTCCAGAGAAACTTGCATCCTCTTTTAAATCTGGTTCTCATTCTGCAATGGGGAAAGCTAACAGCAGAATGAAGGTCTTGCCATCACTACTTCTCTCTTACTTAAATTAGAAATTAAGTAGGTTTTTTTATAACTCTTGTTCTTCCTTCCCATTCTACCACCAACACAAAAAGAATTTTCTTCAGAGTAGCAAATAAGACATAAGAAAAATACTACTGTGTTAAATTTCTAAGTTTCAGGGTTCCCAGGTTTGCTTTGCTTTGATTTTGTTGGGAGTTGTTGTTTTGCTGCTCTTTTTGAGAACTAGATTGCCAGAATTTCTGAATGCAAAGATGGAAGTTATTCCAGTTTGAATCCATTTCTTGAGGTGTTCCTTAGTTACTGTGGAATAAGTAGTAAGTGACAATAGCAGTAAGTCTTTCAATAGTAAAGCTGATTCTGCATTCTGATGAAATATACCTGATGAAACTTCCCACTGCACCAAATAAATTTTTCACCCACAAAGATCGTTGAGTCCAAGTCTTAAGTGAATGCCCGGTATGGGGATCAAACCTGCAACCTTTTTGTTATTGTGCTCTAACCAAGTGAGCTAATCTCAGGTGATTCTATCTGTAATGGAAGAGGAATAAAACATCTCTTTAATGAAATATGGCATGTTCCAAAGTTTGACACTACTTTTGGTGAAGAAATCATTCCTGATAGGAAATTCATTCATCCTAAACTCAGGCATTATATCCCTGAACATAGGTCTCTTGGAAAGTGCTGTGCTTGTAGGCACTATTCCTGAAATAATAGGAATGGAGAAATTACAAAGGAGAATGGAGAACATAACAAATCTAGAGGTTAACATGGGAACTCTTTTTTTTTTTTCCCCACAGAATGGGTCAGATTGGAAGGGACCACAGTGGGTCATCTTGTCTGACCTCCCTGCTCAAGCAGGGTCATCCTAGAGCATATTGCGCAGGATTGCATCCAAATTTTTTTTTTTAAAAAGCAAACAATGTGTATCAGAGGAAAAGAAAAAGGGAAAAAATATAAGAAAGTTCTCTTTCAACTAGCTCTGCAATAATATAATAATTAAAAAGAGAACATCATCTATTTACTAACATTTTTTTTGTAAATGCAAAACCAATTAATGACCTCACTCTAGTTTTGTCAAAATGACAAAGTCCTAATTTTTTTTATAAACTCTACTCAAAGTGAATAGAAACTTTTAGGATATAGAACTTCATAAAACAACATCCATATCCCTTTACGTATGTGTAAGCCCTTAAAACAAAAATGCAGTCATAGTTATCAGAATATTTCCTGTTGGTATTAACATTCATATATATCAAGCGAGTAAAGTGTACATAAATCGTGAGTGAGCATCTCAGTCCCACCGTCATGGTTTAATCCAGGTCTTAAACTTCTGAGGGAAGAGAAATAGTCTCTCAAAGGTTATTTCCATATCTGTCAGTCACCTACATAGAAGACATTATAGGTGGTAAAATGTGTCCTCCTGAGCACATAGATGAAATGAAGAGGGGTCCTGTAAGTAAGTTATCTAGTAAAGTTTAAAAAATTATTTGACATTTCTCAGAATAAGCTTGTGTACAAACATTGTTGCAACAAACAAAAATTCTCTACAAGTTTGCACTTTTATTTTATGGTAGCTTGTTTATTAATTCATAATGCAAAATACCAGTTACTCAAAGTGCCAAGCTTTATTTTAATTATACTTTAAAAAGGAATAGGGGATCCAGAAACATTTCCCTAGAGTTAGATCTATGATGGAGGCAAAAACGAATTTGAGTGGAAGATGAAGTAGGCATAAAAATGCAGTACAAGTTCAAAGTGAACTTGCAGCAAACCACCAGTCAGGGATTTAGAAATAAGATGTGTGGTAACTAAGCTTGCTACTAAGGCTGACTGACGGCTGAATTTTCATTCATTAGATAATACCATTGCTATGTTGTTTTTCCCTGAGATAAGATGAGAAAAGTTCAAAAAACAAGAAAATATTCCTGGGTTTAGTCAAACATTCATTATCATATATTTCTATGAATCAGTGCAGTGTCTTCCTCTATCTCTACATGGAGTGTTTGTTTACTACTTGTTAAAAACATCTTGACAGAAAGTTCTACAACTAGTATTCAGAACTGAATATCCCACTTGTGGGATTATCTCTTTTCAATATTTAAGACATTTTAGATGGGAAATATTGGTAGGAAAATGTATTGATTCATTGTCTGTAACTGAAAGAAAAATGCACAACTCTGGTAGTTTCATACTATTTATTATTAATTATATCATGTAAATTAGTTCTGAAGTATAGACGCCTGATCTTAAAATTGAGAATTTATTTACACATGTTTAAAAGCTACGTATCCCTCTAATTGATATACCATTGGTTGAAAAGCCAGTTAAAGGTAATTATCTGACTGCAAGTTGTTGTTAGCCTTAATGGTGACACATGGGACTACAAGTCTTGCAGCAAATGGGATAATTTTTTTCCTAGCTGCATATTCCAGTCAAGCTGAGATCAAACACACTGATTATTTTTGGCAAAAGAATCTCTGAAGCTTATTGAATTATTCTGCAATATTACTTACTTTTTGGCTTCTTGGGACTTTGCACTGTTCCTACTCAGTACTCAGCTGGAACCACTTTCCAGGAATTTCAGTGGAAGATTTGTTGCCAATTTGATCTCTGTTTCTTTCCTTTTCCATGGTTTTCTGTGTATTTTCCAAAATAGTTAATAATTAACTTTTTTTTTTAAATTAGTATAGAAGAGTTTCTATGACCAACCAGAAGCACCATGATTGTTCTATGTATAGCAATCTACCTATCTCTTAGGGATGGATAGTAATGCTATGTCTGGGAGTAAATTTATGTTTAGAATTACTGCTTTATGAATTTGGCTGTATGATACAAAAGGAGAAATTATTGTGTCCTCTTATACACAGCCTTACCTAATGCTTAATGATTAAAGCAAATGTCTTCTTTTATTTCCTTTTGCTATTCCTTTTCTTTCTGTTTAAAATTCACAATATCTGTCAAATAGCTTTTTGTGGAAAAGTTAATTAATTTCTCCTCTAATAATAGAAATTTAAAACCTGAGCTTATTTCCTTGCTTGAACTGTGTTTATAGTTTATTTGTAGTACCAAACTGAAAAACCTGTATTTATAACCTGAAGGAACTGCAGGTAGAATAAAGTTGAGTGAGCTACCATACTGCTTTGAGAGTGGAGAGTATTTGGTAAAATGGTAGGACAGACTGCTATTTTGCAAGATACCACATCACAGGATAGTGGTTTTCCTCTCTGCTGTTAAAAAAAACTGATGGGAACCAGAATGATAGGCAGTCTTCTTAATTCAGGCCTTTGAAAGTTGGATAGTCTCAACCTATTAATAAAAGAAGAATATTGTGACCATATGTCTCATCTGTCTGATATTTGGCTTCAAAATCATGTGATGCTATATACACACACAGGCTGCATTCATGTATCTGGGAATTGCCAGTGGTCATAAACTATTAACATTTTTCTTACTCTAAAATATCACATCAGAAGAGGCTGATTGCAGCATAACAATAACTAATTTACATTTTTGTTCTTACAAAAATTGTTGATGATTGTGAGCAAGGTACCCTACTTCTAGTTCTTTTAAAATGGATTTTTCTATCATCTATATTTAGTTTGCTACAATGCTAACCTCTAGTGCTACTCAAACATGTTCAATTGCAATAGTGAATAATAATTTATCATAGTCTCATTCCAAAATAAATGAATAGTCAGATAAAATCCCAAAGGTCAGGGAACAAAGTGAAACAGACCACCTGGTCCTGGGGCTGCATGGGAGTAATCGTCTCTCTATTAGAGACATTTAAAGTGGGAAAAAGATGTTCCTGAATTGATCAGTAGGACATCATGCTGTTGTGAAGCTTATGATGTAGATACTGCTAAGACAAGAGAGGAAAATGAGTTAAGTTCTGCCAATGTGATTTGGTGAATCTGGATAATTTGTAATGATACCAAAGAATCTGAACTCAACCCAAATTTTAGATTGTTTCTGTGCAAATTTGCAGCATCTGCTAGAGTTGGAACAAATCCAGACTCAACTGGATCTTAGTCTGGTGCCCATTTCATGAACGAAATGAAATGGGATTGACAACAAATCTCAGACTTGGAGGGGAAAGGGTATCTTCTGCCATTAATTTGTACATGCTGTACCAGAGCCGAGCACATGCCCAGGACTGCATTCCACCTTTACAGCCCCTCTTCCCTGATTCCAAAACAATGAGGACATTTTTCCAATCTCTGACATAAACTAATGCAGATTAATTACAGTTCTACCTTTTGGTTTTGTTTCACGCTAGGAGGGTTGTGGACAAATGTTCTTCAAATACATTACTTCCCTGCCCTTACTCTGACTGGAACTATAAGTACAGAGCTGTCTTGCTAATGTTATGCCACTTAAGTTAGCCTTGTGCTGGGACAAATACCTAATATTTTTATTCTCCTTCATAATTTATTGCAGAGTGCATGGCAAGAGAATGAGAGCCTCCAGCCTGGGAACAGAGTGCACTTGATTTGAAATTTCAGTGGGGAACCCCAATTTAAGTTATTCATTTCAAGAATGGCTTGTTCTTGGAAGGCATATGTACTGTTCATTGAAAAGAGCATGATTCAAATATCAAGTCAGTATGTAGTTTGAAATTTTTGTCTCTCACAGGGCTCGTCATGCTGAGGTACATGCTGCTGATTATTGTCTGTAATCTAAATCAGATTTCAGTCCTGCAACTACTAGCAGGGAAGTGACATTTACTTCCAGCCCTATCTAGCTTTACAGTTACTGCCTTAACCTTGCAAAAAAAAAAAAAAAAAGAAAATGATTAGCCTCTCTACCCTT